>VXBL01000371.1:852-16761 GCA_013400195.1 Aramus guarauna | reverse complement strand
TGGGCCCCTCACTACAAGAAGGACATTGAGGTGCTGGAGCGTGTCCAGAGAAGGGCAATGAAGCTGGTGAAGGATCTAGAGAGCAAATCTTATGAGGAGTGGCTGAGGGAACTGGGGTTGTTTAGCCTGGAGAAAGAAAAGGAGGCTGAGGGGAGACCTTATCGCTCTCTACAACTACCTGAAAGGAGGTTGTAGCCAGGTGGGTGTTGGTCTCTTCTCCCAAGTAACAAGTGACAGGACAAGAGGAAACGGCCTCAAGTTGTGCCAGGGGAGGTTTAGATTGGATATTAGGAAAAATTTCTTCACCAAAAGGGTTCTCAAGTATTGGAACAGGCTGCCCAGGGAAGCGGTTGAGTGACCATCCCTGGAGGTATTTAAAAGATGCGTAGATGTGGTGCTTAGGGACATGGTTTAGTGGTGGACTTGGTAGTGCTAGGTTAATGGTTGGACTTGATGATCTTAAAGGTCTTTTCCAACCATAATGAATCTATGATTCTAAGTGCCAAAGCAACTAGTAACAGTGGATCATTTAACATGTGTTTTTTTCGTTCTCAGTTCCTAAAGAATGAGTTATTAATTGGTGTAGAAATGAATTGTAATAAAATCAGGAGTCATACTGGGTAATAAAGAATGAGTCAAATGAGAGTGGACTACTCCAATCCTTATCAGTATTTGATCCTAAGATGTTATCATCAAAAGCAACTACACAGAATATTCTGTACAACTGTCATAAAAAAGTCCTTCTATAAACAATTTGTCTTTCCTGAGACTTCCTTAGTGTTGAAATATCTTCTGAATTTCACTTAAATTTGATAAGTTTAAATACTAAAACTGTATGTCTTTTCCTAACCAGTTTAGGCAACTGGATTTTTTTGTTGTTATTGACAGGTGTTATTTTCCTCTTGTTTTTGGGAAAGAGCATATTTTCCTGTCTGATTATCCACCTCATGAGAGTTTAGATCTTCTGAAGTTAGAAATGGTATATTTATTAACCTATCTGAAACTTGGCAGTGCATACTTGAAATTCTTTCCTTTTTACAATATTCTGTAAACCAGGTACTGAAATATATGGCATAAACCAAAATGCTTTTGTATCACCTACATTAAGCAGAAATTTGCATATATCACTAATCATTTATAGTGATTAGATCACTAATCACTAATACACCAAAGCTACACAGAGGGACATACAGTTTTTCTTCTTGATATGCAATAGTTATAGAGGAACATAGAACTAACTTCAACATAATACAGATCCAGTCATAAACTTCATTGTTCCTGAATCTTCCATGGAAAACATGGATGCTTGTTTAAGATGCAGCCTTAAAGGACATTTGTTCCTCTCTTTTCTTCTCAATGAGAGTGAAGTGAAGTGAAAGATAATAAATGCACCTTTGAAACCCATGACATGTTGTCATATGTTAAGTAAACAGAGTCCTCAAATTTCTTTGACTGATTAGTGTGACAATTTTTTGTGTGGAATTCGTCAGACTATCAGATGCAGGAATTCACCAAACCTCAACCAACAGTTAGAAGAAAGCTGTCAGGTTAAATATTCAGTGATACAAAATGAATATATTTACTTGTTTGATGTACAAGAAATGTTGATCTGTAGTGTTGCATCTGGTAGAACCTGATTATCATTTCACGTTTACCTGTATAAATCAAAAACCAGCTCACTGAAGTTGAGTGAGTATTGCAAGTATAAAACTGGGATAATTGAAAAAAAAACCTAAAAAATCAGATTCTAAACTTTCAAATATACAGACAAAAGCTTAATCTGATGTCAGTCATCATCATAGCTTTATGGAAATCTTCCCGAGATTGTTCTTTCTCTTCATGTGTAATTCCTCTGTCATTCTCTGATAATTACTTTTTATAAAGCTAGCGTGTAAAGTCATGATGCTCTGGCAACCCTCTGGAAACCAAGTATATACTTATTTCATTCTAAGACAAACATATAATATAATATAATATAATATAATATAATATAATATAATATAATATAATATAATATTTTATTACACTTTCTCTTAATATCAGTTCCTTACAAAAATCTTAGGGATTCACCCTGACCAGATGTAGTTCTTAGTATATCTGAGTGATTTGTTCTAACATCCCTTTATAATCAAGGGAGAGGAACAAGCACTTCCAGAGAGCAGTTCATCTCAACCAAAAGTAGTCATCTGAAGTCAGAGAGATGAATTATGCCTTAGAAGTGCTTGCTTCTCTCACCTGACTTTTAGGGAGCTTCAGGTGACTCGCTCACATATATACATTTGAAGTTACGTGAAATGAATTTTACCCTTCTAATCAATTTTGTGACCCTCCTATCTCAACATCATCCTGCTATAAATTCCGAATTTCCCTTTTCAAAAAATACCCTTTTCATACATTTGAGATTACTTGCCTTCCTTATATATTAAGGCAAATGTGTAAAAATGCATATCATAAATCATTATCAATATAATGTCCTTTTGCAAACCATGCACAATGTTTTACATCAAAAGATTTTCAAACAAATTCATTTTACGATACCAATTTTAAAGCTGTGATTGCCTGAAGTGTTCTGCTTGTAATTCTGAGCATATTTCATTCCAAGGTAGTAAGCAATACATTCAGAATTTAGAAATATTTTCCTTCAATGAGAAAGCATTGCTTGTGAAATACACAGAACAATGCAAAATCAGAGAGAAGATAAGCAGAATCCTAGAGGAAAAAAAAGGTTTTTGGTGGAGCTCTATTTACTGCTAGTTATTTCTTCTCCTGGCACCATAAAAAAAAAAATTTGCTCTTGTTGCTTCCAAAATGGCAAGATGAATGGTCCCATAGTTATCACTATTAAAAGGACAGCACAGGCTGAAAAAAAAATAAACACTTTTGGGAGAAAAGTGGAATCACTGATTATAACTAGATAAAATAATAACCATGTGATATTAATTCATGTGATTAACATTCATTCATTCATTCATTCATATGACAGTCATTCAATATTAAAATACCATCTATCAAGGTATGATTAAATACTTTACATTCCAATTCCAACTTAGGTATATGTTAAATAGCAGATTCTAAGTCTAGATATTTTAAAATCAACAGTAGTAAGTTTCACTGAAAAGTTCAAAAAGAATTTTCTGAACCATTGGTGATGGTTTTCATTAAGTTATCAAAATTAATGAAGCTCCAGAGAACTGGTAAAAAAAAAAAAAAGATAATTTTATTCCAACATTTTATAAAAAACAAATACAAGGCTTGGAGATCATAGTGTCGGATCAGCTGAACATGAGTGCTGTTGCAGTGCTGGGCCTGATTTTGAATGTATTAATAGGAAGATGGAGAAGGAAAAGAAAAGCCCCCTGAATTTATTGATTTAGAAAGCAAATTCTACAGGAGCAAAGTAGTCAGTATCAGGATTACCAAGAAAAGATTAATACCGAGTGATGATAATAAGATTATAAAATAAGAATGAGAAGTACAATTGTCAATTTAGACTAGCAAAATGATGTAGCACAATCATGAGTGAAAATCGTCTCACCTCACTTTGGGACATGTTTTTCTAGATTCTTCAGCATATTAAATTTCCAAATAAAAATTAAATGGGTTTTTACATCGTTTAAATCAGGAATGAGTTTCTTCGGAATCCTCACAATTTCTTTATGGGCAAAAAGGAGAGCATACCTTACATACGGATCCAAGAGAATTTGCTGTTTCTCTGGTTAATGTTTTAACAGCCTTTCAAAGTGCAACAGTTCTTTTTAGTGTAATTACAGTGACACTAATGCTGATGGCCCACATTATCTATGATTGCTAATTCCTATTAATATTCCAGCTAAAGCTGTCATACACCAACTTCCTAGTGTCTGTGCTTTTCTCTGTGCTTTTCTCCTGGGCATTGCTCAGATGAATCATCACTCCTGAGCTCTCCACTGGGAGAAGTATCATGCCGCTGGGGGATGTTTCTTCCATTATGGTATTGGGCCCTCTCAGAGTTAATTAGGTTTGTTTCAATCCTTTATTTGCTAATGGGGTACACTCTCACCTACTCTCTGGGTTCTTCGGCTTAGTTACACCAAGATTACTACTTCCCTCCCCCCCCCTCCCCCGCGCCCCATGTAATATTTTAGAGTTATGCAATTTCATAGAAAAAAACCCCAACAAATAAAAAAATTAATTGCAATGTAACTTCTGACATCGAATATCTGAGTAATTTGCCATTGAACACAGGACAACTTAGGCAGTAGTCAACTGATTCTAATTCAAGTTTCTTAATTTTTTTTTCAAAGAGAGTTAAAATAAATTTAAGACCAAACAAAAGAGTTGGTTGGGCTACAGGTTTAATCTGTTCTACCTGTTTTCTTACTGACTTCAATGGTGAGTCTATAATCTATGAAATGGATTAATTTGAAATATGTGTTAATGAGGAGCAATTGTAGTGAGTCTCAAATATCTTCTGCTGGCACTTATCCTTTTGATCTCTCTCCTATATAACCTTCACAGGCAATGCCCTAATGAGTTCATTCCTTATAATTCATTTATATGTCTTGAGGACTTTATTCTTCCAGCTCGTTTTTCTGATATGATAAATGATTAGGGGATTTTGCAGTATGTCTGGCACTGTGTACTACTTTGTAGTTAGGAATAATTACACTGAATTTCCCACCTATATGTATTTCCCTGTTTCATATATTTTAAACAAAGATATTATGTATGTAATACTGGGTGGATTAATTTTTTTTCCATAATTATTCTTTTCCATGTTTTTTGAATGCCTTTTATTTTCTAGTCTGTAAACTGTACCTGACATATTCCCCTTGACTCCGATAGGACAATGTATGCAAGATACACTTGATTGGACCATAAATCTTTAGTAGAGAGAGTTTGATGCTTCTGGATTATTTGCGCTGCCCATAAATAGAAGTAAAACATATGAGATCACTGAACATTAATGGCAACTGGCAACAGGCTAATACTTTCCCATAGGATTTTTCAAGTCATAACAAATTCATAATATTATTAGGTTTTTCAGCTTTTGCTTGGATTTGGTTATTTGGATACCCGTATATTATGGGCTGATACTTAATGTAATCCAGGCTCATCAGTTTTGGATCCCCTCTGGACTATAAAAGGCATTCTTGCTAAATACTATGTCCGTAATTCAAGGATGGATTTTAACCTGTCTGGTTATAGTTTATTGAGTTCTTTATGTTACCCTGACTAAGTGTGAATTAATTTATATGTAATCTAGCCTGGTGAATTACTACTGAATTATAAGACTTCACAATTTGTTGGCCCACTACTAATACTGGATTTTTAATGTATTAGACTATCTTTGTGTTAAGTACTATGGATGTTTCAAAAGATAATACTCAGAATTTAGTCCAGGCATTTTCTCAATTAGCAGCTATATAGAACATTTATCTGTGTGAAGACAGGGTAAACTTAAGAAAATGCAATTGCTTTTATAACAATACAATTCCATAGAAATTATTTTTAAATTTAATTTTTAAGGCACCTGTAATAGAAAGACACTTTGGCAAAACTATTAAGGATGAGAATTTCAGGGTTAGTTTCAAATCCAATCCAAATTCTACTTTATTCTGTGCAATATTTCCATTAAATCTGATTAATGTCCAGGAATAAGAAAAAAAAATATTTTTTTATCTTTTTGTGAGTTGTTCTAGTCAACAAGGCATGTGCACACTTTTGTATTGTCTTTTAAAGCCAGTAATCCACTGGACTGTTTCCTACATTGTGTTATCTTTATAATTTAGAACTACCCGTGGCTCTCAGGAACAGAAAGGTTAAAGAAAGTGAATGAAAGATTGCCAGTCTTTTAAAGCAACGACTTGATAGTTATTTTACATCACTTTATGATCACTTTGTTAAATACACTGTGTCCAAAAAAGACTGTACAGATGTACTAATATGAAGAATGAATTGAAAAAATGCAATACATAAACCAAACAAATGCTCATCTACGTTTCTTTTCCTAGCCTTGTGTTTTGTTCCTTCTTAGCAAAACCAGGGACATATCTGAAAATTACTTTTGAAAAATTAATTGGTTAATATATTGACAGCCCTGATTTTTTATTTAGGAGTGTACAAATTATAATTTTAAGTGTAGCCAAAGAAAAATAAAGTTGACATGTCACCCATGCTAAACGCAAGATATTATTCACAGTAGTACAGAAGGTATCTGTAGGATATTGTATAGCGGTTACTGTGAAGATCTTGTAAAGAATGGAGATAAGAAGCACTGAGCTTGCAGATTAAAAAATCATTTAATAACAGTAAAAAGAGCTTGTCTGGCTAATCTTGTTTATTTTTAAAATGTCTTTGGTATGTATTGGATTTATACTGATTGAAAACTCATCACTTCTTTTTGTGGCTGAACAATTAAGAACAGCGACGTTAGTTTGGGCTGACAGACTTAAAAGACAGAGAAACACACTGTTAAATCTTTGATACGCTTGCCGTATTGAACCAGCATAACTTGATTTGTCATTGAAGTCTCTGAAAGTGTTGCAAATGACATAGATTGCCATCATAAGGTGTTCACAGGAGCTGTTCAATATTGAAAGCAAACATAGGTCTGGTTTGCTGTCTGTCATCCTTCAAGCTGTCTGAGAGCAAAACAAATCTCTGGATTAGCTTCAGCAGTTATAAAGTAGGAAATGAGCCAGTAGAATAAACCTGATTAACAAATTCTGTAAGAAATCCTAAAATGACAATTAAACAGCATGATGCAGAACCATAAATACAAATGGCCATTATTATCATGTGCTGGTTAGAAAAGCACAAATTGTCAATAAATCATGCAGCTGATTATTGTACTCATTCATCTGTGGGTTGCTGGGGCACTAGCAATGTAGTTCAATCTTGAAGGTTTGTTATTGTTTATACCACATTGTAAAATCTATTGATTATCCATCTGCAGCATGATTTATTCTTTCATCTAATATTTGTGCTCTTGGTAATAGGATATTGCAGCCATGGATTGTAACAGACATTTTAGATCACATACTAAGGTTTTCATTAAGGAAAAAGTAATAATAAAAAATTTAGAAGAGTCATAAAAACCTTATTCATGTTATTCTAAAGAGATTATTGTAACATCATTATTTTACAAACATTACCTACTTTAACAAATTTCATCTGAAGCATTGGCAAAATTTGTGTAAAAGATTGAATCTACAGTTTCAAAAATAGCCTTTTTCCTAGGAGGCTTTAATATTCTTCACACTTTTTTTATTTTAAGCTATCTAAACCAAGAATCAATTTGACTTAAATTTTCAGTTTTGTTATTCTGGCTGCTCCAAGCTTTTATATGAAGGGTTCTTGAGTCAGTGATAACTGTGTATCTAGAATTTAGTTCAGCTGTCTTGGCAGATCCATCTAGTACCATTTTAAACGCAAAACATCCACACAATTCCTGAAGATGTGACAGAGGACCTGCAGGATACCCATGCCCTTCCAGACAGGCAGATAAATGCCATCTACCATTAAAAATGGTATTAAACACTGTTAGGCAACTAAATAAAGCCCCCACAGGTGGATTGTACTTTCTTTGCATTCCTTGTTCCCTCCAATAAAAATGAGACATAATGTGCGGTAGGATATTTAGGGCTGTAATTTAGGTGTCCGTGTACGTGTGCCTCCAGGTGAGCTAGGTGTCTACACTGCCTTTATAGGTGGTGAGCTCATCCTCGGTTCAGTCACCTTAAAGTGGGCACCTTGATCAATCTAATATGCCCTCTTGGATATGTTGTGTCTCGTCTGCTGCTCCAGAAGGACATGGGTCACCCACGCACATGTGCACACCTACAGACACGGGGTGCAGTGCAGGTGTCTCAGGCACGACCTGGCATGAGGTGCTGAGGTGGAGAGGAGAGGTCACATTGCGGGTGGTGATGCAGGCAGCCATTGCTCAGCTGGCACTTCTGCATGTCAACTCATGGGATAAACTGAAGAGGCTTTGCTGTGTTGAATAGGTCTCTGTTGGTGGGAGCCTAGCTCCATGCAGGGTCCTGACTTTAGGAGTCCGACTTCTGAAACGAATCAAACCCTTTGCTGAATCACTGTGACATTTGGCACGTATGAATGATTATAGTGAAATTCCCTCCAGGAGAGATCCGCATATGTGTGTGCCATGGTAATGGAAAAAACCCCCACAACAAATGGGATGCACTTTCCTACTCTTTCCTGTGGGCAGTCACCACTTTTTTCTTACCTATGTGGATGTTAGAGGAATGGAAAAGAGAGAGATAGCAAAATCCGTCTTAAGGGTGGTGTGAAATAGGAAACTAAGAGTTAATAGATAATAGCAAAGGAATAGAGGTAATGACTGATTTCTACGCATGTATCTCATTTTTATTGGAGAAAACAAAGAGAGCATAGAAAGGATAAGCAGATTAGTTTAATATGTCTTCTCTGTGATCTTTTCATACAGCATGCAATTTCAAACCCACTGAAGTCAGTGAGAATCATTTCACTGACCAAAACAAGCTTCGTATCAGAATGTAAGACATTTATTCTTATGCATAGATATATATTAAAGTTGTGATAGCCAGTCTTAGTTATTATATTAAAATTATTCTGAGTTTTCTAGTATTCCTTTCAGTCAGTGACTTAACATCAGACTTCAGATTGTTTTAGTAATTGCCTGGCATAGTTTGAAACTGTTTGATTCTGCCTATTTTTAACATCATTGTTTGGACAGTATTAACTGTACTTCATGCTTTTCCTCACTTTATTTCTATAGAGTCCCATTAAGAAAAATAAATGTGAAAAAATAAATACATTAAAACTTGTAAAGCTTGAATGAATAAAAGAAAGCTACTGAGTCATAGCCATCCAGTGGATAAAATGGGTTAATACTTGTAATATGTGTTGCTATGTATTTTTATTCTCAACTTGAAGATAAGTTTCCTTTTGACCTATATATTGCTCCTTTGCCTTCCCTGAAGGCAAAGATCTTCTCAGGCAGATCTAGGAAATTCCTCAATGCAAATGTTCTGTTTTGAAAACCAGCAAATCATAGCTCAAGTCAGGGGAGAATACTTCTCCAGTATACTTTAACTTGGTTTTATTAACTTACACTGTAACAATACTTTATTAAAAACTACTCAGTGAACTTAAGGATCGCCACCTAACACATGAAACGAAATGTAAATTTATCCATTCAGGCTTTACCAGTTATGCAGATCTTGAGGCTTGGAGAGGGTGTATCCACCAGGGTGCCCAAGGAGAGCGATTCTGCACGTTCCAGCACTTTGCTTGGCCGTAGCAATTGCCAGACAAAACAGCATTGCTTAAAAACATGTTCTCCTGTGTGTTTGGTACATCTTCTTCTTTTGGAAGAAAAGAAGATAAAACTGTTTGATCCTTTAAAAGTTAAGTTTTAACGGAATGGAAGAGTCGTTTAAATTGTTTAATGTTACTTTTGCCTATCCATTTAGGACGGTAAGAGGAATGACTTGGAGTGACAGCATTTAACTTTCTATTGCAACTTTCAGAATGAGTCATGAGATGAGAGAGCTGATGTATGTATATACGTAGACAGATACAGTATGGCTTTGTGGTATTTTGTAACTTAATAATTCAGCTTATAATTGGTTTCCTTTTATATTTTTTAGACTGTGTTTAATATATCCTGCCAAGAAAATACATGGATTATTAATTGTGTTGTAACATTACTTGTAAGGTGCTTGCCTGTATTCAAAAGACAGTTGTCACAGTTTGTGAGAAGTTTGTGTCTTCATAAGTTCTAATGCAAAAGTGCATTTGCGATAATGTAAGATGTCCTGATGTAATTGTTTTAAGTACTTACTCTAATTTCTTATTTTTTTAAACCTTAAAAATAATTAACTTTTTTTTTTTTATTACAGAAACCTTTGAAATGCTTATCAGACTGGCTGAGAATTACACAAACATGCTTTTCTGCAATGCATATAGAAACATGGCTGCTGAGGCTACTACACATGTTCAGGAGTTTTTCACAGATGTTGGACTCTTCATATTTGGCACAGATGTTAGCACAGAGGAATTTGTCAACAGATTTTTTGACACCTTGTTCCCAGTAGTCTACAGCCGTGTGATTAACCCTGGCCTGACTGATATTTCACTGGAATACGCGGAGTGCCTCCGAATGGCGAGAAGAGCCATCAGGCCCTTTGGTAACGTTCCCAAAAAGGCCATAGGACAGATGGGAAGATCGCTGTTACCCAGCCGGGCTTTCTTGCAGGCTCTGAACTTGGGGATCGAAGTGATCAATACAACGGATCACCTGCATTTCTCTAAAGACTGCAGCAGAGCTTTACTGAGGATGCAGTACTGCCCTCATTGCCAAGGGCTGACTTTAAGTAAGCCCTGCATGGGCTACTGCCTCAACGTCATCCGAGGCTGCTTAGCTAACATGGCAGAAGTTGACCTGCACTGGCGGGAATATATTCGGTCCCTGGAAGAGCTCTCAAGTGCCATGGGTGGGACGTACGACATTGAGCACGTGCTGCTAAACTTTCATTCACTTGTTAATGAGGCTCTCGTACAGTCTCGTATCAATGGACCAGAATTATCTGAGCAGGTAAGAAGCTGTTTTTATCCATGCCTGGTGCAAACATGACACTAAGAAAATTAACACTGGTACCTAATACCTTTTTGGCCATTTTTATGGTGATGAACTTGTTTGTATCCGAGTACAGCTTTATACGACAATGCATTTTTCTAGCACTGCAAGTTTTTATTTTAATCATGCACACAACATGCTAATTTCCCATTTTCTATTCACAATTTTAAGATTAAGTGGAGATTTAATGTTTTGGCAGCATTTACAGTAAAGGTTTTTCAAAATTAAAAGAATTCTGGTGTGGAATTTATCTTTTCCCATTTCCCATGAAACCACAGCTTTTTTCAAAATTTTACTGAGTGAAAATTTTTGTTGCAGAATTGAATGGAAACTTATATTCCTTCACCCTTTTTATTTAGAAGTTAACATTTTCAGTAGATGCATTGAATAGTTTTAGGTTTAACTTTACAACTGTGTCTGTTAAGTTCTCCTGAGCAAGGGTAAACAATGGAATGTGTCATTAAGTTTGGAAGCTTAAAATATTAACGTAAATTATCTGGTAAAAAACTAATCCCATAAATATTTTATAAAACCAGAACAGAATAATACCGTGATGTTTGTGTAAATGAGAGTGTTAAATTTCAGCAATAATATTTGTTTGCAGATTGGAAACTCGTTACATGACATACTAAGAATAATTTTTAGGAGCACAAAAAAAATTTTAATTAACATAAGAGAATTATTTAATTGCTTCATTGTTATCTTATATGCATATAATGATAAATGTAAACAATCCTTCTTTTAGATACCATTGGCCTGTCTTAGAGAACCTATGACTTTGCATATATCATTTGCATTATTTTGTAGGTTTCCAAGAAAGTAGCACAGTTCATTTGTAACATGAACTGACTACTTTCTTACATATAAGAGAACAAGCAAGTCAGGTGAGAGCTATGTTAGCTGTGAATGCACGGAGTGAAGAATTTAAAGATACTGCTAGGGAAAATACACTTTATTTAGCTCAACATTCAAAAGAAAGCTACTATATCTGCAAATTCATGAAGGTTATGTAAGTAGCAAGATTTGAATTCTTCCTATGTTATATTTAATCCACAACACATTTTGTAACTGTATTTTTCTCTGTATTCTTACGCGTGGACTTCACTGACAGTGATATATTCTGTGTTTAATGCTGGATTGCATATCTTGGTCTGGTGAGATGCCTTTAGTTTTACAGCATACACAGGTCTAAACAGAGTGTCTGTGGTGCGGCATCAGCTGAGGTGCAGTAAAGAGTGTAGGGCTACCACACTGCCTCTTTACCTGACTAGCTGAAGTTGAAGCAGCGTCTTCTGCTAAGCAGGTGATATGACCTCTGATAATAAACAACTTGACCTAATGGCATAAATAGAGGGTTCTTAATTTCTTATGAAGACCCATAGACCATTAAAACGGGTTCTTCATCCTGCTTGTAGTCAGTAAGTAACAGGGAAATTGCCTGTTTCTATGAATTTCTGATTTTATCTGCTTGATACCAGCCACCCACATTAGTCAGAATCTCCTGCTGCTGAACTTTCTTGAGAAAATTGAGTGATTTTTTTGGAAAAGGTTTTTCAGTAACAGTTTGGCTCACTGATGTCTGCCTAATTCCTAATATGTTTTGGACCTACAATTGCCTTGTAGAGATATTCCCTGTTCCTCCTAAGATTTTTTTGGGATCTTTTTTGCCTACAATTTTTGGGAAAAAGCTAGAATAAGAAAGTAAAGGCTCAAGGGGAGGACTTCTGTTTCCTGTTTCATCCTGGGACGTTTAGTTTGAAGAGTTTTAGACTTGGATTTTCAACAGTGAACCATCACTGGTCCAGACTTAAAAGTCTCTCAGCACACTCATGATTTCAAAATGAAAATTTTTGCTCTGAAATAGTAGATTTCACTCAATTTTAGTAAAAAAATTAAATGAGTGAAGAGCCCTCCAGCCAGTGTTTTGTCTTAATGAAAATTTCATATTAATCCAAAATAAAATGCTTTATTTTGATGTTCCTGAAAACTCTATGCCTTCCTTCTCTCCTTCCCTCATATGGTGCAAGGAATACTAAAATTTCTTATGTAATGTTATTTTGTGCCAGTGTGTTTGTTTGAAGATCAAGTGTTTACTTCTGTGACGTTCTTCTCACATAGAATCACTTCCAAACATTAAAAATGAAGTATTTCATTTTTCACTCAATCTGCATCAGACCTATGCATTTAGAGATATGCTTCACTTAATCTCTGTGTTATAATTGACCAGTCCTTTCTCTCTTTGATCTGGACGTATTGATCCTTTGAAACATGGTGATCTAGTCAGTCAGTTCTGATTTGCTGAGTATGACTCCAGTACATTTCATATTTGCCCATACATTAGGTATCAATACCTAACTATGATATCTAATAAATACGGTCTTTCAGCTTTAAGAGGCAGAGGACATGGATTCTGTTGAAATTGGCTCATTAATATTTATTTATTTTATCTTCAGAGTGACTCATGAACTGTTTCAAATTTTGATAAGCAATTAATGCATCAGTGAGTCTAACAGACACAGAAAAGATAATTATGAGCCAGCAAATAATGGCTTGCTTGGGCACGCAGCAATCTCTGCAGTTTTAAAAGTGAATTTCATCACAGTAAGTACTTTTATGAGTTTCAAAGAAGCAGACAGAGAAAAAACGATCTTTAAAAGTTTGGAAGTATGATATATACATATGCAAATGTTAATACGTGATTCAGCTGAGTACCCTGCTTAGTGATAGATGTATTTGTACAGCTCTTTATCTCATCCTACATATGTGTAAATAACTATATGTAAAGGATTTTTTTCTAACATGTTGCATGGATATCTATATTTAAATCTAGTGTATATTCATATGTTAAGCTCTGTGTGGTGTTGGAAAGACCACTAATGCCTATATAGCATGGCTTCCTTTTACAAAACTCCTTTTTCCAGTACTTTACAATTTCTTCCTTTTTCTGCTTGGATCAGCAAAGCAGTGTCATGCTGTCTCCAGCTGGAATTTCTGTTTCCCTTTGTTCTTCCTATTTCAGATTCACACCTTTAATTTCTGCCTCACATATCTCCACTGACTGACAAATAAGTGCAGCACCTGTTCATCATCTCTATACCTGGACATTATTCTGTGCTGTTCTGCAGAATCTAGTGATGCGTGGGCTGTGCAACTATTCACATTTTTATATCTATTCACATAAATGTATACAGACATATTTTTAATGGCAGTTCTGATCTGTATTCCTGAAGTCTATATATGTCGATTTAGGTACTGTTCATGCTCAGTGCATAGTGGACCCTATGCTTTTTAGCTGGTAGGAGCTGCAACAGAAATTTTTTAGCAGACTTCTGTGTGCATGGTCACGCAAATACAATGTAATAGAGGTTTAAGAGAGCTGCATCATAGAAATCAAGAACAGTATTCATTATTAAGATAATCTGAAAAAGATTATATTATGTAGTTGTTAAACACTGGATAACAGGTAAAAATGCTTATTGCTACAAAGGACTTTGTATTTTCCTCCTGTGCTCCTCTGTGATCAGCCCGAGTTGCCATGTGCTGGTCTCTTAGCCAGTGAAATCCCCTTTGAGGGCAACTGTGCAGGCTAATGAATGCAGAAGAGCTTTGTAACATATTTAAGCCTTATTTAAGGCTTATTTAAGGAAATATTTCCTTATTTAAGGAAAAACAAACAAACTAAAAATCTATGGAAACGTATTACAAGTTGTAATAATTTTTTTCATGTTACCTCCATTCTGTTATGCTAGCCACTGAATGTCAATATCAAGACAGGAGGGCAAAGAGAGATGTCAGCAAGTTTTGGTGTGGATGGAGCCTACTATCCTCAGCATAAGAACATGTTTCTAGTTTTTTTATGCCTAGGTTAATGTCACGGCCCCATGCCATGGAAGGCATCAGACCTTCCAGTAACATCCGTTGTCACTCACAGGGTGGTTTAAAGGCAGCTTAAGCCAGTCTCACCCTGGGTTGCCCAAGTTCTGCTCTGGCACCATCCTCAGCTGTGTGTTTCCACCCCTTTCCCTGTGGGCACGCTGCTTCAACAGCTGAAAGTCAAGCTGGTTGAGGGAGCTGTCTGTAAGAGAGAGTCGCTCTTAGCCATGGTTTTGTTTCCTTATGTGAAGACTTGTGCTGTCATGCACTGGGTAACAGAGCAGCCGAGAGGTCCAATGGAGTGGGACAAACAGAGGACCTGAGAGGAAGTGAAATGGGTCTGAGTCAAGAGCTGAAGTAAAAGGGAAAGAGAACAGAAGACAAGAGAGAGACAAAAGTCACAAGGCTTTGTAATTAAATCTTCCCTCCAAACCTTGCATTAAACTATTGTTCTTGATTCTCAAAAGATCAATGGTGTTAAGGATTAATATTGAATAAAAGAGATGAAAAGGAATATTGATTAGTTGTTCATTGTGTATTCTGGGCACTGATGATTTGGGAATCTGGGGGAAAATGAAGTATGTGACCATGATATTAAAAGCTATATATGCATATAAAAATGGGGGAATCAGAAACACAACAGAAAAAATTAAGGGCTATGATCTTAACTGGCATCATGGGGACATGGTGCGATGGCTGCTATGACTGGAGTGTTGAATGGAAGGGTACAGGATCTTTAGGAAGGACAGGCAGGGGAGATGACAAGGGGGTGTCTCAGTCTATGTCAATGACCAACTGGAGTGCATGGAGCTCTACGTGGGGATAAGTGAGGAGCCAATCGAGAGCTTATGGTAAGGATTAAAGGGAGGGCAGGGACAGGGGATGTTATAGTGGGAGTCTGCTACAGGCCATCTGACCGGGAAGACCGAGCAGATCAGGCCCTCTATGGACAGATAGGAGCAGCCTTACGTTCACAAGCCCTGGTCCTCATGAAGGATTTCAATCACCCCAATATCTGTTGGAGGGACAACACAGCAGGGCACAAGCAATCCAGGAAGTTCCTGGAATGTGTTGATGGTAACTTCTTTCTCCAAGTGATAGAGGAGCTAATGAGGAGATGTGCCATGCTGGACCTTGTTCCTACCAACAAGAACTGGTTGGTTCTTGTTGGTGGGAACAAGGGCTGGTGGGGAGTGTGAAGCTCAAGGGCAGCCTTGGCTGCAGTGACCACGAAATGGTGGAGTTCAACATGTTCAGGGCAGCAAGGAGGGCACGCAGCAAGCTTACTACCCTGGACTTCAGGAGATCAGACTTTGGCTTCTTCAGGGACCTGCTTGGTAGAGTACCATGGAACAAAGCCCTGGAGGGAACAGAGGCCTGAGAAAGCTGGTTATTCATCAAGGATCACCTCC
>VXBL01000370.1:2615823-2641552 GCA_013400195.1 Aramus guarauna | reverse complement strand
AGTGATGGGACCAGAGGAAATGTCCTCAGNGGTATTTGGAAAAATTTCTTCACTGAAGGGGTTATCAAACACTGAAGCAGGCTGCCCAGGGACGTGGTTGAGTCACCATTCCTGGAGGTATTTAAAAGATGTATAGATGTGGTGCTTAGGGACATGGTTTAGTGGTGGACTTGACAGTGTTAGGTTGGACTTGGTGATCTTAAAGATCTTTTCCAACCTCAACAATTCTATGATTCTAATTTAATGATGACGCTTCAGGACACACCTGTCTTGTTCAGGTATGCTGCTGCCAGATCTTACTGATTTATCCATCAGTTTTAATAACTTGTGCCTATTTGATTTTAATTTGGTTTTACCATCTTCATAGGGTTTTTTAATACCTTCAGACTCCATGGGAACTTTGTGATTGCCTGGGTTTTATTAGTTGGTTTCCATCAAATTGAATTTTTTTTCCCCAAGGAAGTAGTCTGATTAATCAAAATCACAGTTCTGTTTCTCATCTTTTTGAAGTTCAGTACCTCAAGGGAAGTACCTTTACTGGTAAGGAGAGCCATCAGAGTTTCACAGAATGATCTGCATGTGGGAAAACTTTGTGGTTTTGCCATTCTGTGCACTCCTACAGAACAGATGCATCTTGCTGGAGAAGGCTTTGCTGTCAAAATGCAAATGACCTACCTCATTTAAATGCTTTGTCAGAACACTTCAAAATATGATTACATAGGAGCCAAAAGATAGCAAGGGATATTAGAATCTTCTATACACATGTGAAATTATCAGATATGAGGAATGCCACCTGTGACAAAATAATTGCTGTTCCTCTCATCATCTTTCCCCTTGAATTGCCTGATGGTTTACACAGCAGCAACTCTGAAGTAGTTAACAGTTGAGGTCCTCCTTAGAAAAGTACAGTAACTGGTTATTTAGCTTATATTTACCCAGAATACATAGCATTTTGGTATTTTCCTTGGATCCCTAGCTGAAATCAGTGGATAAAAGGTTTTTCAATTGTTTTAGGATTACTTTGGAGTCTTGCTGCTGCACTGCTACGAATTTGACAGCATTTCTTCTTATGAAAGTCTTAATCAGTCAAAAACAATAGTATTTTCATCTTGACTAATTTGTATTTTGGTCAAGAAGTGATTTTGATCCCTGACTTCCTGTAGTAGTTTTCCAGGTCCTTTAGTGTGAAAATGGGAGAAATTTTCAATAGATTCTTATCCTGAAAGTACAGAAAGCTGTTTTCTGGTTACAATGCATAACACCAGAATACTTCTGTCATAAAAGTGTGATGTATGTATAATAACAATGCACATAAAACAATGAACAAAGACCTTGTACAAAATTAAAATGTGCAATAAAGACTCTGACTAATCTCTGACTGATCAATAACCTCCAATTTTTTGAGGAACAACCCTTTTCAAAACTGAATAGAATTCAATTTCCTAAAGCTATCTTTAGGGTGCATGTATGCCAGCTACGTTTTCCCCACTAACACAAAAGCTACAGAGGGTAAATTGTCTGTAATTATAAAAAGCCCCAGAGGAGAAGAGTTGCCTTTGTGTCCTGTCTCTGTTAAATGCAGATCATTCAGAACAAATGACTTAATTGAGTATATAGTCATCTTATTAATGTAGTCAAATGTTTCTTATAGTTTATGTTGCATGATGTGAAAACTAGAACTTAGAAGGATACGGTGCTAATTTTAAAATTTCACTGAGTTTTAGTTCATAAGATCCTGACTGAACTTTTTGTGTTCTGCCCTGATCTACAACACTTAAAAATCTCTTTGAGGGTCTGCTTTGTAGCAGATTATGTCTAAAAGTGTTTTATTTTTCCCAAGCACATGGTTTTTTTAATCTCTCCATCCTAAGCCTGCATTTTCATAGGAGGTTCCTTCTCTGTTGTTGAAATTCTTGATGGAAGGTATGTGTTTAAGTATAAACTTGCAATGCTAATAAAACTAGGAAAATAGTCTTTTGGAGAATTCTGGCATTCCTCAATTTCACTTTCGGTACTCTAAGTTAAAAATCTAGCTGTTTACTCACACTAGGAGTTGCTTCTACATCAAAATTTGTGCTTTGAGTTAGTGGAAAGAGTTTAAAAATGCTGCACAACAAAGATGTTCCTCATACCAGAAGGGATTTGTATTAAAATTGATATGGATGTCACCTCTGCCTTCTCAGGGATTTAGAAACTGAGTCTCCTTCTCTTCTGTGCCTGAAAAAAAGATATAATGAACTTACAGGAAAATAATTTACTATATTATCAAATAAAAATCTAAACCCTTTTACATGACCATCACTCTTTGAATAGAGGTATGTGAACATAACAGTAGTTAAATTAAAATGGGCTTCTGATGCATGTTTTTCCATATAGGGTCCTTCTGGACTGAAGGGAATTCTGGATGCATTGAACAATCATAATGAGGTATGGAGATTTTATATAGTGTCTGCGTGTGTGTGTGTTTATGACTAAGAAGTATCTAAGGTACAAATGACCACAGGTTCGATCCCTACAAACCACATTCCAAATTAATCGAAAAGGTAGATCCTTTCCTGTCCCCTTTCTCCATGCCTGTACAGGCTCAGTCCACACTCCAGTTATGTACCTACTATGTCATCTATCCTGCTGCCATGTGTCTTACCTCCCATTCGTCTTCTACTCACATATTTTCGCCTGGTATAACTCAAAATGGAGATGGGTGGTTAGCATAAAGCACCCCATTTCTAAACCTAATTGTTCTAAACCATACTTGACATTTTTTCTTTCTTGACTTACTCTGTCACGATCCTAAGAGTAGAATGGAAAGACAAGGAGGCATAATTTTAAAAGATCTGCTAGCAATCCATGACAATTGTTCTGATGTTTGTATTACAGACTAAGAAAAATATTGTCTTAACTAAAGAACCTCCTGCACCTACAAGCACTTCACAGAAAAAAGTTAAAATTGTGTAGGACAGTGTTCCATGTAACAGAGTTTAAATTCTTACCACAGATTTTTCAGATCATTTAAGCAGTGGTAGTGTCTGCCATTGTAAGGATTGTAATTTAACGATCACACAAGTTTTCTGAATTGACACCAAAGTGAGTACATAACTTAACTGATTAGAAAATCGTATTTCATTCAAAGACTAATGAAGCACTATTATAGTGGTATTTACTAAATACAAAGGTTACTGTGTGTTTCATGCCTTAAGTCACGCAGATCAAACATGGAAGACATCCATCTTTTTAATATTGAAATGCATAACTATAAAGAATAGGTGAATTTAGGATATTTTTCTTCTACAGCATACCCAGATGAGTACTAAAATCTGGTTTTGAGGGAGGATTCTGGAGCGAAATTAATGTCAACCATATCTTTCCAGTTGCTTTTACCACTGAAGTGATTTCTCTGATATTTTTTATATTTAATCCATTCCAAATCAGTATATCACCTTAGAACATGCATTATTTATTCCAGCAATACTGTATTTATTGTAACTCATTCCCTGCCTCTTAACTACTAATTTCTTTTACTCTAGTGGTCCCTTTAAAGTTAATTTTGCTGAAGGAAATACAAACAGTGGTGATCTTCAGGAACTTGCAAGCATCTGTCTCCAGAAAGTCATGTGTCTTTTCATTGTAAGGGTCTAAGAGTTCCTAAGGTGTCTTATATTTCCTAATTAACAATATTCTGGAAAAATGTAGACCAGCTGCTCTGTGTCAGTAAATTAATCATCTTTTAAATCCTGTACAGCTTACCAACTTTCTTCAGCTGTCTAGTTTGAAGATTTTTAATGACTCTGTCATGAGCAATTAACTGTTCAACAAGAAAATGCTGTTTGGTTTTAGATGACAGAGGACATGGATTTCTGATTCAAGTAGCAGGTTTTCAATATGTAGACTTTCTGTAACTACATGTTCAGATCTTCCTAGGGTCAGCGTAAGTCTCCAGCTGCTACAGCGAACATACTAGTTTCTATACATTTTATAATGGGAATGGTATATTCCTATCAAGGACAAGCCAAAGACATCAAAGACGTCATCAAAGACAAGGACAGCTTGTCTGCTTTGCCATTGATTATTCCTTTAGGCACCAGTAACTTTCCTTTTTTGCCCCACACTATTATGTAGTGTGATGAGTGCCAATTTTGTTCAATGAATCTTGGAGGTACTAAGCAATCTTTAACATTCCGGTATATAACTTGCAATGTGCCTTGATTATTTGCATTTGTAAGATGATATTTCAGTGATAATTCGAGGTTTTTGAGATTACTTACACCACAGCAAAAGGTCTTGTCATTTTCCAGCACAGTTCAATACATGTTCTCAAGGATCTCACAAGGTCTTCTTTCAGTCTGTTTTTTTTATAGTGTTTAAATTGTGACCACATTTTTGTTGCTATAGAGATTTTAATATCTTTTTTTCCTGAGGATATTAATATGGCTTCTTTGCATTGGTGTTTCTAGCAATCATGGGAAACTGCTACCAAGAAATGTGGGGGGACCAGTGAGAGATCTTAAGACCCATGATAATTAATAATTTCTTTTTTTTCTATAGTTTCTCTGTTTTTTAGCAGATTATTTACAATTCTTCTGATTTCTGCATTGTATAAATGAGTAGTTGTAATTGCACAATGTATTTATATAATTTGTTGCAACCAAGCTTTTTCTGGCTCACTATCAATCACTTTATCGTATAAGGAGGCTGGAGTGCAAGTCTTTAAAAGCATAATTCATTTGACCCATGTACACAGTGAAAGAAAGCACTATAAATACAATTGCTGATTGCAGCAGCAAATTGTGCTGAATGGCAAATCAAGAACAGCAGTCTTTATTTAATGAAGGTGAAGGGAACCTGCTGAAGATAAGTAGTAGCATTGATCCTTAATGGAGTGGGAGCCTGTGCTGGAACATTTCATCCCTCATCGTTCTTACTTTATGCCTTTTCTTGCAACGCATGTGACTATTTTTATATTCCATTTTGTTATGTCTTTTGCGCTTTCAGTGTAAATGAGATGCTTTGCAGGTATTCAGTAGGTGCATTTTGTTCTCTTCGTTATGCCAAGAGACTGGTTCTGCCCTGCTCTGTAGGTTACGTTCCTTCGGTGACTGGTAAATGATGCCTCATGATTTGTGTTTAACATTCTCAGGCCTCTGTTATCAGCCTTTGCCTGGGCTTTCAAGGCCTTTCCTTGTCATCTTTTTTACTTACCAATTTTCAATACATAGATATAAGGTCACTTCTGTCAAACCTGTTTCTAAACATCTTTAGACAGGGTATACAGATTAGTTTAATCTAAAATGTTCTCCAACACGAAAAAATAAAAATGAAACCACAATACAAAGCAATTGAAACTACATCACAATCTGCCAAGGAAATGTTTCAAAATCATTATAATTCATCATAACTATAGATTATTCTTGAATAGTTCATTATTACTCTTCTAAGATTTTTTTTCTTCAGCATATTTTACTTACATTTTGTTGTAAAGAACAAATAACCTATAAATATTCAAAGATCATAAAAGTAGTTATTTGGTCTAATACTCTTTTATTTTCCTCTATGTATGCAAAAGAAATTCACAACTCAGAATAAATCATAACTTATAGTATAGTCATACTATAAGACATTCTAGATTGTTTGCAGTCAAGCGATAGTCAATTACTACTCAGCAATGCTGTTTCCTTCTTTGGGTATTTGGCTCTTGCTCTGAAGCTGACTTTGATAATTAGGGTAGTAACAGTGTTATGAACCCTAAACACTGAAGAAGATTCCTCAGGACATTACCATTTATCAAATAATTATTTATTTTATTCAGGTTATACTCAGTTATCAACTTCTGAAAATATTAAGAGAGTATAAATGGCACTTTTATTTATCATGATGTTTTTCCATTTTAGAGATACAGAAACTGGATCATGACAAGGGGAGTTGGCTTGTTCAGTGCTCCCACTCAGCCCAGTGGCAGATGTTGTAGCAATTGGACTCCTTGGGTCCAGACTTGAGCTCATGTTTCAGGGTCATTGTTTTTGCTCCTTTTTCCATTGTCATTAAAAGAAAACATGTTCCCCTTAGGTAGTCTGAGCGTGGCTTTGTGAAGAGGAAACCATTTTCTTTGTATTTTATTGTGTCTATACCTTGTACAGAAGAGTAAATAGATGCAGTGCAACAATGCCTGAGCAAGTATACAACCTGCGTCCCTGCTCCTTAAATCTGTCTGTTTTCATTGAAGGGCAGTGTGAGGAGCCTGTTGATCATATTCATAGAATCATAGAATGGTTTGGGTTGGAAGGGACCTTAAAGATCACCTAATTCCACACCCACACCCACCCCCCCCGCCATGGACAGGGACACCTTCCACTAGACCAGGTTGCCCAAAGCCCCATCCAACCTGGCCTTGAACACTGCCAGGGAGGGGGCACCCACAACTACTCTGGGCAATGTTCATCCCCTCTCCTTCTGTCTCACTGCTGTAGTAGACTTAAATGAGTTCTATTTTATGTTTCATGCTGCTGAAAAGTAAAAAGCTTGTGCTTTTGTCATAGGAAAGAAGTGATTTTTATTGTTCATTTCTATCATACTTGAGAAATGTACTGTAATAATGAGCATAAAAATATGCTCTTTGCATTGAGTTAAGAAAAAAGAAATCACAAATTTGCATAGCAATATTCAACATAGACATTTCCCTTTTATGCTTTTGTTCATCTTCTACTTGTCTGACTGGAGTATGAATGCATGACAAAGGATGTGTTGTTGCAGTACATTATTTAGATGTACTGCATAGGCATTTGGTATGCCGTTCTAGTAGTAAATTAGGACTTTTGAATTTACATACTGGTAAATTACACAAAATTGTTATGGTAAATAAATTGTTACTATGAATAAATGGTGATATGTTCTGTTCTCTGATCTTTGTGCTGATATTTCTTCCCAGAGTGATACAAAACTACTAGGATTACTTGGGACCCCTGGACCTAAAGGCCAGAAGGGAGACATTGTAAGCATTTTGGATGAATTTGGAGAAATTTCAAATTGCCTATCTCAACTGTCTCAGCCACCCTTAACACAATATTGTTTACTTGATTTATCACAGAGGTCTTTGAATTAATAGATTTTAGATATGATTGGCTCTTTGATTTCTGTAGTCCAATATCCAAGCCATCGTGCTATCCTGCAGGTGCGGCACGTGAGCCTTTCTTCTCTAATATATGGTAACCAGAAATGGAAGATGTAGGAAGAATTATGTGTGGTTTCTATAGCACTGTCTGAGGAGAAATCGAATGAGTTGGCCTGACAGTTAGGAGGAAGAGACTCTAAAAAAGTTGAAATTCAGAAAATATTTTTAATAGTAAATCATGAATATTTAAGGCAGTTGCTCTGTAATGATGGGACTTGCTATACCAAAAATACTTATAGTCAGCCTCTAAAAATTACATGGAGGTCAAATTGTGAATCCACACCTTATGCCAGTACATTGTTTATACACATCTGCTCTCTTTAAAACAGCGGAATGAATTTTTAACAATTGGATGCCTTTTAAACTTGGAAAAAAAGAGACAAATGCTCTGGATATGGCACAGGATTGATGTTTTTTTATTGAGAAGCCTGCAGATCTGCTATAGAAAGCAGGCATTTACATTAATTTGCAGATGTTTAAACCTCAGCTTGCCATTGCAATAGAAGTTAAGATTTTGTGCCCTACACAGAACAACGTACAGTTGTAGGACAGGAGGAGTTTATTTGCATTTGTTAGGATGTAAAAGATTTTAAATATAATTTATTTTTTTTAAAGGGTCAAAAAGGAGATTTGGGAATGACCGGCACAAAAGGAGAAAAGGTAAATTAATTCCTTACTTTGTGCTTATGTGTGATACTAGAAGATGGTTGAATGTACTGATTATGAATCAAATCTTGGAAAACATACTCAGGATCAAGAAAATATATTTGGATGTAGAAAAAGCTGTCAGTCTCTGAATTTACTCAAGCCCCTCCTTGAGAGAGTATTTACGTATGCAAGTAAGTTTCCCTGTTCCAACAGCTTGCAAATACCTGAACTTTAAACACATGCAGACTTTTACTGAATACCGTTTAAAATAAAGTTTATATAAGTTTATGACCAGTGATTGCCTCACAAATTAGACACCATTCATACTTTTTCAAGTTACAAATGTGATCTTCAATATCTGTATGAAAAAGATCCAGGAGTCTTTAAATTATTAACATTTATAAATAAACCTCCTAATTTTAATATCTTTTAGTTTAAGCTTAAATTTTCCAGAAAGATGAGAGGGGTGTTACTTGGGAATAGCTGTGTTCTTCATCTACTGAATAACAAGCATTTCACTATTCAGCTGCTAGGCTTCCAGTGGGTTTCTTTGGTCTTATCCTTGTGTATAAACAGGTTCCATGCAGGCAGAAACTCTTTTTACTCTGTCAATATGACAGATTCATGATTTTGTGTGTTATAAAGCACTTGTGTTTGAGAATTTGTCAGATTTGTATGCATCGTCACTTTTAGTTCATGTTCCTGAGCATCCCTTGAGTTCCTGCTTGAAAGGATCACGCATGTCATTGTCCTGTCATTACATCAGCATCATCCCTCAAGTAAACTTTTGTAGTCCATATACTTACATTTTATATACGTTTTTAAAAAACCCAACATTTTTCAGTGACTCTTCACCAAAACCAGACATATTGTCATGTTTAACCCCAGCTGGCAACTAAGCACCACGCAGCCACTCACTCAGTCTGCCCCAGTGGGATGGGGGAGAAAATTGTGTAGCAGTGACTTGGGAAGACAAATGCCATCACTGTGAATGTCCTCCCCTTCCTTCTTCTTCCCCCAGCTTTATATGCTGAGCATGACGTCATATGGCATGGGATACCCCTTTGGTCAGTTGGGGTCAGCTGTCCCAGCTGTGTCCCCTCCCAACTCCTTGTGCACCCCCAGCCTCCTCGCTGGTGGGGTGGTGTGAGAAGCAGCACAGGCCTTGGCTCTGTGTAAGCACTGCTCAGCAGTAACAAAAACATCCCTGTGTTATCAACACTGTTTTCAGCACAAATCCAGAACACAGCCCCGTACTAGCTACTACAAAGAAAATTAAGTTTATCCCAGCCAAAACCAACACACATAGGTACTATTTACCATTTTGAAATAAATCTGTGTTAACCTCTTCCCTGTGTTTCCATAGGGAGAACCTTCTGAAAAAGGGGACAAGGGAGATCCAGTAAGTATAGCTATGTTTTGAACTGATGATGTGATTAATTTATGTTTGATATGATTTTCATACCGTATTCATACTGTAATTCTTTTCTTTGTACACTTTCATTAGATTCAGTGACTATGTAGGATAGCAGATGTAGTCTTCTCCTTACACATACATCAAATTCACGCAATTTATAAAGAAAAAATGGAGATGCGTTTATGTAGTTGGTACAGTCCATGAACTGTGTTTGAAGTACATGCTTTTTTAGTTCCCTGAAGGTTCTTTCAGTTATTTCACAAAATTGTATGTGGGCCAAACTGTATTATTTGAATTGTTTTACCAGTTTCCAGTGCGGCAGTTAACATCAGGCAGTTTTCTTATAGCCATTTTATGTCTGCATAAATTTTTTGTTATTTTGGGGGATCTTTTCAGAACACTCATTCTGTAAGTCTGTGTACATGTGTTGCTTATTTTTAACTATTGTCCTCTCTTATGACATTTGACAAAAGCTTGTTATATTGTTTAATACACAACTGAAGGTTGCCGAGATACTTGTGATTAACATGCTTTAATAACCCAAATAAGGCATGCTGTAATAATGTGTGGGTTTGGAGATGAATACTATGTCACCAGTAGAGATTTAGTGGTGAAGAATAGGCCTTAGACTGGATAGCTCTTAAACAAATGTGGTGTTTTCAAACAATTTAAGTTTGAAAGAGGACTCTCAGACTTTGCACAAGGCATCAGAAATTCTTTAATGCTTTCTCAATATGTTTGCAAACTATATTATACTTTTTTAAGGCAACAAATTGAACTCTTAGTTGATCTCAGTTAAAGTTTTAACTTCTTATGGTTGTACCTACTATTTTCAGGGAGAAACTGGAATGGAGGGATCAAAAGGAAATAAGGTATTTTTTGACTCATACACACTATAGATATTGCTGGTGTACATAGTTGATACTGGGAGGAGACATAACAGTAAATTTGAATATTTTTATTTTCTCAAACAATATCACTAGGGTGAAACAGGAGACCCTGGAGCACCTGGTCTTGTTGGAAATCCAGGATCAAAGGTAGGTGAAAGGTATTTTTGTGGTATTAAAAGCCATTACATTCTATGCTTTTATATATAGAGGACACTGAATGCTATCAACTCTTTAGCTAGTATTAAAGGGCAGAGAATGCAAATAGTTTATATCAAAAGTTTGTGTGTGGATCATGACTATTTTACTTTTAGTCATAGAATTCTTGTTGATCTCAGCACCACTCAGAAAGGAATGTTTATGCAAAGCTCAAATGTTATTTGGTCACTCAAGAATTTTGCAATTACAAATCCACTGGTAGCTGAGTGTGTTCTCTCTATCCATCAGTGAGGCAAGGAGTAACCACTGCCAGTGCATTAGCAGGTGCTATTTTAATCCTATGAGAATGCAAGTAAAGTCAAAGTAGTCATTGCCTTGCTTTGAAAAAAGTAGCTGAAGCACAAATGTTCTTGATAATCTCTCATGATGCCTTGAATGGTATCAAATAAAGGTAAAATTGGAAACGGTGAAAATGTAACCTCCACCCAACACTATTCATGTTGCATATGATAGTACCTAAGTTCCTTAGGTCATCAAAAGAAGTCCCAGAGAGAACAGATGCAGCTTATAGGGTCCACAAAACTGTGGTCTTAAAAATGATTCTCCACTCTAACTCCTTTGACTGCTCTTTGGAAGCTGATGTCCTTCCTTGCTAGGAGCTACTGAAATAATTGCTGTTACTGCAGTGGAAATCTAGGTCACCTTCACCCTGTATTACCTTCCAGAAGAGGCTCATAGAGATCCAGAGAATCACTAGGGTTTGCACCATGTCATCCTCTTATCTGTATGTCTCAATCCCTTTTTCTCTCAGTGCTCTGGAGTCCTTCTAATGAGATCTATGCCAAAAAGAGAAGGAATATCTACCATGAATACCTACCACGTAGTTAAAAAGTCATTTCTGGTTCTGTCCCTTGAGGGAAGAAATCTTGATTTACTCCTTTTGTTTTGTCTTTCCCTTTAGGTAGTGCCTTTATATTTACTTGTATTTCCTTTATATACATACTTTGGATTTTGTATGTGTCAGTCCCAAAGATTCATTGGACTAAACGTTAGATTAAGGGACAATGAGCAAACTCTGTACTTCCTACTCCATGTAGAAGATGTAATGTCAGATGGTTTAATCTATTTATATATTAGAATGCTTTAAACTGAATTACAACAGGTGTATTGACTTGTACCTCAAGTGTGTATTATATCATTTCACAGGGACTACAAGGACCTCCAGGACCTATCGGACCCAGGGGACTGCCAGGAGAAGTTGTACGTATTGTGCAGTTTCACCAGGCTGTACAAGTATGGTGTAGTCAGTGAAGCAGTACCACAGAAGTTGTCATAGGTGTTCCTTTTGTGGGTAGTACCATAGCAATCAGCTGTCACAGCACAGCAGTATGCCTCAGGATAGAGATCTGCCATTTGCTTATGTTCTTTTTGTCCTTGTGTTACCATCTGAACAAGTAAGAACGATTATGCTAATTTGTTTGATTCACAGATAATTAGCGCTGCAAAAATCACTCTTATTTCACAGGAGTAGGTGACAATTAAAAAAAATCTCTAGCAAAGTTTTAATAATGTTACATCATGAGCTGGAAAGGATTTAAACACATGGCCTTATTGCTGTCTATGGTTTTGTATTATTCTGAATTGGTTTATTTCCTGTAAAAGGAATAAAGATTAATAAGGTGAACAGAATAACCAATTATGTTTATTATCTTAGAATTTAGGTCAGATTATGAGTAAAACTCATATTCAGAGCAAGACATAATTCCATTAAAACTAGGGACAATATTAAAATCTTTAGCCAGAGTAGAATTATTGGTTGGAAAGAATTTAATAGAAAACTCCTTTTTTAATTACTGTTCAATAGACTAAATTACTAAAATACTTCTGCAGAAAGTGGAATGAGAGATTATTCTTATGATTGTTGGCTGATATTCCAATTTAATTACACAGAGGCTTGCTGACACTCATAAAGTACCTAACACTGTTATATGGTTGCCGTAGGTGAAAAATAATGTAATTTGTGAACACTGACAGGTGGCAGATAATATGTATTTGTGTGTCCATGTGAGAATGTCAAATGCTGAACTGTTGAACTCTGAAGCAGAAGCCTGCTACTAGTTAGATGCAACTTTTAAATTTTGATAGAACCTGGGCTGAACAGAAATGGCACATCCCAGGGTCTCCGATTAATAAAGAAACATGAGACAGATTCACCAGCTTGGAGGCTGATCACCTGTTGTGCTTCTGCATGTAGAATATTTAGATGGCAAGAACTGAGGGGTGAGGGTACCCAGAAGAAGTAGGGGTGTTCAAAATAGAAGAGTTCCTGAAAGGTGCTTTCTCAAGAAAGAATGGGAAGATCTTGGCTGGAGGAGAGTTTCTGGAAGTGGGAGAAGGCCATGGAGATCAGGGAGATACATGGAAACAATTGCCAGGGGCTTTTCAAGCTTAGTATAACGGTGCCTGATAGTTTAAGATGTTTCCTAGAGTATTCAAACTGGATTGAAGTTTCACCCGTGCTCTTCCTGCCTGGAGGCACAAGGGTTACAGGCATGATGGATCTCAGGGGAGGCCCCTACCAGTTTGAGGGATCTCAACTGGCCAGCAGACCCATCAGTCTGTTGCTCAGCCGCATAATGGTTGCAGGCACACTAAAACCCCATCACCTTGATAAACCCCCACCAGTTGGCAGACCTGAATGTGAGGCACCCAAAAGCGTAATAACTACAGGCTCATTAAAACTCTGCTCAGACACACCCCACTACCTCAACCATTTGATTTCACCCCCTACTATAGCAGAAGGCCTCTTCTGAGGAGGTGGCTGCCAGTTTCCCAAATTATGGCACAATCCTTTTTCAGGTGTGCAGGCAACTAAGTTCTGCCTAATCCCCCCATGTAAACTGAAATTGGGTTTCGGTCCATGACAGTGGTGGTGTTGCATAACCAAACAAGTGGCACCTACGCCCTCTCCCTGGTTCTCCTCCCTCCCTTCCTCTGAAAACCATAAAATAGTTTTTAAGTACCATTTTGGAGATTTGAGTCATCCAAGAAGTGGACAAAAAAAAGCAGACAAGGGAGAGCTTGGCTTTAGCCTAGCAGTCACACCATTCACCTGAAAAGAACTGGAGTTTTGAACTTTGCTCTGTGGGTTGGTTTTGGTTTTTATCTTATCTCTACAAAAAGAAGCACCTAGGAGCTGGCGCTGCTGCATTTTGTCTTAAGTCTTTCCACACACACTCTGAGACTACTTTGTGGAAGGGAAGTCTTAATTTGAACAGACTTTTAAGCCATATACTTTATTAATATTAAAATACAGCTGAGTAGTACACAGCTGGTAGACTTTTTATTGTTGACCTGTTAAAAGTCTTCGTGATATAAGCAAAGTGGCAGCTGGAGTACAGCATCTTCAGCTCCTGGCAGGGAAAAAAAAACTAGTATTCAAATCTGCACATAGTCATTTTGTACTGTGTTATTTATTGACCATTCCTTGATACCTTATTTTCCTACTCAGTTGAGGCACGTATTTTTTAAATTGTGTCTAATTTACCTGTCTTCTATAACAATAGTTTGTAAGCCTTTTCTGCTGTGCTTCTATTTATATATAGATCCCCAATCTTACTGCGAAAAATAACAAAATACTGCATTTCTGTTTTGCTTGTTTTGTCATCATCTTGCTTGAGTTCGTAATTGCTGCTTTTGAAACTGCTGTTCTTCTGGATCTTCGATCAAGTGACATTATGAACAGATAAATGCTATATATAATATGTGCAGATGCTAGATATAGATGATCTTGAAGACTCATATTTGTACACACAATTGTAGTATATAAAAACACATATTTAAACATACTATAGAAACATGTATTTAGTTCCATTACATTTCAACTTAAAGAAAAATGATTCCTATATTTGATTAAAGAATCGTTCATTAACTTGTACTCTTTTAACATTTTGGGTCAATACTAATGCACAGTAAATAATCCAGTGTAGACTCATTTTCTTCTAATTTTGGATAATCTTTAAGGGAATAGCTATAAAAATATACAGTTGTTTGGGTTTTTTTTCTTTAATTCCAGGGCTTACCAGGAGAGCATGGGGTACCAGGAAACCCAGGAATTAAAGGAGACAAGGTATGGTTTAAGTGTTTTTAATTAAGCTTGATATGTTAAAGCATATTTAGACTGTCATCTCTGAGGTAACCTTCTGTTCTTCTGTAGTGCATCTGTGTGGCTGCTTTATGAATTTATTTTAAAATGTACAAGCAGCAACCTCCTCTCTGCTCCTCAGAGATGCTGCAGGCCAAATTGGCAACCCAATTGGTCTTTAGATTCATAATTCAAGTAATATATCAAGGAGGTGGCACTGAGCTCTTACATTAAATCCATGCAGTGCAGAAATGTCAGTTCAGGTCCTGACCACAGAACAGCCTTTTCAGTGTGGTCTCCTAACCAGACTAATGTGTAAAATCCCACTTCGCAGTCAGACATGTTCGTCTTGACAGAGCACTGGGGCAGCTATACTGTCTCGGATGTGAGCCAAGGCTGGGATCTGTTTATGGCATTGCATTTTGCTGTGTAGAAATCCCTTAGATGTAGAAATTCAGTTATATCAGCAAGAGTTAAAAAATGGTATATGCGTCTATGTTGAATGTAGAGAAGGTCGAAAGAGGATATACAGGCATACTGTGAGCTATGTGATGTGTTACGGTATTTATACATTGTGAGGTACAAGGGAAACTAATGAAATACTATTAATAGTTTGAAGAAGTGACCTGACGAAAAGGCAGAAGAAAATAACTGCGGAACAATGACAAAAATGTACTCATCTTGCAAAATGGGAAGTAGTGGATTCAGAAAGAATCCCAGAGAACACTGCAGGAGCATGTGAAAGACAAGAGGACAGTGTAATAAAAGGCACAAATTCACCTGTGTAAGGAGAAGGACTTGTAGAGATGTGGGGCAAGAGACACCGCATGTGTTGAAGTAAGAAACAGAGATGGAAACAGGAATATAGTGAAGACCAGAGTTTTAGAACTAGGGGTAGATAGCAGGAGAGAGGCAGTTTGAAGCTGTTACTGTAAATTAATTGGCAGGGTTTAATGACAACCTGTGTATTAGGGGCCTGGGGACAAAGAAATGTAGATCAGATGCATTGCAAGCATGGAAGACGAAGAGAATGCTCGTTATCGTTAGTGGTCATGTGGTCCATGCCTCCCTCCTCTTCTGTAACTTATTGAAGGAAATTGCGGGGGGAGGAGGGTTCTCTATTTCTTCCCAAAGTATTAGCATTTTCTAGGGTAAAGTTTATCATATTTAGGGTTTTTTTCATAAGAGAAAATTCTCACATTTTAATTAGTGAATTCAAATTTATCTTGTAGGGGGACCCTGGTGGGATTATGGGACCGCCTGGAAATCCAGGTCCAAAAGGTGATGTGGGGCCTCCTGGACCAAGTCTGCCTGGAACACCGGTAAGTCCATAATCAGAAAAGGCTTTTATGACTTTATTTCTTGTAGGGAAAACTGTGTTAAAGAACTCTAATTGTACAATGAAAGAAATCAGAAGTATTTTCTCAGATGTAATTTCAAAGTTCAAATATGTGTTATAGTGGTATTTTAAGGGCATTAAAATATACTCTAGAAATCTGTATCATTAATACGAGGCTCAGAAATTATCCTAGTGACAGTGCTATTAAAAAGGAAGACACATGTAAATCTATCATAGTTTATTTCTAATGGCTGACTAATTTTGGCAATAAAATTCAGCTAGTTAGTCCTTTTGATTTCAAAACATAGGTTTTTTTTCTGTTTTGTTGTTGTTGTTGTTGTTGTTGTTGTTGTTTATTTGTTGTTGGGGTTTTTTTTAGGGTCCCACTGGTATTCCAGGAAGCCCAGGTCCACGGGGACCAAAGGTATAAAAAAAAAATTTAAAAAAAGAATAAAAAAAAAATTAGGCTAATTTACATTTTCAGACCTGTTGTAACTGAAAGCCTTGTACCCTTCTCAGGGAGAAAGAGGACTACCTGGTGTACAAGGAACACCTGGGGAGATGGGGCCCCCTGGAATAGGCATTCAGGGATCACCAGTAAGTATACCAATGCCCAGAATTTGGGCTTCTCACTGTGTATCTCTGAGAAACTGCAACAAGTAAACAAAGAAGAGTAAAAAGCCATGCCATGAACTCCCTTCTGACTCCACTCCCAAGTCAGCATCTTTTCCCTTTATCCAGATCCACGAAGATCTAGCGCTAAGTGAGAAACGGAAACCTGGGGAACTGAAAGAGTCAACAGCTACTTTTCAGATGAGCTTCCTAGTAATGGTGTTGAGGCATCTTCAGACTGTGTCTGTTTCTAAGCAATAGTTGTTTGCAGTTGTCAGCAAAATCCAGCCTGACTACTGGTACAAGAGAAGAGGTATACTCAACATTGTAGATGATGGCATTTTGAAACTCACGCTGGTACTGGAAAAGGCGAAGAGACGTGGAAGGCTTTGCATCAGCTCCTAGTGTTTGCATTTGTGGTGACTGCTAATTACAAGCTTAGGTCTACAGCTTATAAAGCAGAACCTAACAATGCCAGGAGATAGTAAAGTTATGATTTTGGACAACTTTCCTCATGCATCTCTCTGCAGTTTAAATTCAAACATGAAGCAAGTTGATGCAATGTGTCTAGAGCATTCGTACTAAATAGCTGTTGTATAGCAATAGCTGTTTCAGCTATTCAGCTTGTTTCCCGGGTTTCTGTCTTTCCATTTCCTTTAAAGAAATCCATCTGCAGTGTTTTCAGTACAAAATGGATAGTATTGATGGTGTAGATGGTACATGTTATTACATGAGCTCTACTGTGGTGAATAGGGCAATCTCTCTTCAGTCCAGACCAATATAGTTGGTTGATACATTTCAGTTTATCAGCAGCACTCAGATATAGAGAGAAAATGTTTGAGAAAGGTGACTAAAAATTCACATTGAGATGTTAATCTAATATAACAATCCTTTAAAATTATTTATTTAGTTAAAGTATTTTCAAATCTGAATTTTAAAAGTGACCCTTTTATATTTAAATCATCTAATGTGTTTTTATTCAGCTGAACATCAGCTTTTCTTTTGAATCTCCTAGCTAAATAATTTTTGCCACAGATAAATATTCTTTGGTATTACGTGCCCTTAAAAATGGGCTTCAGCAAATTCTTGAATTCTCTAATTTTGGCAAAATTAGATTTGAATTTAAAGCCAAACAGCAGAGCAAGTATTTCTTACAACGCAAACTGCACCAATATCCCATATTCAGTATTTTTTATGAAGTTCATCTCCCTTATCCCCAAAAGTATAACTACTGATTATTCAGAGTTTTCTTGCAGGGTCCTATAGGTCCAACTGGATCAGCAGGTGTGCAGGTAGGATATACGTTTTCTCTTTAATATAAAAAACATTAATTTATTTTTACATAGTTTATAGTAAAAGAAAATATTCTCAAATCCTAAATGACCTTACCTGCTTTTAGGGCCCTAGGGGACCCCCAGGATTACCAGGAACTCCAGGTACCCCTGGTATTAATGTAAGTGACAGTTCTCTATATACACAATGAAAAGTAAAGTGTCCCTTGTCAATGATTTAAGGCCACCAAATTTTACATCTGTTTCTAGGGCACTCCTGGAAGAGATGGAAAGCCGGGACTACCAGGCCCTCCAGGTGATCCTGTATGTATGCGTAGAAAGCTTGTACATTCGCTTTGGCACAAATATTTTAAATTTAAAGCAGATGAGATTACCTAGCAAGCCTAGAAGTTGAATTGATTAAATTAATTTGATTTTTCAATTATCATATTCTTTGGGTTTGTGTTTTGTTTTTTTTTACTTGATTATATTGCAGTAAAAATTAAACTTATATTAATATCTACAGGATAAATACCCTGTTTTCAGATGTTACAGTTTCTGCCAGGTTATAACTTGACAATAGTGTTCCTCAGTCTCAGAAAAAGTTCTGTATTATGGAAATTTTCAGGAGTATAATTTGATTATTCCTGTTAAAAGATTGAAGATAAAGTTTGGGGATTCCAAAGCTAATTTCACTACACCACAGAAAGAAGACATTAATTTTTAATGACATTTTAAGAATAGTTAGTCTTTAATGTGATAAATTCCCTGTAGCACTAACGAAAAGTTAAGTGGCTGGGTTTCAAAATGAAAAACAAAAATTCTGATCCTTCACCACACTTTAGGAGTTATCATCTCCACGTGGGTGCTACAGCAGTGATTTGTAATAAATGATGCTATAGCTTTACAGATTTGGTGAAGTCCAGTACTGCAAGATCGAAAAGCCTGCACATGCCTCAGACCAAACTGTACCCTAAAGATAATTTTGTATTTTACATGGGAGTCAGGAGAGCCCAATGTGCATATCTGCAACATTTGCAGAATGGCAAAACTTCAGTTGTTATTTCTGCTTCTGTCTTCAGTCCCAAAACCACCTCAGAACTTTAACAAAGCAAATTTATCTTTAGAAACAAATGCTTACAGAGGGTTTTATGGCAGCAAATTAAGCTTCCTGAATTCCCTGAGGAGTTGTTAGAAAGTATTCCATCAACAAAAATTCCATCAATAAAAAATCTGTGGATGATTGGAAGAAATAAACCAAAATCAGAACTTAAAAAAAAAAAAAAAGGTTCTTAAACTCACCTGTGATCCTATTAGTTTACTAAGATTTGTTAGTTTACTGTTAGTAGATCCTGTTAGTTTACTAAATCTCCCAGGAGATTTTAGTCAAAGGCAGAGTTTTAAAAAGAACAGTGAGACAGTAGTGTTTATTTGAGACCTACCAAAGCAAAGGAAATACAAATTACAAAATCTGACATTTGAATTGTGTCATGTCCTTTAGCAAAATCTCTGCTCCTTGACAAGGCATGGAATTTAGCTTTTTCTCTGTGTGAGCAAGTACCTCAGTGGTCTCAGTCTGTTAATCTCTTTAACTAGCAATTCTTGACATGACTGACCATCATACAGACTCCTCAGATGCAGAAACCTGCTTCATGTCTTATGAGTGCGGTCCATCTCCCAAGCGTCCAGCAATGCAAGCCTAAGGCAGGTTTCCCAAACTAGTCTGCAGACTGCTGGTAGTCTGTGAAGAGGTTAGAAATGCTCCAGAGCCCCTGCAGGAACACATTAGGTCTAAGGTATATCATGTTATCAATTAAACATTTGATGGTACAGGCTCACAGCAGTCCACATGTGAGCCTGAGGACTGACTTCAAGGAGCTTATTGAGGGATAAACTCAACCCACAATTGCACAAAGATTTCATCTCGGAGAGAATAGTCAGGTTTCTCCGGAGAAGAGCCTGGGAACTAGTGAGCATTTATGTGCTGTTGATTATCAGGGATCAGGATGGGGATTCTGATCGGTTGGTTCCTTGGTTCCTGCATTAGCAAACTGGTCCAGTGCTTTAAGAGACACAAGTATCAGTAGCTCCTCAAAGGCCTAAAATCAGAATGTAAAAGCAATTCTGTCACTGGCATTGACTGTGAAATTAGAACTTAAGTCAGAGAGTCAGAAAGATTGAGATATAAAATGAGCTTCAGTTAGGAACGGATATAAAAACAACAAGAAAAAGGCACTGTGAATACAATTATTTGAAAGACCAGTAGTCTATTATTTAATAATCAAGGAGATCAAATTATAGACTGTGAAGAGAAAGCTGAATAATTCAGTGGATTTTCACTGTCCACTGAAAATACTGCTTTTCAAAGAAGACATAAAATTAATTTTAATTAATTTAATAGAAAGAAGAATGAGTTAAAGAATTTTCAGATACAACATGAAGATCTGGTGTAATTTACCCAAAGAATGAATTAAACCAGTCTCTGAATGATTAGCAGTTACCTTTGAGTACTTTGGGGAAGATGTGGCTTTTGAAGAAGCGAGAAATGCAAACAGAAAACATATCTTCATAAAAGGTGGATATAATAGGTCAGTTGAAACAAATTTGATGGCAAGAAAGATATTAATTTTATTTTTTTTAATTAATTCTATGTACCAGTAATACGACTGATAAAGCGGAAACACAAGGTGGCATAATTTTCTTAAGAACCAGTCCTGGAATAAATCAGATTTCCAGCTTTGGAAGGTTAACTTTCTTTGGAAAGGCAGGGAAACAGTCATGTTATATATTTTGGCTTCAATAAAACTTCGAGACTGTTCTTGTGATGTTTTTATAAGGACAAAAAAAATGCTCTTGAAATAATTGCCATATAGTTAATGCTTATCAAAAACTATGGATATGAGTGTCTGTCAGCAGATTACTGTCAAACTTGGAAAGTGAGGTCTCTCCCATGCCCGGTTCTTGTCAGCGATTTAATTTGGTTAGGATAAGTAGATATAAACTGCAATTGGACTGGGAAAGATTGCTAGCTTTTTGAAGGTATAATCAAAATTTAAAATTCAGAGACTAAAGTCAACAAGATTAAACTCAAGACAAATGAGCATAAAGTGCTTAATAAGAAAAAAGAAAATCCCTAAGTAGAATAGGTCTGGAAGGCACAGTGCACTGTAAGCTAAATGTAAGTAAAAAATCTGATGCCACAGACAAGTCTAAATGGTAAAGCTTACTAACAGGAGAATTACTGCCTTTTGCTCTCATGAAATGCTCCTGTTTGGAGACAACATTTTTAAAGGAAGGTTTAGCAAGCAGGAGCGACTCTCGAGAATGAAGGCCATTTTAATATTTTCCAAAGCCCAGCACATATCATATACTCATTCAGAGTTCAGCATGCACAGCTATGACTCTGCAGTAGGTGCGCAGTTAGGCTGGACTTGCTGTAAGCACAGATCACACAAACCGTGTGGCACAAATGCAGCAGGCTTGCTGTCATACCTGGTGTGCCCTGACAGTCGGGTGTGAGGACCCTTTCACACTGAGGGTGATGGAGGCCACCATAAATTGATATTGTGGCTAAAATAAAAGCATTAGAAAACAGGACAGACTGGGGAAATTACACTTGCGTAATCTAGCAGAAAGACTAAAAGGTGACGTGGTAATACCCCGCTTGTCTGTAAAATGTCGTCACAAGAAGGATGAAAAGTCAGGCCATGTAGGGATGTGGTGGTTATTTTTAAGGCTCGTTGCAGGTATTTAAGGGCAAGAGACACTGTCTATCTACAGTTTAACCTTTGTGCAGAGGACGGACTTCATACCTTATGTAGTTATGTCATGCTAGATGGCTATGTCTCACCCTAGAAAACTTCTTAGCATGCTTTCGAAGGTGATGAGGCTGCATTGTAAATGGTGTACTCCTGATTGCCCTTACCGTTAAGTACATTCAGCAGTGCTTCTCTTGAGCTGGTATTTGCCATTCATTGCTACCAACCAGCAGTTTTTCTAATACGCTACAAAAGTGTTTACATTTTATTTTTCTTCTTAAAGATGGAAATGAACAAAAAACACTGAACAAAAATGGTAACAAATTTTGAATGTGTCTAATTTATAGTATGCCTAGGGCTATTTTTGCTTTAGCAATTGCAAAAGGAAGAAATGAGCATTGGTAATTGAAGAATCTGTTTGTGAGTGAAGCTGATGATAACCAGTTCAATCAGTTTTTACAGATAGTCTTTAAATATAAGTTTAATGGCAGCACTTGGAAAGCTGAGATATATTGCAGTATAGCATAAACCTATTGATTGAGCTTTAAATTGGTTAACTTTAGTATTGGTAGCTATTTAGCTGTAGCACCACAGAGTTTTGCACTAATTCTTAATGTTTAAAGGCAAGACAAAATATTATATATGTCACTCCTGTTGCTGTGGCTGGATTGTTTCCAGTATCTGAGCTAATTTATTGAACTTAGCTTTGGCATCTCCACATTTCATGCTACAGTTCACAGTCAGAGCCTAGGAGAAAGCAGAAGGAAAACCATTGAAGATAATCAGGTGAGAATAGTCTGTGAGAATTTCCAATAGCAATAAGTTGTTGCTGGTATGCTACAAAAACAACAACTGTTATTATTTTTTTTTCTACAATTATGCTGTTGTCATGGTTTAAGCAACTTCACTGAAATTGTAGTAAAGAATTACATTGTTAGGTTGGATAGACAGCGATATTAAAACTTAAAAACTATATGTGAAACCCTGATTTTTCTTTTGAGTGTTCATAAAAAGGAGCTCCAACCTATATATATGTAATCATCTACGTGTGTAACAATATAAACTTTAGAAGCAATGAGAACCCATCAGAATCATTGGTAGTGTTGTGTAAAACATTAACTGCAGTTGCCTTTTATAATTTCAGATTGCACTGCCACTTGTGGGAGACATGGGTGCTATACTGAAGGTAAAAGTTTTCAGAGAATAAATATCTTTGTTTACTATAAGCATGCTTTTTAAACCAAAATATGGACTTGAAAGTTTCTCTAGGTTCAAGTCTTACCTACTTGGCTAGCCTAAAATAGTTTTGAGATTTTTGTTGATTTTTGTTTGTTTTGTTTTGTTTTTATAAATAGGCAAGAAATGCATTTTATAGGAATTTTGCAAAATAGCGTTTGAACGGTATGTGAGGTAGTAGCCAGCAAGTGCCCATTCAGTACATCCAGTCCATGGTATGAATCGCTACAAGTATACCCCATTCTCCACTTCACTTTGTAGCCTTGATACTGGTAATATACCAAATGAGGAAAATAGTCTAGAAGTTCTAAGGCATTATTTTGAAAAATAATAAAATTGGAAGTGATCTGCCATATTCCAAAATGAAAAGTGTACCGAGGAGGATTTCTATATGAAAAGCACACCTCATTTCTGAGGAGAGAGATGATCCTATTCTACTGGCCTTTATTGATACATGTACTTAGGGTTTCTTAACTTCCTCATTCCCAAATTTGATTTCTTTTAGGTCTATCTTTGGGCTTTTCCCTGATTCTTTCTGTTTGTAATTGTATTTTCTTTCTCCTCTACGTGCTCTTCTGCCCCTTTGTCAGTTCTCTCTCTTACTGATTCTTTATGCTTTGTTCTTTATTTCAATCTGTTTTGTGGTTATCACTTCTATAACATTGTAATTTAGCTGGAAAATGCTTCTCTCAACAACGCAGGAATCCTTTACTTTAAAATAACTGTAGATTTGAAGCTGGTGAGAGTAAAAAGTAGCCTCCACCTCTATCTAATCTTTAAAAGGAAAACAGTCTGCTCAAACCTAAACACAGTTGTGTCTGAGACTACCGAAAATGAAGGCATTGTCTTCTCAAAATGAAGCTAAAAATTTGTTAGCATGGTTTGAGTAGAGCATGAGAAAGATGGGGAGGGAAACAAGGGAGGATATCTGAACAAGTATTTTCTGTAGAAGAAAGAAGGGACTGAAGAGAAGGCTTTGGGGTAAAATGAAGGGATGGTCACAAAGGCAGGAAGGAAGCAGTCTACATGGATCAGACCTTCTGCCCGTGCCACAAAAATGGTTATTTGTCACTTTGCTTTCTGTCTGTTCCTCAGGGTGATCCTGGCATAAGAGGTCCTCCAGGCATCCCTGGTAGAGAAGGGCCAAAGGTAAGTTTTGAAGAGAGTACTTTACATTGTTTCATTGCTTAATAAAAGTTCAGATGCTTACGTCTGTCAGTCTTGACTTTTTTGTCTGATCACTTTTCCTGTAGCATCTGAGCAGCCTAAAGCTTCAAACAATTCTTACAGTTCAGCCCTCTTCCTGTGTCAATTTGCCTTTCCTCTCAGGAAAGTGAGCGAAATAGCCTAAGTTGAGTCTCAAGCAAGGATATCCCTTCTGGGCCTTGCGTCCATTCAAGTTAGCTCAGATTTGACCGTCCGATAGTGCCTTACTGTCTATAGGCTTATTTTAGGTGAGTCAGTTACACAAGACTCCCCCAGCAAAGAAGGAAACTTCCTGTATCTTCCTCAAGACTGCAACAGCTGGACCACCCTGTGCCCTTGCACCGTGTTCCCATGGGAGTAGCGCAGCCGTTTCACTGGGACTCAAAGTTTCGCTGACGTCAATCAAAATTCTGCTTCTCTGTAATCGGATCAAATGCCACATGGTTTGGCATATAGATATCTCCTGTAGCTGAGCCTAATTCCATGGAAGTGTCCTTTCTCCAGTTGAGAAAGCATTTAAGCTCATTGCTATTAATGAGATGTCTCCATCAGGCCTTTTGGCTAGTTTGCCTGCTAGGTAAAAAACACTAATTTCCTTTCACCTCGATGGGAGGCACATTTTAAAGCTTTCAGGTAGTACTGAGGCTTTTTTTTCCCCCTTTTAGGCACTATTGCTGTAAGCGCTTCATGCAATATATTAAATGTGGGTCATAAAATGCCCTACAGAGCAAAAAATTCATTGTTCTCTAATAGCAGGTATTTGAATGTTATGTTTTCATAGGGAAGCAAAGGTGAACGTGGATTTCCTGGGCTTGCTGGAGAGAAAGGCGATGAGGTAAAATTATTTGATTTCTATAGCAGCTGCATTCTTATCTGATTCTGAATAAAGATCTAGACCAAGAATGAAACGCACAGAATGTTATTCAGTTCTTTAAAACTGCTGAGATAGTCATGCATTGCTATAAATTGCCCTCGATTCTGAATTTTCAACAAGATTAAATGCTATTATTCAATTAAATAACTTCTATTTAATTTTCGTCTGAGGATTTTTGCTTATTTGTATATTTTAAAGCCTCACATACATTTAAATGCTATTTTTAAGAGTATAGGAGAGAGCAATAAATAGGCAAATGCCAAACATTTTCAGAAAATGCTTCATGTTTTAGAATATATTTGCTTTCATTGTGTGAGCTCCCCGTTAGAATTCACTTTCAAAAACATTCCATTAGGCAAATACTCTGATGGAAATGGTCATAGCAACAATTACTATTAAGTGGAGACTGGAAAATGTTTTAAGAGACTGAATTTAAAATATTTACAGTATTTTGCATCATATACTCTATTCTTAGAGTTATTTTTATGTCATTATGGAGAAGGAAAAAAAGCCACATGACTTCTGGTGCCAAATCCAAAATAGCTGCTATAGCTTTCATTTTAAATTGAAATATTTGCAGTTAACAGGTCAAGAGCAATCTCTGTCAAAAAAAAAAAAAAAAAATCAACCAAAGCAGAAGCTTTTAAGCGAATGAATCTGAGTAAATAAATTAATTTCCTAGTGACCTTAGCCAACTGAAGGAGTTAAAATAAGCAGTCTGTTACAAAATATTTGGTGAACACTCCAAAATTCCAAAATACTTTACTGGCATGTGCTACTTTCTTGTAATTTGGGAGTGCTGGCTGCAGGAGAAAGCACCTGGAAAATATAGAAGGATTTTAGAACTTCTTGATCGAGAGGTTTTTAATTCTTTATGAGCATGTTACTTTTTTTTTGGTGCTAAGGCCATAATACAGTAAGAATTTTCAGACAATAGTAGAATGAGAATAAATGTTTAAAAAATTTCTGTTCATTAGGATCCTTGGCTTCCCAAAGTAAACAGTTATAAGGCGGGG
>VXBL01000370.1:2565549-2615794 GCA_013400195.1 Aramus guarauna | reverse complement strand
GGAGGCGGGGGGGGGAAGATACAGCAGAAGTATTAGATACATAGTCTTGCTAATGCTTTGCCCCAGAATTTAGCAGATTGTCAGACTAAACTATCATGCTTCTTTTTCCTCTTGTTTTTACATGATCTATAGAGCTCATTATGTCTTTGCTTCTTAAAAGCAGGTGCTTCTTGAGATTGTAATTAGAACATATACCTTAAAATGATGGGGCAGCCATAAGCAAAGCCCAAGCAGAATTTTACTTAAAAAATAAACGGGAAAGTAACTCATCCTTCATGTGCCCTACAGGGTACCTCTACAATTCAACCCTCGCAGTCTGAGGCATTAGCAAAACAGTTTCAGCAGTTCAGATACTATCTCACTGCTGCAAATCAAGTGAGATATTAGAGGCAATTAAGAAGGTGGTAAGGGAAAGGCAAGATTATAACTGGCAGTTAGTTGGGTTTTTTACAAGACTCCACAGTAAATTCATTCTAAATTTTTTTTCTATTGATTCAGTAGGGTGCTGTGCTGTGTCAGTAAGTTCACAGGCTTCTTCCCTGCTGGATAGCTGATGAGCTGCCTTAGCTTTGATATTTTCAGTGTTTAACAGCAGCTTTTGATTACAACATTATGAGGCTACAAGTGAATTTATTTTCAGAAACACGTGTGAAAGAGTTTACAAAGTTTAAAAGTAACCTTTTTTTTTGCAAATTTACAAACTTTAAAAGAATGCATTTTTTTCATTTTTATGATTTGCTTAGCATGGGAATGGGAAGAGAGCTTGAGAAGCCCACCTGAAGGTCTTTGAAGTACTCTCATTAACTTCCATGGGCTTTCAGTTAGCCTTTAATCTTTGTTGAAGCTTAGTTCTCTTCCTTTTTAAAACATTCCTTTTTTCAGGCAAGGGTTTTTCTAACATCAGTAAGAAGAATTAGAGAAAATGTTCCTTTGGCTTCATATTCATTTTCCAGGTGACTGTACCATCAGAGTAAAGTAATTTAAAATGCGCTGAGAGCACATTAGCAGTTGGATTGCCACTCTGAAAAGCTGCGGAGGTGGATCAATGTCCTCTGTGTGCAGGGGCAAGAAAAGGAAATCAATATCTCTCCACATCTTCCCTGATGTATTCCTGTCTGAAGTTTTTTTCCTGCAGATTCTCCCTCAGAGCCCCTATTTCAGGGCTCCAGACCTCTTTGGATTTCTAGGCTACCCCCTGAGCAGTGCCTCCTTAAACACTGCATTTGATATGAGAAATATGCCTTTTCTGAAGTGACTCCTCTTGTCAGAGGATGGGCACCCTGTGCAGATAAAATGAATCACTGCTGGGAGGGACCTTTTTCCCTTTCTGGATTATAGAGGGAAGTGAGTGTAATTAGCTCAGATATACGTACATGGCTTTTATACGTCTAAAATTCCAGCCCACTAAGCCTGGTGTGGCAGAGGAAAGACTTCGGCGATGTGCAGGCTTATTTTAAATTCTTCCTGTATCCACTGTATTAAGTTGCACATCTCTGTGTTTAGTAAGTGGATGCCAGAATCCATTGATTTCCAGGCAATCGAATAGAATAAGAGCAGTAAAGTAGGTCATTAAATACTGTGAAAAATATCATGGTCTGTTATCAAAAAAAGCAAAATCTGTAAATCAGGCAGAAAGCATCATTGCATTTAGATAGCATCAAGTATCATTGAGCAGTCTGAGTAGATGTCTTCTCACCGGCAAAAAAACCTTTTTTTTTTTTATGATAGAAAAAAGAAAATTAACCTGTAAGGAAAAGCCAGATGTCCTGTTCTTATCTGCACAACTAAAGACAAAAAGATAACAATTTGAAGGTTTGAAGGACAAGCACTGTTTATCAGTCAAGCAAGAAGTTGCCTCTAACCTTGTTCAATGATAATCTCTTACCTGTATGGTTGAAGGTTTTTTTCATTCCTAAAAATAATACCAACCTTTTAGATTAAAATGCACTTTAATATAGTTCTAATACTGCTGGACATGCTATATATAAGTAGTTTTTGAGGTATAAGTGGGATTGATAATAGACATATGCTCTTCTAATTTCTAGGGCCTTCAAGGTGCTCCTGGACTGCCTGGTATACCAGGACCCAGTGGACCATCTGTAAGTGTGTGGTATCGCCCATGATCTAATCTATCTCTGCAGAGGTTGCTATAACTATCTAGTAAAACTTCATCTTCTTAGTTTTTTGTCCCTTTTTTGGCTTTTAGGAGAGTAATAATAAAATCTTACCCGAACTGGCTCTAATAAAAGAAACTATGTTGTGAGTTGATGTTACTGAAAATACTGTCATTGTCTGGGCTCAAAGTTTATGTAATTTATATGGGTTTGGAGTTTTGGCATTACTAGAGATTCTGTGAGGTTACATGACTTATGATGTGCAAACTTGCAGTTAATTATGTATTTATACCCAAGTTACCGTAATAATGTCAGTAATAAAAATCTAAAAATAATTCCATCTAGGCATTCTGAAAACATTTAATGCTACAACCAAGTAATCACTTGGTTTCACAATTAGAAAAGTATGAGAATAAGCTGACACTATTTAAAGTCAGTGAAATGAAAAATATCATTAAAAATGTTGATATTTCTGGGAAACCTCCTCTTGGAATTTTTTTAAAATTTTATTTTCTACATACTGGATGGGATCACATTAGTTAGTATGATCCTTATTCATTCCTAGGTTGCTGACAGTACTAATGCTTCCCTTCTTTCAAAAATCGTAACACATTTAGGAAGTTTAATGTGAAATATGTAAATTGGTATTGTAGCAGTAAAGTGTGAGTCTTAGCAGTATCAAGAGGTACTAGTTAAGGTCAGCGCATTTAGTCTACCAAGGTGAAAATGCAACCACAGACACAAGTTTTACCCTTAAAAGGGCTTATCAGAAGGACACAGCTGTTGTATCAAACAGAAGAGAAATATTTAAACCTGGAGGAGAAGAATAATTAGGTTGAAATGACCTTCAAAAAGTGTAAGTTTTAAAAACTAAGCTGCAATGCAAAAACACTGTGTTTCATTGCTTCTGAACTAATATAAACCGATACTGTGTTGTGCAGGGAGTCACAGGAAGACCTGGGCATCCCGGTCCAGCAGGGTCAAAAGGCGAAAAGGTATTCCTTCTTTTTAGTCTTGGTAAAGATCTGCAAAAGTTTTGCAATCCCATTACGCTCCTACGTTTTGGGGTTTTCTAACATAAGAGTGCAAACAAGAACTTGATGTACATTTTCAAAATAATTTTTGTGTCTTAATGCAAGTACTTTCCGCAAACAATGCAGTACACGTGGGCTTATATTTTGAAGCGTAGTCCTTGTGATGTATGTAAATTGCAGAGAATGTTCTTTTAAGTATGACATATTATATAAAATTCAGGAAAGTGAAAATACTTTTGTGAAATAGTGTATGACTAGTTACTACTTGCTCTGCTTCTTATTCTTTTACCAGTCTTTTAGTCAAAAGTAATTGCATGCTTTAAAATTGCTTCATAAGTACTTAAAGTTATTGAGTATAAGTTATTCTGCAAAAATGTATAAGCTTCCTTTATACTTAACTTACGCTCTTACAGCACTGCTTTTTGTGCTCTTTTATCAGGCACTTGATATTATCCATTATAACTAAGAGGTCAAATTCATTTCTTGAGCATGTCAGATCAGTGAAATACAGCAGACACAAACTTAGTTTGCTGCAAAGTACTTTCTGGGGCAAGTTCTCCATTTTGTAATATGAATTACCTTTTTTGAAGTTTTTTTCAGCTTTAGCCTGGAGTTTTCCAGGCATAGCATTGCCATATCAATGTATGTGATCCTACTAATACTCTACAAAACCTTGACTCTGGTATGAATAAAAAAGGAAATTTTATTTTGTAGAGCTCTGAAATAATTTCAGTATAAAAACTGATTGAGAGCTGTCTCCCTGCAGACCATAATAGCAAAGATTTACCCCACCTATTTCCTTTTTATGTAACTTAATGCAAAACACAAGTCTTTGCTAGTTCCTTGTTTATAATTCACAGATGGATGGGAACGAGAAGCCACTGCTCTATAACTAGTGTCTCATTGATTGGAAAGGACAAAAGTCAGATAGCTGAAGAGCGATCAAGTAAACTGAAATATAGCCAGAGTAATTTCCTCCTCCTTCCTTCATCTGGAGAACATATTTAAGAAGTAATCATATAATAAGCTTTCTAAAGTATGGTATTTTTTCTCCCTGTGAAGTAGTCCAAATCACTCTTTGGAAGCTGAGGGTTTCTATCAATTAGCAGGACCATTTGGAAATAATCCTAGTGTAATTGTAATTAAATGTGTATTTATTTCTGGTGGGCTAATTGTTGCTGTTGCACACTTAGCTTGACTTTTGCCACCCTCATAATTTTAAATATGCAGCCTAAGTGTTTCACTGACATATGTTTAGTAAGATCCAATGAAGTCAGTGAAAAATTCTGTTGGACCCGTTCCAAATTATATAGTATTTTTAACTGAATCATAGTGATGAGATTTTGAAAATATCTTCCTTGGGAAGTTTGACATTGAAACCTTTGCAAATTTGTATCGTTCAGAAAGCCTGCCATTCTGCTGGAGCAAAAACTCAAAAACTTGTTTTTTTAATATAAGAAACTCAGTGCACATTAGCAGAACAAAGTACAGATACAAGTAGTCACAGATGAGTATTTTACAGTACAAACCAAACAGACATTAATTATACCTCTTAATAAAGAAGATCTTTTTTTTATTCAATGTATTTCTGAATAAACGGAATTTCTGAAACTGTAGCTCTTCTTTATTTGCCTGTGAATGATCAAACTGAGGATTGTCTTTTGCACAATAATATACAAACCATAAAATTACTGTTGCCAGTTGCTTAGAAATTAACAACTCTGGTTTTTTCTTCCTCTCCCTCTTGATAAATATGAAGTGTTTCACAACCCAGATTACCACTACTATTTTGCCACACGGAAGTTACTACACATAAAGCATCAAGTAACTAACACGATTTTTTTTAAAAAATGGTGTAAAGTAACGATTAATAGTTTGCCTAAAGCTTAAGCATGAGCAGGACAGGAGAGTTTATTCTTGATATTACCTGCTCATATTGACTCCATCTCTTGTTTGTTGTCATTGTGGTCATCATAGCTTGGGTATGGAATAGATCTGGACATCAGTTACAGTAAATGAGTTATATGAATCTCTTGCTGCACTAGGGTAGTGAAGGTTCTCCTGGGAAACCTGGACCACCTGGGCCTCCGGTGAGACATTTTGTTTCATATTTTGAATGTTGTATTAGGAATGATGTATCTATGAGTAAAATGTAATGTAATAAAAAGAATTGGCTGTCTGTCTAATACATATTAATAGTGCAGGAATGTCTTTTTGCAAAAGGTTGCTGTATTCCTTTTTTTTTTATCTTGTGATTCATTGCTAAGTTCAGGTCACTAAAGCTGACCTAGAAACTTGGTCAAATGACTTACTCGAGTAACATTGCATGCCAACGTTAGTTTAGACAGCTTAGGCACCTGAGAGAAAGTCTGTGGAGTTCACTGGACTCCAAGTTAACTGGAATAGTACCTAACACAAATTTAATTCCGGAAAACTAATAACTGGAAACCCTTTACAATCCCTAACTACAGCCTTGGAAATGGCATCCCTAACCATAAACAAAGGAGCTCCTCTGACTCCTGCCTTAGTCCGGGGAGAGTTTTGGTTCTAAATATCTAACTACAGCCTAATGATCTCTATCCGCTCCAGCCAAAACTGTCACCTGCTTCTAGCCTTACTCTAGAAAAAATAATTCTCTTCTGCCCCAAATCTAAACCTGGAGATGACTCTCCATGTAGCTTAGAGGACTCAACATTTTTCAATCCTTGCTTAACAGTTCTCTAAATTCAATCCATATCCCTAGCCCAGGAAATTCTCTCGAGCAACAGCTGATTTTGAATAAGGACATACTAAGAATCTCAGAAACGTAATATAAGGATAGCAGTGAGAAGGACCCTACCAGGGTATGAGTCCCACAGTAATGACAGAATAACTGGCTACATCTGTGACTTTCTGTTGCAGCACAAGGTTTCTGCATCCCTCAGGATTTAGCCATGAAATACATTTAAGAGCAATAATAAAATAAAACTTACTGTGTATTTGTTTGCTTTCTTTTTTTGTTTTGGGTTGGTTTTTTTTTTTAATGTGATGAGAGTGAAAATCTTAACAGTTTTTAGAATCTCAACGATTTGGTGCTAGAAGCACGTTGCAGGTTTTTGAGTTGAGAAGGCTGTCTGCACCTTCTGGTTTTCATTTTAGTAATTTTTACATACATGTTTTGTAAACATTTGTACAGAAAGAATGGCTAACATCCATATTTACTGATTTCACTTTAATTATTAACTGTCTTTAATTAGAAAAAAAATCTAGATATCTTTTCAAAAGAAGAATTTAATTCATGCATAAATTGAATACATTTGTGTAATCTAAGCTTTTTGTACCTTTGTAAGTCATCATGCCTAACATATGTTGGCAATTCAGCCACTGAGTTTTATGAATGAAACAGTTTTCTTCTAAATTATCTTAGCAGTCAAACTTGAGTATTAATTTAGAGTCATAGTTCAAGCCTTCGTGTTCTCAAAGCACTTCAGTCTTAAGGTTAGATGCTTTCCGGTTTTCAGTTTAACATACATTTTCCAACAGGCATGAAAATGAAATGCCCATGCCCTTCTTCGCTTATATCAATTGACCAGTCACTTGTAAATATTATATAAGAATATAAAAATGTAACGTACACTGAGATTTACAGGTTTCTGGTTTCATAATTCAAGAGAAGTCCCAAGCTGCATTGGTATGTACCTTATGTTCTTACTGAAATGTCTGGAATCTTTGAAAAATTGATCCAGAATGAAAACAACACCACAGCTTTGCTGAGCTACGGGGCTTGAACAAGGCAAGTTCTGCCTTTGTAATCTGTAGTTGTGACATTTACTTGGTTTTTATGTTTTAAAGGGTATGCCTTACAATGAAAGAAATGGAATGAGCAGCTTGTATAAGCTCCAGGTATTTCTCTCTAATGTTACTTTTTTTTTTTCAATCAACATCTACTTTTGGCCCAACTAAACCTGTAAATTTGCTGTTACAGGGAGGTGTGAGTGTCGCTAGTTATCCAGGTCCACCAGGACCTCCAGTAAGTATTTAATAGAAACATAATTTCTAATAGTTAATCAACATAGTAACTAAGGGATTGGTTAATTGCGTGCAGTTTTGGTGAGTGGCATGGAATTTTATCTTAATATGTGAAAGACAGAAAAAATAAGGATACATTTGGTATATAGTAAATAATAAAGTATGCAATTTATGTGTTTATCAAGTATTTCACTCTAAGGCTATGCTAAATAGCAAGTAAAGGCTGCAAAAATGGTACATAGTTTGGTATTGTACTCTTTAGTGAAAGTATCCTAATATCTTCAAATGTGTAATATAATCTTTATAGTTAGTGATGGCATAGTTTTGTAATGGATTAAATTCAGTTCTGTAAATGAGAAGCTTATGAATTCTGATCTCAGTTTTGTTATGGATTCACTGCGTGTAGCTACAGTGCAGAAAAATGTGTAAAGCCAAGAACTACATTGTGGAGTAGTACAGGGCTGGTTTCTCTCCACACTGCACAGTGCAGACACACCACCTTAAGGCTGGATGTTGTTGCTTTGGTTCTGTGGAGCCAAAGATTCTGTGCATTTATTTAAGTCTTTCTTCTTGTTAGAATCATAGGCAAGTCATAGGCAAGTTAGCATCATCCACAACTACAGGCTGGGCAGGGAATGGATTGAGATCCGCCCTGAGGAGAAGGACTTGGGGATANCTAATTGTGGCCTTCCAGTACCTGAAGGGGCCTACAGAAAAGCTGGAGAGGGAGTGTTTATCAGGGAGTGTAGTGACAGGACAAGGGGTAATGGGTTTAAGCTGAAGGAGGGTAGATTTAGATTAGATGTTAGAAAGAAATTCTTAACTGTGAGGGTGGTGAGGCACTGGAACAGGTTGCCCAGAGAAGTTGTGGATGCCCCCTCCCTGGAAGTGTTCAAGGACAGGTTGGATGGGGCTTTGGGCAACCTGGTCTATTGGAGGGTGTCCCTGCCCATGGCAGGGGGGTTGGAACTAGATGGTCTTTGAGGTGCCTTCCACCTCAAGCCATTCTATGATTCTATGATAACGTAAATAACAGCACCAGATACACCAGTTTGGAAGAATCTACATACCTCTGGCTTCCTGTTTCTGGTACGTACCCTAGTTATCCAGAGGATAGGTGTCTATGTATATATTTAATCAAACTAATCCACAACTATACAAGTGATCAGTGGGGGGTGACATTATACATGGCAGTGGGGGTCGGAACTGGAAGATCTTTGAGGTCCCTTCCAACCCAAACCATTCAATGATTCTAAGTTCTACTGTTCTAAGACAATTGTCATTTTGGCAGCCTTATGAAACTGTTGCAGCTGTCAGGAGGACTTACGTTATATGCTGTTTGTAGTCATGGACTCACAGAAGACCACAGAGCTGTCTCTCTATATATTCTGGAATAGCAAAACAAAACCCAAATATTACTAAGATTTTATACAGAATTAACTGAAGGAGCTGGACTTAATACTAATTCTGAAGGATCTACATTACCCATTATAGTGCAGTAATACAAGGAAAATACCATGCTATTGTGTAAATATCTTCTTTTTTTTAAATATGTTTCTGCTTCTTCATTTCTTTGCAGGGTCCAAAAGGAGATCCTGGCACAGTGGTATGTATGTATTTTTGGATCATGATAGAGCTTCACCCAAACAGTTTAACACATGAAACTAGTCACAAGGGTGGAAGAGTCCATTAACGTTCTTTAGCAGTAGCTTACCTCCTGCAGAATCAGTACATCTGAAAAAAACCTTTTTAATTGCCAGGCCTGCAAATTTTGCAATTTCTGGTAAATAGTTCTAAGTGATAATATAATGAATGGCTGAACATATTATTAACTCCTTGTGGACTCATCTCTGCTGAGCTGTCCCTGGGTATATTTAAAAATAGAGAATGTGTACTGCAAGAGATAAAGCACACAAACGGAAAGATACTTGGTACAGGCCTATAAGAAATAAAGGTAGAAAATACCTTAAGAGTTATAGGCTGTTCTCAAAATTAAATTTGAAACTGATAAGGGAGAAGGGACAGTGTGATACATCATGCTAGCTAGTAACAACTAGAAGTTGATATTTTCATTTGAAATGGGATGATGGGTTTAACTGAGAACTGCTGAAATACTGGAATTGTTGGCTGTAGTTCAAATCTCTGTGGTAAATTATCTGTCTATTTTCTTTAAAAAAAGAAAAAGAACTAAAAAGGCCTCCCCACTCTACATGTTAAACTGATTTCTCCAGTGGACCAGTGTTTTCTGGTTTCCTTTCAAAACTTGAAGAGTTACACACTCTGTGCTGCAGAGTAAGCTTTGTTTAGGGAGCAGAGCTCTCCTGAAACAATGATGCGTCTGGGAAGTCGCACGGGATTACTTGGAGGTTGGTTCTCTGGTTGACAGCGTATGCTCACATGCCAGGGCTCTGCCACCTCGAGGTGCTGACCTTGGCTTGCAAGAACATTGGAGGGAAGTCTGCTGCATTATATTCTTCATCAAAATTAAAACCATTGATCCAAATATTCACACAGTGCCTCTGGGAAAAGCTTAATTCTCAGATCACTAAAACAGAGCATAACAAAACCTTTTCACTTAATAACTGGTTAGCTGTTTTAGTAATCTTAAATTTTCTGTTGTTCCTTGCTGTTCAACATTTTTTATGTAGAGTACAGAAATTCTAATCTATGCAATCCTTTTTAATCTTAAAAAAAAAAAAAAAATCAGGGAGACCCAGGACCAATGGGATTACCAGGACTGGAAGGACTCCCAGGGGAAAAGGTAGGACTTTCAACAAAGAAGTCATGGCTTCTTAGTGGCAACTATCTGTACCTAATGTTTTCTGAAACCATGTTTGAATTTTTTTGTGAAAGTTAATGTGAAAAATGTTTGTGTATTTATCTGTATTGCCTTTTTTTCTTTACTGCGGATCTAGTTCATAGACTCACCCAACATAAAATTCCATTTCCCACAAATGGAAAGGTTTGGGTAGGAGGTCTTGTAGTATTTCATTTTCTTAACTTGATAGAAAGTAATGTAGTTACCATGTTCCTAAGTATGGCCACTAGTTGGTGTTCTCTTGTGAACATCATCTTATGCTTACAGTCTGCCTGTCTTGTTCTAAGACTTTGCTACAGATGTGAAGTTTGTACCTGAAGTGTACAGACTAGACCTAGTGTATGCAAGACTTCTATACAAAACAAACAAACAAAAAAGGACTATTTCAAATAAGTGTAAAAATATAGAAAAGGACAGAAATAAAAGGAGAGACTGATTCCCTACAGTTTCTGTTGTATTGCAGCCTGCTCCATCCGAAGGCAAAGGTGAAAATCTCAATTCTTGGGCTGTTGCTCATTATTCTAAAAAAGGCCTCTTGTTTCTATTTTGTTTTTCTTGCACTCTGTACTGCCTGCATGATGTTACTGTAGCACATCCCAAACAGTATCGTATTCTCCAGTTCCTTCCTGTAGTTCAAATCTGCATTCCAGAGCTAGGAAATGATCCTTCAGCTGGTGACGTGTTTCAGCCTCTCACTTATCAGTTGTAGAGGCTGATACGAATTTAGAGAAATGCTAAACATGTCAACATTTTGATATTCATTTCTAAATATGGCAAAGCACAAAAAATTCATGGACAAATGGAAAAAAACTGAAAATATACTTTCTGTCAGTGGAAACACTTTGATTTTGCCCGTATCTGCTAAATTTAAGAAGAAAGAGTATTTTTTATTCAAAAATAGAATATTTATTCAGCTTTTTTGAATTACATGTTATTCAATGATTTCATACAAAAATTGTTTACTTAAACATATTTTTCATCAAAAAGTAAAGTAAATGAAAAGTTTCTCTCTCTGTATCATTGTGCATTAATCCTGCTTGTGCAGAGAGTGAGGAGTGACAAGATCTAAGGTAGGTGTCTCCACTAGATGTTTAAATTACATGAGGTGATTCTTGCTCTGGAAGACTACAATTTACGAGCAATTAAGGACTAGTCTGGTTTCAAAATGAACACACAGAGGGAAATATTACAGGTCTAACTGAGACAAAGCGGGGACAAGAATTAAATAAAGGGAGTAAGCAATGGAGCAGACTATATAAACAAGCTAATTGAGTATTTGGCCCTTTCCCAAAGTAAAAATATCCTTTCCTTAACTAAATTTAGTCAAAATTCCTCACTTCTGGTGCAAATAAATGAACAGAATCCCAGAGTCTGCCTGCTGGTCCCAATAGTATAGAGCATGCTGGTTTGTAATTTAGAGCTATTAGGCACATCAGTGTAGCAGTGTGCCATCTTCCACAGACAATGCTGGCGGTAATTTCATGGTAATTTCATGAACTGGCATAAGAACTTTGTGTCCTGGGGTAAAATGTCCCGTCCCTCAGCTGTGCTGACCCAGTGGTTTGTGCAGCCCTGCAGTGAATCACATGGCTGAAGGGACCAGAATAACCCTTTTCAAAAGAAAAAAAGCTGTAGGGAAGTGATGGGAATTTCTAGCTTTGCTGTCACGGCCAGTGTATAAGGAAAACACCAGGATACCTGTTCTGGGACCAGAATAACCACTGGGATGGAGTGGTGCTCCAGCCAATATGCCCTGCTACAGATCATCAGTACTCGAGTGTTCCTGAGGAGCACATCACGTTCCTCACTGACGGGTGAACTTGCATTAAGTGACTTAGTCTTCAGAGGAAGAGAGGTTGGACTGTGGCCTGTAAGCAAGCTTCTCTCTCTGGGTACAAGGTCAGATGTTTAACTTGCCATCTGTCTACACTTTGTATAGTGGAGTTAAGTGTTTCTAGTTACCAGCATTATCATTGTGCTACCTGAACAAAATTATGAGAGTGAGACAAGTCAGCATTAGGTATAAACAGAAACCAGAAATCCCACCATCATCTGAGGCTCTTCTGCACAGCAGACCGTGGCTGTAGCTATGTTGGTGGAACTTTTGCAAAACAGCCCCAGGTAACATAACCACATCTCACTTAAATATTCTCCTGTTAGTATGGCTTTAACTGTGCCAGGGCTTTTGCGACGTGATTATGGAAACTAGGAGCCTGATTTTTTTTCTTACATTTTCAACCAACGTTACATTAGCAGAATGTGGCAAATCTTGCTGTCAAGTTTTACTACTGGTGAGCTCCATCCATCTGCTTTGGGTTATAGTCCTCTCAAGAGAGAAAACTGAACTTGTGCCCATGACTCCTCAGTCCCAGCACAAAAGCCATTGTCTTAGCTTAAAGCATAGATGAAGGTGGCCATATGCTATAGGGAGAAACTTTGCCCTGAAAGGATGCAAGCAAATCGAGGGTGCTGACTTGAAGCAAATGGATGACTGACTAGCAGGAAGGCAAAAACATCTTTGAAAGGTACATCTGAAATATGGGGTTGTTGATATGGTAGTGAATTACCCTATGCTAATTTTGGTCATTGGCATGACCACAAATAATAATTATTTGGAAAACTACAGGTAAGTCAGGGACTTTCCATCCCTTTTCAAGGAAGGCCTCAAGCAGAGTGTAAAGGATAGCATGGAAATGATGACATTACACAAGAGAACCCAAACAAAGGATTTAAGTTTCTTGCTCAAGTCTGTAAAATGAGCCAGTGACAGAGCTAAATATTAGCATTTAGCAGAGCCTGGCTCTTGTCCTCTTTTTGAGTTCCCTGAATAATCCTTCCTCAGGTTTTAATGAGAATCCACAAATAAACTTCTGGTTTGATTGTTACCATTTAAGTATAGATTTATCATTTCTTCAGGGTGACCGTGGACCAGCTGGCATGCCAGGAGTAGCAGGGACACCGGTACGTATACTCATTAACGAAAACTCAGTTTGTTAGAAGCTGAAAACCTAGGTCAAGCAAGGTGCTGAGCTGTAATCTCGATCACTGTGGAATGACAGCACTTGGCTAATACTTTATAGGCAGATATGAAAATGATGCATTTTTCCTAAAGAGATTAGAGTTTTAATACCACTGTGGGTTTGTGTTAATAGTAAAATGACAGGAGGGAATGGTGTGAACACGCGATAAAGCTGAAATTTGAAGCTGCATGTACTTAGTTAAGAAAGCATATGAGATTCTTCTCATTGCCTCAGTTTAATATAGATAAAGACATTTTCTGTGTTCCTGGGCATGCACAAATTTCTGAGCATCTTTCTATCACAAAGAAAAATTATGAATAGAATTTATTGCAACCCACCAGGATCTGCGTATCAAGTTGATCAAACATTTGCTTTAGGGGAATGCTTTGTCAGCTATTTACATGTGGTATTCAGACAAGTTTCTGAAAGTCATCCAGAAACTTTGTTGTAGGTCAAAGTAAATGCAACTAATGATAAATTGAAATTATAATTATCCATTTGTGTTCCTAAAGGAAATAAAGACAACTTTTCTTTAGATTGCATTCACAATTTAATAAAAAAGTTTATCCGTATTTCAGGAGGCAATATGGAGTTATTTATATGCAAATACACTTATTATTACTTTTGGGCAGCTACCAATCCATTCAGGAGCTGGTTTTAAATTATAAATATGTGTTTCATGAAATAAAGAGAAGTCTGTGTCTATGCACTCCCATTTCCATTAGCGACTGATTTAGTCTATTTACTGTGAGTTCCAACAGAGAACATCAGCTTAAAAAGCTTAATTTAGTTAAGCTCTCCTAAAAAAAAGATAAAATTGCACATTTAAGGGAAAAAGAGAAGTATTTCTTTGAGTTTTGTAGCCCATGTAAAAGTTTCAAAGTTCGTTGCTCTGAACTGTATTTTATGATGTGAATCAATAATGCAGTAGCAGGTTATGATGATCACAATTGATAATTCCCTGTGTATTTTCCACTGGATATGTTCCAAGTCTTATTCTTGTTGCTCTCTATTCTAGCTGGATGTGAATTATTCAATGAGTTCCCTTCATTACTGATGGAGTTGCGTTCTGTTGATTATATTTAATTCTAATAAAATCCATTGAAATAAATTATTTGCTGCAACATTTTATGCTGAACAATTTTAATTAACAAATTAATAGACTTATGAGAGACAATATTTTTTAGTAGTCTAGGAAGAGTTTTTGAAATATATTCACATATCTTACTGGAAGGGAATCTGTCCTCCCTGGTTGGCATTATTCCCTAGATTGAATATTGGACCGTTTTTTTCTCATTTGGGGATATAAACATCTCATTTTAGCTTTGGCTTTTTGCTGAGTGGGATTATCAGGGAAGTTTGGACTGAGATTCTGCAAGAATTGCCACCAACACCTAATTCCTCAGCACAGATCCTCAGGCCCGTTGTTCCTGCAGTTGTCACTGGCATTGATGTGCTCAGTTCCTCACTTGTGCAAGGCAGCTGAGGATCAGGTCTAAGGATATTTCCAGGGAATGCTGGGTTATAGATTCTTGTCTGGGGCTGAACCAGGTAGGTTGTTAAAAGCAAGGCATTATTTAAAAAACCTAGAGACATTTAAAATCACCATCTATATGATGAGGTGAGAAAAGATCGTGAATTCTGGCAGGCTGAACATAAAACAACAATAAAAGTGGCTGAAAAAGAGCCTGAAGAAAATTTGCAAAAGACGTTAAATCAGTAATAAACCCACTTTAAAAAAAATCAGGACTAAGAAGTACCTTGGGGAGTGGGGTGGAATAAATCTTGATTTCACATATACAGTGATAAACTCTGATCTGACTATGAGTGCTCAAGAAGCACAACTATGTTGTACTCAAGAGCCAGATTAACATGGCACAAATATTAAAAAACCTGGTAAAATATTTCTTTTTCTCTCTTAAAGGGTTCATTGAGCAGTAACATGAATATTTATAACCTCTCATTTTTTACCTAAGAGAAATTGATGTTTTGCTTCCTAGTAATTTGAATTTATAATGTTCTCTTTTTGCAGGGAAAGCCAGGATCTCCTGGGTCCCCAGGGATGCCAGGGGAACCTGTAAGTACAAATTCGAGTTCTGGACGCTTATGATAAAAAAAACCCAAAACACCAAAATTTTACATGCAAGTTTATATGTGTGTTTTCTTATTTCTTAGGGTGAAAGAGGACCTATAGGAGATATAGGCTTCCCTGGGCCAGAAGGACCACAAGGAAAACCAGTAAGCAATTTTCTACTGAATATCTATGATCATTACAAAAGGATGTGTCGTAGTTTATCAGAAGTTACAAAAGAAATGAGATTACATCCTGCTTTGTGTTAGGCTAGGTAACATCTGAAGAACACCTAGAGCTACAGTGTTCAATATTAACCATCCAGTCAAGATTTCCTGGTATTGTGATGTTTTAATACTTAATGTTACTGAGATGTTACCTTTAAAGGTCTTACGAGGGTTGTTTGGATCCTGTTAACATAAAGGATCCTCTCATATTTTTTCAGAAGAATATTCACTCAACACAGTCTATAAAGGATGAGGTGATAAAATCCATTCTCGATTTCAGTTTAGTTAGAGAAGCGTGGGCTTCACGACTCTGAATAAACTTTGTAACTCTTCTGTATACAGGTGATGCAATGCTGCAGCTGCAGCATTTACTGTTCACGTAGGAAATGTCCAGTCTGGCCTCTTTATTTAATAAAAGTGTGACAGCAGTGTAGTCAGCACTGTCTGAGCTGGTTTAAAACAAGGTAGTTTATGTTCCAAAAGTGGTTCAGCTAGGGTAGCACAGGAATCATTATCTCGCCCTAAGTTTGGTGTTTTGGGGCCAAGCATGAGAAGCAGACCATTTTGGTTTGTCAGCACGTCTCCATCTTACCCTTCTGCCTTGAAAGAAGAGACGATTTCTGTAACTTCAGCAGCAAATGGGCCCAAGGTGCCTAATCTGTGCAAAACCCCACTCTGCAGTATGGAAGGGAAGGAAATATTCCTGACGTCTTTGTTCATGCAAGTCCTTCTTTCTCACTCAGCAAAATAGCAGCGAGTTTGCTGCGTGTGCAGATTCGTGTATATCCCGGTAAATTAAACAGTGCCAGAGCATTTATCTTGGAGTTATCGGGTGTTGTGCAATTCTTAATGTACTCTCTGACGTTATTTTGGCCCATGCTGACTAGCACTCTCTGAGACAATGCCACGTTCCAGTTTGGGGGATAACGTGAGCCTGGGACTGTTTCCAGTAGGTGGTATGAATAAAAGCACCCTCTTTTGGGAAGGAAAAATGTTTAGCCCAGGAGGATGAAGCTGTGCTATGCCATAGGTCCTAAGGACCAAGGAATGGATCTGGCCACTCACTATTAGGTGTAATCTCTGTAACAGCAGAGGGCTAACAGGGCATCAGGGCTAATATCTAGAATAAGAGAATTCTCTTCTACACTTGTATAATGACTAGCCAGAACTGGAAAAGTGCATGTGCAGGTCCATATTCCACCTGTTTGCAGAATTCCCATATAACTTGTCATTTAAGGTTGTGTGATCGTTAAGGTTGATGCACATCCTGATGCCAAAGATTTTTTTTTTTTTTTTTTTTTTTTTCCACTGCGGTCAGCTCAAATGTAGTGTGCTTGCAGCTCAGTATGGCCCCAAGCTCGCTTGTATTTCAATATTTTAACCGCACAAACAGCTGCCTCCACAGCTTCAGGATAGATACTGATACCAAAACTAAACTGTGAGCTTTACCCCTTATATTTTTAAAAAGTTTATACATAACCATAGTTATTTAAAAGATGTTTGTTTTTCTTGTAGGGAATCAATGGAAAAGATGGATTGCCGGGTCCTCCGGTAAGAAAACATGCTTTTGTCTACTAGTGTATTTTATTCTTCACAGATACCATAGCCGTTAATCCTAGGCAGTTGCTTTCAATTCTGCTGACAGATGAATATACAACACCTTTAAGTGATGTGTTTGTCTTTTTTCAAAAATAATTTTTCAGGGTGCTGTGGGGAGACCAGGAGACCGAGGACCCAAAGGAGAACGGGTAAGTCCCTTGTTTTAGTAATTTTGTTCCTTTTACTGAGCATCTATGCAGCTCATTAGCACATATTTTATGGGCAAAACCAAGAAATTAATTTTCTGTAAACTTCAAGCAGTCTCTTAGACAACTAAGAGGTTTAGTCTTAGATACCACTTTAAGGAATTAGAATTGAATTGGCTTCTGCATTTAGAGGAAAAACACATTTTATAGAGTTTCTAACACGTTTGGCCTGGACAGTGTGAAGTGATCAATAGGATGAAAATCAGAAAGTAGCTAATCCTGTTGGGATGCTGTCACACTTTGCAAGAGCTTTCAAGCTTTCCCTGTCATCATCCCTGGGAGCTTTGTATGTCACAAACACAAATCACGTTTTATATAAAACAAGCTTGTTACACTTAGCCAGCAGGAATGCCAATGCAATACCTTACTGCTTGCCAAAATGTTTAGACAGTTCTGTTCATGGTAATGAGATCATGGTGGACAGGAATCATTACAGGATGTGAGAGGTGATCATTATTTTGCTAAATCAAAGAAAATCGTAGTGCTTACTCTGTTTCTGTTATAACATTGTTAAAGCCCTCATGTCCTAATATAATTGATACCACATTTATTTGATGAATTGGAAAAGCACCTCCCTGTATAATCTGGAAAAGAAAATGCTTCTTTATGACACTGAGGAGACATGAGGTTTTCACCATTATTACAATAATTGTCCCTTACAGGAATTAACAGTTTGCAATGTTCTGTCCCTGCCTTTAAGGGCACAAATAAAGGCTATTAGCAACACTCTTTGCAACTGTCCAGACTATGCAGCATGAGACAACTTAAGTAACACTAAACTCTGTGTTATGCTGAGGAGGTAGGATTCGTTTACACCAATCTGTCCCTTTTAGCAGGGAGGAAAATGTTAAAAAAGTCTGTGAGGGACAGAGAGCCTTAGCTCTTTTCAGCAGGATGAAACCTGGGAGGTTTTAGGGTAAAAGAAGAAAGTGTATTCATTACAATCTCATTGGTTACAGAGTACATACGTACACACATGTACATGTAGCTACAGATGTAAATATGGATATATGCTTGCTCTCAGAGAGGTCACAGAAGCCAAAATCTGCGCTCTCTTCTAGGATTGCTGGCAAAGATATCATGATCTGGGTCTCTCAGTACAGAGTCAAAAAAATATATGTGTGTGTGTGTATATATATATAAATACATATATATAAGAAATATATAGATAGATGTTAAAAAAGAAATCAATTCCCAGAAGTATTTTTGTCTCAAGTGATAATCAAAATCTCTCACAACCTCTCACAAGGCAAGTTATAAATATGCCCAGTGCAGTATCTGAACACAGTTTTCAGAAAGCTGTTGGTTGTTTCTTACAATTCTACAGGAAAGGAAAAGGTTTGTTGATAACAAGGGGAGATCTGCCTAAGAAGTAACAGTGAAATACAGAGCAGAAGTCTGCACCTCAGATAAAAGATCAGTGGGAGAGTTGGAGTTGATTTTTTTTATCCCCCCCTCTGAATCAGGTATTAGTCCTGCATCTGTCAGAGAGATTGCAGTGATTACAGAAAATAAGCGAGTCAAGTTTTTCTTGCAGCCATTATTATTACTGCTGTACAGCATACTCCTTCAGTTTGAGACCAGCTGTTGCAATTATAGAAAAGTATAAAAAATTGGAAGGACAGAACAAAACTCTTGAGGTTTTCATGTCTAATATAAATATATCCTTGTAGAATCCATTTTAAGAAGGAAGAGGTCACCCAGGCTGAAATAAACATCCTTCGAGTGACTAAACACTACTGTCATTACTACTTTATAAACTGAGTGACAAACCAGTTGAAAACCTGTGGTTTCAAGCAATCAGAAATACACCTTTCAAGGAATTTCAACAACAAATTCAAGTACTAGTGGCTGGCTCATTTATTGCGATGATCTGCATGCCTCGATCACAGACCAGGAGCCCGCTGGACTAGTCCATGTAGAAACCCAGGCAAAGCAATTGCTCCTTCTGCACATAATTAAGTACAAGTTTAAATGCGAGAGATAGGAGAACCTTAGAAAGCAGAAAATCTGCATAATCAGCACAATAGGCAGAGATTGCAAAACATAAATGTCGTGCTCTGGTTTTTGTACAATTCATAGTGAAGGAGAGTTTAAAGAGGAATCTGGAGGAAGGTACGACATATTTTTATGGCTTTTTACAAGGAGCTTCTTCCAAACACAAAGAAAACACTGGAGACAGTTAAAAAATGCTTGTTTGAAAAGTGGCTGCAGTATTTGATCTGCTTCCTACACGTTGGCAGCCTATAAAACAGGAATCATTTAGAAGAAAAGTAACTCCAGGATCAGCTTCACACTGCCATAGCACCATGGTCTTAGAGAAACCTGCATTGTTCTTTATTTCTACTGGAATAGCTATCCATACCTATTCTTCAGGGTTATAAACCTGAGAAAATATATATGTATATTTATGCCTTAAATACATTTTTAAAGAAGGCTTCTTGTAAGTATAGTAATCTTCAGACAGCTTTTTTTATATATGTGGGTGCATACATGTGTGTGGTTTCAATTGAAAGCCCTATCAGACAAATGGCATGTTCAGTGGCTCTCTATACTGGACTTCGATCTCCAAAACCAGTGAGGAAACTAAAAATTATATTAAAGGCTATGTGTCTTTCAAGTTTTGCAATAACATATGGTAGAACAGGAGCTGTTCTTCAATTTTATAATGTTTTAGGTTGCCATGAGTGTGCAGGACAGGAGGTTTGGATGCAAAAACTTTGTTAAGGCCGGGAAAGAGCATCCTTGCTGCAGACCACAAAAGTTCTGCTTCTCAGTCAGAGTTCTTCCTCTGCCCTGAATTTCTCAAGGTGTTGCAATACACATCCTGATGCAATAGCTGTATGCAGGACAGGATGCTTTTTCCTTTAAATCTTAAAATTTATAGAAGCTTGAAAAGGTATGCCTCTTCCATCAGAACATTACTCTTACAATTCCCCTAATGCACACACAGACCTTTTCCTGCTCCCATTGACTTTAAAATTTGAGATTTTTTGACAAGGTTTATGGGTGTCTTTTGGGTATCATAGTTTCCCTTTTTTCTACTGAATAGCGAAATTAGTTGTATGTTTATAGGAAATCATTAATATGCTGCATATTGAGAGTTTCGCCCAAAGTATTAATGCCTGGAAACTAAAACTGGAAATAAGGTGGCTGCAATATTGGCAGAACAGGTCTTTTAAGAGAAACACAATAAATGTAATCACATTGAGATTGTTTCCATGTCACGCTGTCATGGTTTAACCCCAGCTGGTAACTAAGCCGCTCGCTCACCCCTCACCCCACAGTGGGATGGGGAGGAGAATGGAAAAAACCCCCAACCTTGCGAGTTGAGGTGAAGACAGTTTGGCAAGGTTTTGGTAGTGGGTGGCCTCTGTGAGAAGACACCAGGAGCTGCTCCCATGTCAGACAGAGCCAGTTCCAACTGTCTCCAAGACAGATCCACCACTGGCCAAAGCTGAGCCCATCAAGTGATGTTGGTAGCACCTCTGTGATAGAAAGGGTAAAAACTGCTGCTCAAAAGCTGTGACGGAGGAGTGATAAAATGTGAGAGGAACAACTCTGCAGACACCAAGGGCAGAGAGGAAGGAGGGGGAAGATGTGCTCCAGGCACCAGAGCAGAGATTCCTTTGCAGCCCATGGAGGACCATGGTGGAGCAGATATCCACCCTGCAGCCCATAGAAGACCCCATGCCGGAGCAGGTGGATGCACCTGGAAGGAAGCTGCCACCTGTGGAAAGCCCACATTGGAGCAGACTCCTGGCAGGACCTGGGGGAGGAGGAGGTAGAAGAGTCAGGAGTGAAGTTGAGCCTGGGAAGAAGGGAGTGGGTCGGGGAGAAGGTCTCACTATCCTGCTCTGTTGTTAACTGGGAATACATTAAATTAATCTTCACCAAATCAAGTCTGTTTTCTCACGATGGTGATTGGTGAGTGACCTCCCTGTCCTTATCTTGACTCACAAACTTTTCATCTCATTTTCTCCCCCATCTTGCTGAGGAGAGGAAGTGAGAGAGCAGCTGGGTGGGTACCTGACAGCCAGCCAAGGTCAACCCACCGCACAAGGTTACATTATAGGTGTGGGATGATGAGGTCTCAGATTTTGATAGTTCCTTTTTTTTTTTCCTTCTGTGGTAGACTTTGCAGACTTCAGAGCCTCTGCTTTCTTACTGAAGGCAATTTAAGCTCCAGTTGGGAATGCATTATGGTTTCAGTTAATGCAATAAAGCATCAAAAGTCACAGTGGGCTTTGTAGTGAAGCTTAGTTATAGTCAGTAATAAGCTCTAACTCACTGGAAATCATACAGATTGGAGGGTAGATAGGTGATAAAAATGTACAACTCCTACTTGTATCCTTACCTTCCTTTCTTTCTTTTTCAATCTTGATATATCGAGTAAATATGACTTAAGAATATAACTACACTTTTATTGGTTCATCAGCTAATGATGTTTCAGATCCGAATACGGTTTACCAGCACTTGCTGTCGATTAAGAATGCAATTAATTCCATTCCATCCATCTAGTAATGATGTAGTCAGTTCTTGGTGCTGTTTGCTGCTTATGGTGGAGCCTAACATTAGCTAAAGTGATGCAGCAAGGGCAGTCAGTGACCCTGAAGACCTGCTGGCTGCTCACTAACAATCTGAACGTGTGACTTGCAGCACTCTGCTCCACAGCTGGAGTTCGGTGAACTACTAGCTAATACATTAAGTCACTCTAAAAGATTCAATTCCTCACAAATAAAACAAATTTAAATGCCATCTCAGCCATAGTGGAAGCTGTTGCTGGCCAGAACATTGACCTTTAATTTATTTTGTTTGCAAGGAATTCACTCATTATGAATGGATTTGTGTATTTGTTGTTTCTTTGATTAGCTGAAATTTTATGTACATGCAGAAATAAAATATTAGGCTTCTAGGGAAAGTTACAGAAAAATGCCTAATGCCTTGTGCCCAGGGGAATTTGACTATCTAAATTCTACCTATGCTGTATTTGACCTTTCTAGATCCTTGTATAAGGGCTCTAAACTTTCTGCACCCAAATTCTGCCCTTGAAAAAATGGGTTACAGAGCAAAGCTATTTTTTTGTCATTGACTTCAACACTAAAAGTATAAGAGAACAAAATGTTACTTGCTGTGTTTTCAGAGACAAGGGTTAGCCTGTAAAATCAGCTTCCCTGCATGACTCATAAAATCTATTTCTGAACAATGAAGAATTTTCTCTTTAGCATTCTTGGGTGACTTTTCCTAGTTTGTTCCACTGTATGCAATGGTTTTCTTTCTGCTTTTATTTCACACAGGGAGATCAGGGTATTCCAGGGGACAAAGGTCCACAGGGTGAACGAGGGAGACCTGGCCCATCAGGAGAAAAGGGGGATGTGGGTCCTATTGGGCCACCAGGAGACAGAGGCTATCCAGGATCACCAGGTCATCAGGGTCCCCCGGGTTCTCCAGGACCCCCAGGGTTTCCGGTACGTAAATGCAAGTTTTCCTTGGTTGTTTGTGAATTCAGATGATGTGAAGGTTACATGGAAATTCAACGGAGCAATACCACAGTATCAGAAAAACGAAGATATCTCTGAGATAATTTCAGTGTTCAGTTAAGAGGTGGAAAAAATATACTCAGGTGATCAAGCAGTTGTTTAAAAAGAAATAAATGAAAAAATATGTGCTATGGATAAACTTTAAATATTTATTTCTTTGGCTCCTGGCAAATCAACGTGGCTACTCAATACTGTTAATTTGCAAGTTTTGCATAAGCTTAAGAGCTAAAGTGTAAGTCTTTGCAACTGAGAAAGAAAAGGAGGCAGACAAAAATGATTCTCAATAAAAGGGAAATCAGCATTTCAAAAGGCAATGAAATGCTGCCTGTCGGTTGTAGATATCTTGATTTGCCTCCACGTGCACACAGGCACACATCCATGTTATGGTTTCTTTTTACCCTCAGTCAGATGGGGTAAAGCCCTCAAAACTTCTCCCAGTGAAGTTATTGGTCCTGTGATGTAGTTTTAGATAGTCAGCTGTGCATCAAAGCAGTTAGTCCCTAGAGGGAGTGAGAAGGTGGCAAATGCTATGCAAAAGGCAAGTAAAGCATAGTGGTGACATCCCTACTGTGTCCTTATGGGATGTAATTTCCATACACATAGCGTGCTGATCATCTTGACAGTTGGGAGTGCCTCTTCCACTTCATGGTGTTAGGGGTCTTTATATTTGCAATAAAGTGCAGTTTGGTGTTTGCAATAAAGTGGCCTTTGCACTTTGTTAAGTAAATAACGCAAATATATTAAAATATGTCATATTGGTGAAAGCTTTACATTTTAATGCTAATTTCAGCTTTTTTTTTTTATTTTGTATCATCATAAAGTGCCCTTTCTATGTTTCTTCTGATACCTATTACCTTTTCTTTTTCTCATCAGGCTGATAGCGTTTCACTTGAAGAAATAAAAATATATATCAAACAAGAGGTTCTCAAGGTTTTTGAAGGTAAGAAAATGAAGTATTTTACAACTAAATGTAAATCTTAAATTCTGTTCTAAATGTTTTACAACTCTACAGCCTTTATATACATTTCTTTACATGTCATCTAGCTTACATTGTACTTAGCAGCTGCTTTGTTGCTGTAGCTATGTTTAACTGTTGTGTAAGTCTACTTAATATAATTACGTTCAATTATAGTATCTGTTAAGCAGAGTATTTCCTTATGTAAAATATTAGCATTCAAAGGTAGTTTACTCCAAACAATAATAGCAAACATATGTAGGTATCCATTGTAGATACATGTGTGTATCATATATTATTGCAGATACATATGTATCCAACATATCATTAAGACATTGAAGATCTATTAAAGTGAAGACAATGGAAATATCTAATTATTTTGGCCACTTAGTGGGTGACCATCTAAATGAGAAAAAGGCTTGACAGCTTTCAGTCACCCAGGTCTAAACTGCTGTGGGTTTTCAGCAAACATCCCTGCTGAGCTCCAGAGCTCCCTTGCAGACCACCAACTTCTGGCACAGTTTTAGGCAAATACCAGATTCAGCCAAGGCCTGTGGACTATGTAAGATTTCTTAGGTGTGTCCTTACTCTGAAAAGGAAATATTTTTCTTCCCCAGCCTTTTCTTTCAGGGTTGAAAAGCTGTTACTCAGGTAGGTGTCTGAAACAAGCTTCTGCTCCAACAGCTCTTATCAGTAGCTTCTCTTCCATTGCAAAACACATTTCTTATGTGTCTGCAATATGCTTAGCTGTTTTGCCATTAATATTTGTGGATACAAACCCTTTCATCTTTTAGGGATAAAAGAAATCATTTAAAGATTGAGACTTTTTAAACTGTTCGGGCAGTTTTTCACTTCGTAACAAGGCTATCATTTCCACCCTTCCCCAAACTGCTGCCCTGTAAGAGTTCAAACTACTATTTCAAGAGCAGTTTGTTGCCTGAAGTTTCCTCCTTTTTCCATTCAAAGCGAACGGTAACTAGTATTTAGTCTATTCATAAAAAGAAAGTATTAAAAGGTGTCCTGCCTACAGGGAATATTGGATTTTGTCTTTATAGGTGTTCCATTTTCTACATCTCACTAGTGTTCCCACAGATCTTCTATTTTTGGCTTTGTTTCACTTTGCCTATTTTCTGTCACGTTGCTTATTTTTTGTTTGGTGCCCACTCTTCTCTTTATTTTTTTTTCTTAAAACTCCACCACAGTAAATACCTACTAAATTGTGGAATGCTTAGTTAAGATTTTTAATCAAGTATAAATGAGACAGATTCAAGGTTAGTACCTATTTTTTCTACCTCTAAGGAATTCTGAAATGTTACCAAGTGCACTTTATTCCACCAGCATGAATGGTTCATGCTGAAGTCTCCGCAATTAATAATGTTTGCTGAGCAATTTCACAACTGTTCCCAGGATTTCAGCACATTGGGGTATTTAAGCTCTACTTTGCAACTTAAAACAAGCTACAAACATCTAAGGTAGCCCTTCATAGGGATGTTAAGTGCTAATTATTTTGTGTTCATGTATTTTAAGTACTTGCATGAACGGGAGTCAGAAGTCATTTGAAATATTAGAATACATTAGTAAAAGAGGGTAGTAATACAAACTTTAGTACAAATCAAAGGGTAAAGACTCAGACATGAGTCTGAGTTGGAACTGAAGGCATCAGTACTTCTAGACACATTTAATACCTTGACATTTAGAAGAATTAAACATTTTACTTCCAGAAACTTACTTTAGCTGGGCCTTTGAGATTTATTTATTTTCCCATATTTTGTCAGCAGAATTCTTACCCATTTTTTTCTTGTGCCCTTTGTTAATGAAGAAAGGATGGCTCAGTTTGTATCCCAGCTGAAGCTGCCGGCTGCAATGCTTGCCTCCCAAGCTCATGGAAAACCAGGGCCCCCAGGAAAAGATGGGTTACCAGGGCCACCAGGAAAGGATGGATTGCCAGGGCCACCAGGAGAACGTGGAATTCAAGGTAGGAATTCCAAAAAATTTTCCCATGAGTTGTATCTTGAAATCTTTATACACTTGCTAATGATTATTAAATAAGCCAGGATTACCTATCTAGCTTCCTAATGATTAACTTTTAAAACTGTACTTATGTTTTTCCAGACTAGATCTAAATATTAACCCATAGTAAACGTGTGGATTTTACTGATTAAAAACTCCTAATCAGTGCATTTTATTCTAATAAGCGATAAAGTTAATTACTGACAGAAATCTAAAACTGACAGACATCTAGACGACTGTAGCAGTTATTTTTTTCTCCAAAATACTTTAACAAGGAACAAAACTATGCCAGAACTCTAATGTAACTATATAGATCCTGTTCCATATTGAAAGACCATCTTATTTAAGAAACAAAATTTGATCTCCAAGTCTGAGTGCTCTCAGCTCTGATCCTGAGATAACACAAGGGAGGAAAAACTGAAGGCAAATATTGTTCTTTAAGAAGCAGTGAAAACTGAAATATTACCACATTAATTCTTCTTACAGTGAAGTAATCTGTTTTCTCAAGTCCGTTTCAGAATAACCAGCTTTTCACTATACCCCAAGTGGTAATTTGTACACTGCAATGCATTTGGACAGTATAGGACTCTCGTTTCACTGAACTTTCACTGCAAAATTAGCGTCAAGGGATGATCCAGGTTCACAGAGCTGTGCTCTGCTGTAGAGTCAGCCTCTCAGAGATTAAAAGGAAGAGGAGAACAGAATAAAAGGAGAAAAGAATTTATCGATGAATAATATTTTGTGGGTGGGTAATTTGTAATTTGCAGTTTATCTGTAGGTAGTTCTTTATTATCTTTTGTTAGTTTGGTCTGCTCTGGAGTCAGAGCAAGTCAGACTGGAATGAAGAACATGAAAGCAAAGCTGAAGATGTGTGGATCCTAAAGCTATCAGAAGAATAAAGACTTACTAACACTGATAAGTGCAAACCCCTGACAGAAGCTTGAAAAATGTGATGAGCTCAGAAAGAGAAGAACAAGAATAAAGGATCAAGGAAAACAGTAAAAGGCTTAGAATCTCACAACACTGACTTCATCATTACCTAAATATTCAAATCACTGTAAACAGTCAACTTCAATGTCAGTGCCAGATTGTTCAATGATGATGTACGTGGTGGATAGTCTCAGATGCTTCTGGGAAGTGGAATGTTGTCCTAGCCTTCATTTCCAGCTAGTGAGCATCAAGAGTAAAGATGATAGCTATGCTTGAAAAAAAAAAAAATAAAGCTCCTTTTTCATGCCTTATGCTTAAGTGAAAGTAGTGCCCCATGTATGCAGGATTTCCATTTATTTTACTGATATGCTCAATATTTTTTTTTGATTAGTAGAAGGTAAGCTAAGTGAGAAGCATTTACTTCTCTGATACATCAAAAGACATATGAAATTATACTTTCAAGGAAAGAAAACAAAAAATTTGTCTTGTCTCCTTTTTACACTCTCAGTAAGAGATAGTCCCATGAAAGAAGCATACTTACAAATACTCTTCACGCCTTTCCCAGTTGTGCCTGTGCGTGGTGTTGTTTTGTGCAAACAGTGAAAAGAAATTCAAATCTCCGAGCAGATTGAAAAATATCCTTCCATATTCCAGCTCGTTTTCAGCTGTAAAAGAATAGCAGACAAGACTTCTTGGAGAAGCATGTTACGTGCATGTGCGGCTGAGATGACCAAGGCGGCATGCTGTGCGCGCACATGCCCAAGTCCTAATGTGCATTTGGTACGGACTGACAGATCTTCCTTGTTATATTTCTCACGTGGGTGTAGCCCAGATTGCCCACTCCAGGGTTTTGCTGTGTGCGCTAATACACATCAGGGCTGGCTGAGTGAAACAATCACTTGTCCATACAGCCAGCAAAAAGAAGTAGATAATTTCAGAGAGCAATTAACAGGACGACTACGAACAACTCCAGAGCCTGTTTGTGATGCTGCACGCTGAGCAGAGAGCCTGCTCAAGCCAGCCCGCAGGAAGGGCAGGTGTCGCTGTGCGACCAAGGAGGTGCTTAACTTCACTTGTGGCTTCGCAGGGGTCCTTCTGTACGCCCAGAGTGTGGTGCCAGTTCCACCAGGAACTGGTCTGGTATGGCCTGGCCGGATTCTACCAGAGCCGCGTCCTGTGCAGCAAACCGATAGGGGTTAGTCCCAGAAGCAGAAAACCTAGATATTAACTTTTGGAAGTGTAGGCATGGTCTTCAAAAAGCATATTTAAGGAATTGCTAGACTCTTGGGCATAGAGTCATTAACTTCTAATTAAGTCCAGAATTGTTACCTGCTGGCCTTCAGCAAGGTCATTCATAGTGTACCTCAGGTACTTCCCAGTGGTTCAGGTACAAAGAATTTTGATTTTATAGGGTGGTCTCAATAAAAATATAGCATGCAAACAAAAAAACCCCAAAGAATTGCAACTTAAATTATGAAACATGCAATTGGTATTAAACAGACTTTATATAATTATGATTGGAAGATTTATATATATATATATTAATTTAAAAAAAATAACCTATGGCGTATGCATCAGCAAGCTGATACTGTGAGGCAGTGTTAGCAGTGAAATGTTTTGGTTCATCAGACCAAATGCACCTTGGGATAATTTTGCAATCCAGAGATCCTTTATGTTAATATGACTATTGTTTTATTCTCAATAGAGAAAAGAAGATTTCATCTTACTTAAACTTCACTGTTTCTATCAAATTAAGGAAAGAAGAGGTTTTTATAGGTCCTCATAACTCACGGTAGCCTTGAGGAATCAAACATCACAGCTCAAGAAAGAAAAATAACATGTGATGAATAGTGGGAGTTCCTTAACTTCATTGCTAATCTCTGTTGTAAAATCTGTGTCTCTTCTTACAATTATAATCATTTGTGTGGTGGGAGCACGTAGAAACCTTGGCTGACCTCAGGAACCCGTTGTAGTAGATGTGGCCCAGACACAGTCACTCTTCTGAAATAGGTGCACTGGTTTCAAGTGTTACCTCCTGTGAACGGTTCTTGGCTGTGGAGGGTGAAGTTAACCTGGCTTGCTTTGACTTGAAACTCAGTTGCTGCCTCCCAGCTGAGAGGGCTGTAACACGCAGAAGGAATTCAAAATATGCACTGGAGGGAGGATAAGAGGGCTTGCTGTTAGCACCCTTCCTGTTGCTTTGCAGTCGTTTGTTTTTAAGAACGCATCATATTTGCACAGTAAAACACAGTGGATACTTTGGTCTCATTGTTCCTTGTCATCCTAATGTGTTTGCCTCACATGTGTATTAAAGAACCTCAGACTTCTCTAGATATTGACCTGTTAATTTCAGGTGCTGCATTATCCATGCGGGTGGAAGAGGGTCTCCATGATATAGGTGGAATTCCTTTTGGAGCTGTTTAAATGGGAGAACTTTTTACCTCCAAGTTCATGGACATGAACTTGTGTCATTTCCAAGTAGAGCTGAGGGTGTAGCGATACTTCTGACCACGACGTTTGTGGAGACCCCCAAACCAAGAGCTGTATTTTAGCTATCGCCACTCATCTCTGCGCTTATCCGTTTGAACGCACACTTGCTACATACTGCTACCAAGTGTTTACCGTACTACCCATGTCGGGTACATGTTTACATAGCACAGCTTTTGGGTTGCAGAAATCACAACGAAACTTCCGGAACCCAAGTGAAAGGCTTTGCTAAAGCAGTCGCCTTTTGAATTAAGCAGGTACCTCTTACTGGAATTCTAATTCTACCAGTAAAAACAGACAACATCTTACATGTGCCTTTACATTAAGAACAATAAAACAAAATCTGATTTAAGTGTATGGTAATATTTTTCCTTTGGCTGTGTATAAGTTTGTCAGTTTAAGCTCAGAGAGAAGGTGGTATTAGCCTCTAGAAGTGTAATCATGGCCCTACTCCTGAGCCAAATATACCTCATTAAAAATCAAGTATTTTCCTGCCAGAATTATACATTACATTGTTTGGATTGTTTACATATAGGCCTTTTTACCAATATGCTTACACTCTGTTAAATAAAGCCTTCTTTTTAGAAAAGATACCTGGGATTTTTTTGTATTAAACTTCAGTGTCAACAGAACGTACCTGCCACTGTGTGCAAACTACATCTTTGCATGTGTACTCAGATACAGCCGGTAATGGTTTACACTACCCTGGATCATATATTTGCATCGGCAGGCTGCTCTTTCTCCTATTATGTTTTTTTTTTTTCTTATTGTCTCAAATTCCAGTGATGTTGACAGAACTTTTCAGTCTATCTCAGTCCCTTTTCAACTATGAAGTCTCAGATATCTACAGTAATGGTTATCATGGAGCATGTAAATGTGATATATCGTAAATGTGATTTCTCTCTTTTCCCCATAACTAAAGAAATGCAAAACAAATGATTAGTGGCAGCACTACTTTGTAAAATTACAATTAACTGGGTTTGTAGTGAGAAACGTACTGTAACTATCTATTGTAAATTAAGAAACATAGAGAGATATATAATAAATAGGAAATGTAACAGATCCTGTGGTTGTGTGATTGAGCTTCTCAACCGGTAGCAACTGCTACGTGTTACACGAGATTATCTGAGCCAACCAACTTGACATAGTTATAAGTACTACTGTGGTCATTAAAGAGCAAAATCAAGATTCCCAATTGAATACAAACACCTGCACGTTCATTTTTCTGAGTCTTTATAGCTTGTGTGTGTATATGCCTTGTGCAATTCTGCTTAACACAACTCAGTGACCAGAATGCATGATTAATATTGTTTGTTTCTCTGGAAGCTTTTAAACAGTTGGTTTCCTTTTGTTATGTTCTGCATGTCACTCCGCATGCATTTTCTAATGTTTTTGCCTCACTGTAATTTCCTTGTTGCGGTGCTCAGAGAAGAATAAGATAATTGATGCTCTGTTTTGAAACCTGGAATGATTGCAAGACATAATAAGCTTTCTTACCAAAGTGTATATGAGCTTGTGTTTAATGGAAAGCTTGAATACTCTGTGTACCATTCCTTCTGCATCGTGTCTGTTGTAACAACGCCGAATTGGTACCCACGGCACTTATGGTTGTCCTGTAAAGTAGCAGTGTTGCCCTAGACCATGATACACTGACAGGACAACCTTTGCCATCCATCTGCCAGTGCCCGTTAATCTTCATGAGACATGAGGTGGATTGATACCACTGTGCTGACTGGTCAGCCGTGGCTCTTCTCTTTTAATTCAAATGAAGTTACAGCTCTTCACGAGAAGTTTATTGTATGACATGTGCAACACTGAAAATATACTGTTCCATAAAGCAGCACAAATTTAATTCCAAATGTGACCAGAAGTTGGCAAATTAAACTTCAACGTATGTCACCACACATGCCAACGTCTGCGGTGTTGGGGAGGGAAAAGGATCTCCTTATAATCCCTTTTAAAGTAAGGGGTTGTGGCAGGTGTCACACTTCTGCTTTTTAAAACGCCTTCATCCCCTGTCTTACATAAATTACATGGTCTAAACAGAAAAGCTACATTTTTAGATGGATTTTTAACTTGCAATATTAAGCAAAACATTATACGGATACCCACGAGTCCTCTGCTTTACAACAGCCAGACTGTTTCCAAATGATAATTTTTTTTACAAAGAGTTTAAGGAAAAAGAAACAGGTTGGGGATGAGCTGCAGCCCCTGAGAAAATGGAAGCTATTAGATAAATATGAAGTTATGGCTTGTGAAGAAGACAGATGCAAATATTCAAAGTATAATTAGTAATCGCACCTTGTTAACCATGTGCAGGCACTTGGGTCACGGTAGGCTTTGCGTGCAAGAAGCCATAATCTGCGCAAGCTCTAAAGATGCCTCATTCCACATCAGGGCAGCTCTGTAACGAGGGGGTGGGGGGGGCGAGTGGGTCTTCTCTCACACACAAGGGAATACCTGAGCGTACAACTTCCAGTTCACAATCTAAGAAAGTGCAGACAGAAAGATTTATGTAGAGTGGGGAGGGCGAAGTGTCGCTCAGTTTGAGGGCTGTCAGAGAAGGGCTGGTCAGACTCCAGAGGGCCTTTGGGTTGGGGCTTTGCATCACTTCATCAAACAGGTAACGCTGGAGCAGAACACACGTTTGGTTCTTTATTAGAGGAACTTCAGGAAGGTAACTTAAAATCTCAGGGAAAGGTGCTGCTAGCAAATGTAGCGAGAGTCCTCTGGGGGAGGATGCAATGGTTGCTGCTGGAAATCCTCGTATTTTCCAGAAGGAACGTATAAACATAAGAGCTGTCTCAGACAAAGAAGCGAGCGTGTGTTTTCCCAGTTACATTTGTCTTGATAATTTCCAGTCAACAAGGTATATGGAAGATCACTGTTTGTTTTCATATCTTTGTTCCGTGTAGGTTATAGAGGACAGAAAGGGGAAAGAGGCGAGCCTGGAATTGGACTGCCCGGTAACCCTGGACCACCCGGCCCTGCAGGTACAAGTCTCCAGATTATTTCTGCTATTGTTATTTGTGAACTAACAGGCCTTTCTCCTGGTTCTTACACTGGTTTATACACCCGTGCCTTTCCTCCAGCATTTGGTCATAGCATGAGGTCAGACCCACCTGCCTTCTCGCAGATGAGCTGGCGCGCAGCTGTCAGCGATGAAACGCGGGGCGCTGCACGCGTTCCGGGGAGGGCTCCGCTAATTCTAGTTTTGTTTTACCAGCTACCGGCCTGCCGGGCCCGCCGGGAACGCCAGGCTCACCCGGACCGCAGGGGCCACCTGGACCCGACGGAAGATGCAATCCGGCAGATTGCTATTACCACATGTCACAGACTCGGTCACGCACCAGTGGGAAATAAAAACCCTCTCCCGTAGACACTTGGGTTCACAGTCACTTTTCACTCCTCTTAACAAGTTAATTTAATTTTTTAAATACTTGGTGCATTTTTATTTTTTTTCCCGTCAACACTGCATGGTACATAGATAATATATAAGGCACAGAATTGAGCCTTTTTCTATGTTATTTGCAGTGTTCTAATTATGAAAGGATGACATTTATTTTCCAGAGTGCATTCCATGTGTTATGTTTCTTATATTTATTTTGCTTAGAGGAGAAAATAGGCCCAAATAATTTTCATGAGCTTCTTTCTTCAAACGAAAAATATTTTATTATAACTTAAGACAGTATGTATGCCTCAGTATGTAAGCTGGCTTTATTTTTCTTGCTGGTGGTGAAGCTTAAGTGGAGAAAATGCATTTCTGAAGTTTCAAAGCGTGCCCGTTTGCGGCGAAGGCAGGACCTGAGCTGGAGCTCTGGGAACCCTGTTTAGACTAAACATTGTTGTCCCTCGAGGAGGCTCCGGCACAGCTGCTGAACCGGGTCTGTGTCGTGCACCGCCAGCGCTACCCACCGTTTCAGTCACTTCCGAGATGTCGCAGAAGGAAGCGAAGATGTGTTTGCGATCTCTCTAACCCCATCCAACGGTTACCTTCAGACTGGCTGGAAATTCGCCAGGTGTAGCCCCGAGAAGCGTCACTCCTGACTGGATGCTGTCCCAACTGAGGGCTTGTACGTTCGTTCAGTCGTGGTTACGTACACTCCAGATACCGAACCTTTAGGGGCTGGTAGTGGTGCTCTAGCTGAGTACTGGCACGTCTTCTCACCGTTATGTGGACCTAGTTAAGTGTGGTATCACTGCCTGTAACCAAGCTGCTCTGCCATTATGTCAGCTTACGGCAAAGATGAACTCTTGCTTTAGAGCAGAGGTGGTGGGTACGCGGTGAGACAGTCAGAGAAGGAACTTCACAAGCCTCTAATCTTACTGGTGGCACAGTTTTCATCTTCCTCCTGGAATAATCATGTGCCAAAATAGGCTTGAGAGGAACGTGGAAACAGCAGAACGCAAAACTCACAGGTCCTAATAACTGGTTGCAAAAAATTATTTGATCTCCAGAGAAATTCAGAAAAAAGGCAAAACTCTCCTTGGCAAGGCGTACTGCAGAGAGCCTGGCTGCATGCACTTTGCAGGCATTCAGTAACTCCCACAGGAGCAGACATCAGTGAAGAACAAAACAGGACAAAGTGTAAAACCTATAGAGCTCAAAGGGTTGAGCAAAAGAAAAGATGGAGAAAATTGATCACAGAGAGGCCAATTCTGAAAAGGAGGGAGGAGGGTTGGCCAAAGTTTCACTCCTGATTATTAGGTAACATATAACTCTAGATTAGTCCTAGGGAATTTGCTACAGTGCCACAGAAAGCGAAGGTGCTACTGAGAGAACACGGACAGATGTAACCAACAACCTCAAAATAAACCTGTTGTACAAAAGCAGTAGCAAGGGCTCCTGCCCCGCCATAAGGAAGCCAAGCGTCCTCTCCCGCTTCAGGTAGGGAAGTGGTTTGGGTGACTTCGTGCTTGAGCAGTACTGAGCCGCCAGCGAAGCGTTCCCAAAATTGGAAGTGCTGGGTTCCAGAGAAGCTGTTGTGAGACACAAATCTGGCCGACTTCTGGGTTTTGCTTAAAAGGAATGACTGGTGTGAGTCTTCAAAAAAAAGAAACACGTTGGCATTTGTTCTGAATAGAGTTCCCAGCGCTTGCTCCCAGGCTGGAGGAGCAAGATGAGTGCAGGAGGTGATGTGATGGAGTTAAGCCAGGCAGCTGGGGAGCACAGGCAAGCCTTCGGGCACACTCTCTGAGAGGGAAAGCATGCACACCTGATGTGTTAATCAGATGTTTGGAGGGAAGAATGTGCCTGCCACAAGAAAGATGTTTAAGTAAACACCGAGATGGAAGGCACCTGGGACAGGAGAGGGCAGCAGGGAGGAGGACGGCAGAAAACTCGTGGCATACCATGAAACCATCATCTCCTGAAGGGAATCTGCAATGTGGGGACCCCTTGGGGGGGGTCAGGGTGCTTTGTCTGTCCCTCCTGAGGATGGGGACAGACAGCTCAAAGCCCACAGGCGAACCAGAGTCTTCACACTTCTTTTTCTGCTCATCCCTCGCTGTCCCTCGGGAGGCAATAACTGCCCCTTCTCTAGGCCAGCACGTCCTCCGCTCTGCGGGTGGTGGGCACCCGTCCCGCCAGAGTGAAGGTGCGTTTGGAACGAGTGGTCCCGCCTGTGCTTAGCTCAAAACGCCCTGCTCCCTTGCCAGCCCTCCTGTGCCCATGGGACACGTCTTGGTCTGCTCTGCGGCATCGGCCGCCTTTCCAGATCTCGGATCCAGGTCCTCGGAGCGCCATAGCTGCGCCAACGCTGGGAACTGTGAGGTGGCTGGAAATCGGGCGCTTGTTTGTCCTGAGGCACCTACTGCTGTCCGGGCCACAGGTCTGCCAGCCCAGCGAGTAAAGCCGGGGCCTTGCACCGATGTGTATATCGGTGTAAATACACCAACGGTGGAACGGGCCCCACATACTGTTTTCCATTCAGTCAAACGAACTGCTGGTCAGGTATCTTGCATGAACATTTTTTTCATCAATTTCTTTTTACTTCTCTAGTAATTCCAATATATGTAAAAAAATCGAAATATTTTTTTACTTCCTAAGTTAATTTTAAGCTTCGTTTTCTGTGATAATATCGAAAAGGGTGCTGTCTTGTAAAGGATATCCGTGCGACTGCGAGGCTTCCAAGCAGCCCCCGTCCTGGAAGGCTGTACATAGACCATTGCGCCGCGTTAGTGGTATGTGTATATTTTGGGGCTTTTAGCTAGCTGAAACCCAGCATCTGGTATTGGCCAGATGCAATTGCTGTATGTTAATTTACTTGAACTTATCAGAAAGCAGAACACTTTTTATATTTGAAGAAGTTTTATTTTTTCATCTATGTTTCCTACAGATGCCTTTTTCTTTTTTATAGGCTCAAATCTAAAGGTCTTTTTAAAATGCATTTGAACACTTTCACTTGATTTGCAGGTAACTTTGGTCATTATCTTGTTGCATTATTTTTTATTTTGCTAAAAGCCCACTTTAATTTTCTCACCTGAGAAAACGGGTATTTTTTTATACGGGCTATCTCAATGCCTTTTTTAAGATGCCGCGGTCTTCACTGGGGTAGAGCAGTTAATCCCAGCTTAACTTTACTTCACACTGGCTTGCTCCTATTCTGCATTTTTAGAATTGAAAGCAGAATGTAGCTGGAAACATGCTTCTGCATGGTTTTCAGGTTTGGCCCCTGAAATTTCTTTGCAGTTTCTGATGTTGTCTTAGTTTTTGGGAAGGGGGCCGGGGAGGGCAGAGGGGTACTAATCTGTTTTGCGATTTGCTTTATCAATTTCCCATCTGTTTTGAGCAGCCTGTGCTGCAGTAAGCATTGCGAGGAATTAAACACAGCAGATGATTAATTTTTTTCCAGTAGCACAAGATATTTTTCTGATTTGGGAATGTTCATGTACAAGAGGACTTTGAACTGAAATATTTTTGACAAAATGTTTTAAACCTTTCTTAAAAGCTCTCTAAGCTTTGTTCCAGTTCGGGGTCAGACTATTATATTTTATGGCAAGTTGCGTTATCACCTACTTAAGAAAGTGTTGGGATTTTCTTCCGATAGCTATGTACATCAGTTTGCTTAAGGAAAATAATAAACTTGGTAAGAGGGGAACTTTCCTGAGGCTGAACAACCGTCCTTTTGTCCACATGGCGGAGCTGAAGATGTCTTTTCAGGACAAAGGATAAAGCCCAGGCTGAGCTCCTGCAGCAGCGCAAGGACCGACCCAGCGCTGCATAGACTCACAGCACAAGAGTCAGTGTTTCTGATTTTGTTCTTGAGCCTGATTTTTTTTTTTTTTCTTTTTCCTAAAATACATTTATTTTTGTGTGGTAGTATTTGCAGAAATACTGCCTTTCTTGGATAATTATTTTTCGGGTAGTATTGCATAGATTTTATTTGTGTTTTGTATATATACACGTTATAGAGGAACATACAGTAACGGGACATCCCACTTTCAGGCATCATTTACGTCCACTGTAACGATATTTGTCTCTAGGGGAGCAGGGAGTCCCCTACAGTTAAAAAAAAAATTACAACAACATACTTCACATCATCAAGTAACAGTGCAGCCTACTTAGTAGTGTTTTAAAAAAACAGTATTTTTGTCTTAAACTGGATTTGGTTTCAATGCTAAAGGAGCACTATGATATGGAAACAGGATTGATTGTATTATCCATCTTCCCTTTATGTTTTATGATTGTGGATTATGACAGACGTTAGATATGCACAGCTTTGTTAAATAAGCATATTTTTTAAATGAATGGATAATGACACAAAACATTTTGGCGCTTCCTCTTTTTCACAAGGGTGAAATGCTACTTTTCATGTCAATGTACGCTCAATTTTTTTCTTCTTTTTCTGTAATGTTTACATAAAAGTCTTGTAAAACCCCCATGGGCTAAACTAGCATTTTATAAGCTTGTTTCTCCACATACTACATAAAGCCAGCCCCTAAACGTGCTTTTTACCAATTCAGCAGAGCCACTGCTCTAATGTCACACGTTAGAACATGAGAAGTATCTCAGGAATCAAAACAATGTTGGCTTTGGGGTTTTGTTTAATGGTGTGTTTGTTAGATTCTGGATGTACCGAGTCATATACATTTTCCTTGAAATCTGTTATGTCTGCTACGACGAGATAGTACTGGATGGATGTTTAAATCCATCTCCATACACATAGGTGGGTGCCGGCCATGGGGAACAAGTTTAACCGTGACCTTGCCTTGGTTGGCGTCTAAGTGGAAAACTCAAGCTTCACGATACCTTAAGGAAATGTGGGTTTTGACTATTAACTGCTCACAAACATTACAGATTCTAGACCAAAATAAGTTTGTAGCTAAAAAGAATGTAGTCTACATGTCTTTTGGCAGTTTGATCTCTGAGTCTGTGTTCTACAAACAAATGCATTTAATTATTTACTGAAGTTTTAATGTAAATATCTTTTGTTTCCAGTCAATATGTTTGAAGGATTTTCAGTGACATACTTTATTTTCTTTTATTTCTGAATGATATGCAGCTGTTACTGAATGAATCACAGTACCTGCCGACTGGTTACTTCTTTCCTTCATTATATTTTCCGGTTTGCAACATTTAAGGGTCGGTTCAATGGAAATGTATTAAGTGGATAGAAAATTTTACATCATTATGTGGCCATTGACATCTGAAATAGGATTCTGGATGGAAATTGAAATGTTTCACATACTTTCTGTATGCAGTTCTGTCAGAAATGACAGCCTTTCCTTCTGTGTCAAATCACGAGAGGGAGGACGCGGCAGGGAAGGAGAGAAAGGAGGCACGCGGCCTCCACCTCAGCGCTGGGGCTGCAACCAGAATTCAGGGGAGGGAATTGCTTTGGCCCACACCAGGGTCAGGTTTGTGCTTCCCACAGGTTGGTGAAACTTAGGGCTCCACAGACTGGAGGAAAAAAACCAAAGTGAAAAACCTTGGCCATTTATGGAAGTTAATATAATCTCTGAATCAAATGCAGGTAACTTTCCTGGCTGAACATGAGCTAATCACTTCTTTTATTCAAGATTCACTGAACCATTTAACTTTAGGTAACTTCAGGTATTTTCATTGCTCCCTTGCTGCCTAACTCTCCCAGGAGTAAAAAGAGAACTCCCAGATCAATGGCATTTTAAAGGATGCTAGGTAATAATTTGACCACTAACTTGACTTTCTTTCTTCCAGTTTAATAGTGGCTTCAGAGAGCTTGCTTCATATATTGTCTCAAGCTACTGCAGTTTTACAAGTCCTTTTGGATGCATACACAGCAGGCAGAACAGTAAAAGAAAAGATCAGGTGGAGAGGAATAAAACTGAAGCTGTAACACATCAGATGGGAGTAACGTGCCCTACAAAATAAAGTCATTTCTGCTTTACCTGTGATGCGTGAGCAGAGGCGATGCAGTGACTGCATTTTAAGGGGAAAGGAAGCAGAGACTACAAGGCCAGATAAGAATACAGTGATGAGCAGGTCAAGCAAATGCATCTCACCCAACTAGCTAATGAGTTTTAAAATATTTGCCAAAATGCAGCATGTGTTTGTACATGGAGCCCTCCCGCTTGGCTCTGCTAGGAGGGAGCAATGCTGTTGTCTCAGAAACTCGGGTTCTTGTTCCCTGTGTCCTTCAAGTAACCGTGAAAGCACCATCTCTTGACACTTTCCCTTTCTGAAGGCAGAACACCGTTGGTTGCAGGTCTGCATTCGGCTCCGGGTCAACTCAGAACACAAGTAGGGGATTCAGGGAAGCAAAATCTAGCAAAATCCTCCTGGCCTTGCTTTCTTGCCTTGTCTCGGAGCTCCAGCTTGTGCTCTAGAGCTCCTTTGGCAGAGACTTTGCCTTTGTGAAATATGCCCAAGAGGTTTTTGGTAGCAGCTGCTACTAGGTTGCCTGAACCCAGTGATGGCTGTGGCAGAAAACTTCTACATAAGCTCTATGAACTATAGTTGTATAACATAAATCTATACTTTATCACAGTATTTGGCAGCAGCGTTACTAATATTTATTAGAAGCCTAGTAGAGAAAGCATTGCAGTATTTTAAAATCCCAGATTTGATTGTGAAGAACTGGTGAGCATTCTGAGGACAGTTGTTACACATGTTTCTCTTGGTTCCTGCCTACGCTAAAGTAATGAGGAGGTAAAATATTTCTTTCTCTCAGTGCAATCAGACCTCCAGAATTAGGAGTGGCAATGGAGATAACGATGGGTAAAAGTGATTTTTTCACTAGTCTTTTGTTCAAAAAAAAAATAAAAAATCTCATGGCATTTTAAGATGATGAATCAGAGAGAAATGAGAACAAGATTTACTCCAGACTTCACCAAGATTTCAAGCAGCATCTCGTTAGAATGGGAAGCACGCTGTCAGTGGCTTGTGAACCCTCTCAATCAATCTCTTTGCTTTGTGCTTTCTAAATACGTTTATTTAAACTAGCACTATTTTTTTCTCTATCACCATATTCGATACACCTCTTTTAAATTCATAATCCTGTCCTTGTTTTCCAAATCTTTATTTACTTGAATATGCCATTACTAAAATTCAGTTCCTGGTATTTTTGGTATAGGCTCTACCATTCTTTAGATAAAATTTGTCCACTCTTGCACAAGATTTGGAATTGGTAAATCCTTAGGATTAACCACTGCATCCATGACTTACCGTGGGCCTTAGGTTTATTCTGCAGTTCCGTATTTTAAGTTAAAGCTCACGAGTCAGCTTGAAGGCAGAAAACCTGTCGCAATCTGAAGCTATCCACTTAGATTCTGCATTGAACTGACCCTCAGTGTTAGACTTCTGGATTGTAGTAGTTCTGATTTGGTTTTTACATATGAATGTTTTCTCTCCTACATGAGTTTCTTTCCCTTGTGGAATTTTATGCATTTTTTCAGACTATACTTTTTAAAGCACTTCACATTTGTATTTAAATGTTGGGGGTTTTTTGCTTCTTTTGATTCATTATGTTTATGCATTACATATGGAAAATAATATTTTCATTCTGTTAGAAATTGTTTGGGGTTTTGTTGTTGTTTTTTTTTTCTTTTTAACAGTTTTACACACTTTATAGGCAAAATAAAAGTTTGCTGGTGAAACTGCAGTTTGTCATTACCGCTGACGGTTTATTCATTTGCTCTACATACGGAGTACTATTGAGGACCATGACCTAAATTGGTAGAAAACTGACCCAATTGTAAAATTTTATGGAACACCCTTACGTGTGTGAACAAGCTAATCACCTTGTATGCAATTGTCTGTACTTGTTTCTTAAGAATGAAGTTCTTTGCACTCATCTATTCTGATGACGGCTGGTAGGATTAAAGTAGGAGATGTGGGTTTTGAGAGAGTTTGGACAAACTAGAGGTGCAGGAAAACCATTCTGCCTCAAGCTTTGCCCAGAGGCTCTGGGGAGGATGACAGATGCAGCTGGAACATCGGGGTTGCTTTGGGAAAGGTTTAGCTATTGTGGGGTGGGGTTTTTTGCAATAATTCCTTTTAGAGTATATGCTATAGCGGTACCTTTCCCTTTAGTGTTCTCTTATACATTACACACAAAATGCACAGCTCAAACCAGTGTGTTATTTCTTTATATTCTCACAAGGCATACAAGTCAACTATTTTGAACCTAAAGAGACAATTAAGGGCATGGGGAAAAAAAGAAAAAAAAAAAAAATCAATGCTTAAAACAAGTGTGCCAAACTTTGTATTTGAAAATTTGGATGACCAACAGTGAAATTAAAGGAAACATTGTAGGATGGTTTCTTCATTGTCTTTGAGAGAGAATACACTTCAGAGAAGGTAAAGTCAAAACCACAAATAGTTTAATTTATACAGAGAGAAACAAAATATCCACATTGCACATTTTCCTCTAAAAACTGAGTTTATCTAAAAAAGGCAACTTGGGATGTCTAATGGCAGTCTTCTAGCTGTTGTTTATTGGTATCAAATGTAACCATACATACAAAAACATATGGGGGTTAAAACATTACTTATTTGGTTTTTGTACAACCACAGATGTTACTTCAAAATCTGTAATCTCTACTATAAAACTTTTCTATTTCTGTGACTTAAAATTTGCTTGACAGTGGCTTCTAGCTTTTCATTTTAATTTCACACAGAAGGAGGCAAGCTGGAATAGGCTTCGTACAAAATTATGAATGCAACACAAATTGGAGTGGAAACTGAAGAGGTTATTCCACATGGCTTATTCATGAGAACCCAGCGATCACATCTTTACAGAGATTTACAGCACAAAAGGTGTTGGGGGGGTGGGGGGGGGGGCAGGGTTTCATAAGAGCAGCCTCCTGTCTCTGTTTCTACAATTGAATTGAAGAGCTGAGGGAGGCTTAGTATATCCTGTACAGCACGAACATACAATGAAATGACTATGCATGAACTGATGTAATTCGCACAGGAGTGCTCTGGAATTTATTTTATAAGCATAAAAGAATAGCTACAACTGAAGTAAATAAACTGTTCCTTTTTTTATTTGATGGCTGAAGATGCATTATTTCACTGTACATCGTACATAGGAATTAAGTAGGGGAAGAAGAGAAATCACAGAAACTCTTTATTAAAAAAAAATAAAAATAGACAAATGCCTTTTTTCCCCCCCCTAAAGGAAGAAAGAGCCAGAAGGCATCACCTGTATATTTCTGTAAGCACCATTGTTCCAGCTTGTGTTGCTAAGTACACCTTTAGAAAGAATGTACAACCGCTGTGTTAAAAATGCCTTACTGAAACTTTGGTTGAAAGGTTTCTCCTTGTTTGTATTTCTCCTTCATTCCTTATTTTTTCTCAGCTGTCTGTGCAGGAAGTAAATTGATGCCGACACTTTGTGGCAGTTGCGTTGCCCACTCATGGCCCTTTCACGTTCTTACCAGCTCTCTGTCCAGCCTGCATCCTGCAGGACGATGGCTCGCAGTACCCAGGAGGGCCGGGAGGGCCAGGAGGACCAGGGACTCCAGGCTGACCGGCCACCCCAGGGAGACCTCGTTCACCATCACGGCCTTCCCTGCCATAGCTGGGTTTGCCTGGTTCACCTGGAAAAGTGGATGCAGGTCTAAAAATTTGGAGCATATGTCTTGCTTAGCATACATGTAGCTTTAGTGAACATCCTGGTCTTAAAAGCTGTATGAAGATGGCTTTTTACTGCTCTCAGTGGATTCCCTGGAGAGGTGTCTACTTAGAGGGAGAGTTTTCCTCCTTTCAGACCAGTTAGACATCTACAGCCACGAAATTTCAGCCCAAATCCTCTCCAGTTACACTGGTACCGATTCCTGCTGTAAAAAGCTATGCAGTATAACTGGTTGCAGCACTGCAGACAACCCTGTTGGCGATGCTTATGAAGGTGTAGACGCTACTTGGTACCTCAGGGTTATGTTAGCACTCCAGAAAGAGACCTACTGAGAATTTATTTTCATTCTCCACTCAAATGTGTTGGGGAAATAGATGTATGGAGTGGAACTGCTGAACACTAATGTATCTTTTTACTTCTAAATCTTCAATGAAGGGATGAAATATACTGATTTTAGTAAGCCTCTTCCAATGATAAATTTCTAAAGACAACTCCGAGTTTCACAGACATCCTAGCTATCAGTATAACTCAACTGATTATTTTTATACTCAATTATATTTATTATTTTTATACTCAATTTTATAACTCAACTGATTTTTTTTTTCCTCCTTTTTACAAAGAGAACACATTTTGATAGTTTCTGTCTATATACACACACCGAAATGCACTGTAGAGAGACACCGATGGAACTAGCATGGTTATTTTCATTCACTGGCCACTAGATGCCAGTTGCGCTGCATTTATCAGCAAGACTCTGTCCTGGACCCCTATTACATAAGGCTGCAATTAATTACCACAAAAAACAAAAAAGGAGAATTGTATTTTGAATGTCCTAAATTATGAATGAAGATTTTGAAGACTGCTGTGGCTGCCACTGAGATAATCTGGGTTTTGTGGCCTTTTTTGTTTTATTTTGTAAATACTTAAAGAAGAAAAAGGCAATCACACATATACATATAGACATATGTGATTGCCTCTTTTTTTAATGCTTTCTATACACTTTTCCTACTCTTCCTACACTGAGATAAATGGGGTGGTAGCTCTTCAGTAAAAGAGCTTTTAATTCTGATTTGTGACTGTTTTATTACCTACGAAGTAAAAATTATGGCATACTGTTATTTAGAAGCTTATTGCTTAATGGACATCATCTACCTTTTCAAGGCAGCTTGAGAGAATGGTTCTGAACAAATTTTTACTACATCTTCTCTTCTTTATCCCCATCCTTGTTATATTTACCTGGAAGACCTCTTGGTCCAGGGTAACCTTTCGGTCCTCTGCCTGGAAATCCTCTTTCTCCTCTTTCTCCTGGTTCACCTAAAGCAAATCCATGAAATATTAGTTACAGCCTGCTTGGAGTATTACTTTTGGTAAGTTCCCTCTCAGAGGTGAACAGCTAATAAGCAAAGAATTCAGGTGGCAGTATATATTCTTAGCATCTTTGCACAATGTCCTGACACGTGTCCTTATAAGAGGTTTAGGGTTTGTTTGGATTTTTTCCCCCATTTGAGTTACAGTCAGAAGTAGCCATGTTGGAGGGAAAAAAAAAAAAAAAACCAAACCCACCCAAACACCTGGGGCTTGATAATAAGTACCACATGAAATATGTCATAGGCTATATAACAGAAATAAACCAAACTCTCAGAACTGCACAGGCTATTTTGGGATACAAACTGAGGTTACTGGCAAATGGCTTTTGCAAGACCACGTGAAGTCCACTAGTAAGTAAAAATTCTCAAGTGCTGGTCTTTGAGACAGCTAGTGCAGAGAAGAAAAGAGGAGCTGGCTTGCACACATTATAGTATTCTGTTGATATCCACATAAGATGTTCATAAAAATAAAACAAAGACTTTTCTTTAAACTCATATGTTGCTCCAAACAAGAATCATCTTAATAAGGGAATGCTTTTTTGTTGTAAAGTTCGAATTCTGTTCACTGTATATATTCCATAAAAGTACCTATATCTACCACTCGTGAATACCCTATGTAAACTCTTGATTATTTTTTTTTTGCTGCGAGTCAAAGTCACAAGTATATGCCTAATAATGTTTGAGTGAGCTTTATTTTATACTTCCATACTTTCATGTACTCCAGTGAGGAGAGCTGGAATAGACTGTTAAGTTTGGGGCTTGCCTTAAACTGGCACAGCAGAAAATGAGGAAGCTATGTAACAGAACACAGGAGTCAGTACAAAAGTCCAGGTTTCAATAAAAGATGCACACAGGGTACCAGAGGAGGAATCTTATCTCTACACTGCAGACAGCCTAGTCAAGAGGAGATTGAGCCTGTCTTTGGAAACGCAGCTACCGGACACACCAATGGCAGGTTACCCATATGTATTTCTGCTGTTTTCAGCTACTGAACACTTGGGAATAGTGTTTACTGCTGGTTACTCCAAACTTCTCCAGCTTCTTATTTCTGATTCTGCCCTCCTTCTCTACCCCAGATTGTTCATTACAGTCACCATAACCTCCTTCCTTGAGCCAGCTCTTTTTGTCTCTGCTATTGTTAATGCTGTTAAAATCACTGTACCTTTGTATCTCCTGCTCTATCTCATGGTAACGCATTCTGGCATTTCTCTCTCCTCTTTATCATGCCCTTCCAACCTATTCTCAACATCCTCCTCCTTTGCCCTTTTATCACATGTCCTAGGTACCCTTTTCTTCACACTCCCTTCTCAGACAACTCCCCAAATGGATGGGGAAAGTCAGTTCATCTCTGTGGAACTCTGATAACTACCGGGAACCCAGACCAAAGCAGAGATTTTTTTTTAAGGGTGACTGCCATGTACCATCATGATCACTTTTGCACATGCGAGCATTCACCACTTGTCTTTATCTGTAATTGTATTGCAAGGTTTACTGTAAGGCAACTCAGAATTTGATGACAATTATGATAGGAAACAAAACATTTTGCTTGTTTGGGGTTTTTTTAATGCTCTGTAGATTTTATTTTTTTTTTTAATATTACCGCAGTGCAGCCTACTGTGTGATGAATCAAATTTAGCATATCAGACCACCTTTGTATCTCCATTTTTTGTTGCTTCTGCAAATACAGGTGACATTACATTAAATGAAAACAGTAACAGAGCTTTAGCAACAATGCTGTTAAGGTTTGCTTTGCTTGTATTCTATTCCTTTTCTCAAAGGTTCTCCCAATTGTTCTTTCAAATAAAACCGGAGACAAAAGTAAATGCTCTAATCCAGCAACAGACCAGCTGTGTGCAGAAATAAAATTTTTAAATAAAACCTTCCTTCAAGAAAACAAATTGAAACCACTGCTGAATAGAAACTAATATATACATAGTGGTCATTAAGACTTTGCAGAAAATTCTACTATATAATTCTTTGGAGGTGTATAAACCCCCTCGGGCAGGAACAAAAGCGATTAACTTAGATCAAAGGGCTTTCTTGTAAAGCGTAAGGTTAGTCAATTTTATTATGGATTTGTTCTTTCCAAAGAATCAATAGATTGTGGTACACGGTGCAATGATGTGAAATGGCTCAGGTATTATACCCAAATAGAAGAGGCAGATCGTTATCAGTCACTTGTAATGTGAGAAACTGGATAGACTTAGAAAAGCAGGCTAGAGATTAGTGAATGAATCTGACTGTTTACATTAGCTTTTGGGACCACAAGTCTTGTGGAAGTGTGGTCCACAACCAGACTTAGTGGAAGAAAGAGAGAATCACTGCTGAACTTCTCAGCATATGAAAAACACAAACCTCAAAAGTCCATGAAAGGGAAAATTAATACTGGGAATCTGACTCAGCTGCTTACTTCTAGTTCAAGGCAGATGCCTGTCCTTTCTCATATTGTATAAGTGATTTGATGACAAAAAAACAGATTTATAAACAAGTCTTCCTGAGGCCAGGCCAATGTGCCCTTTAATCATTGGGGCAACTGAGGCAACAGCTGCAGGAAACAGCTTAGGATCTTTTTGGACTTTGTATGTGTAAAAAGTACATCCACAACCTGTAATCCAAAGGAAAGAAAGAAAAAGAAAAAAAAAAAAAATAGAAAAAGACCCCAAGCAACTGAAAACCAGTTACAGAATTTCTTACCTTTCGGACCTTTACGACCGATCTCTCCAGGGGGACCTTTAAGGCCAGGCAAGCCACGGGGTCCAAGCTGTCCTGGGAAGCCATTTTCACCAGCAGGCCCTGGAGCACCTGGTGGCCCCGGTCGGCCAGGAAGACCTGGAGCACCAAATTCTGGCCTCCTAAGACTGGCTGCCAGCTGAGCTAGTTGTTCTGCAATGAACAGGAGGACAGAATTAAGCAGTAAGTGGGCAACTGCTGCCTCTTAAACAAGCAAATCTCTCTCTCTGTTACTACTTCTTCAGCCTTATTAAGATCCATCTGTGAAAGAAGGAACAGCTGAAAAGCACAAAGGCAGTCATCTACATTGGCCTGCAAAGTAAGCACAGGCCTTCTTTTTCAGAGGAAAGAAACCAGTCAAATTGGTGCTTATCAGCTCAAGTTTGATAAATAACTGAACATTTTATGTTCACCTTTTCTTAAGGTAAACCAGCAGGAGCTTTGCTTTTCATTAGGCATAGAATTAACTTGCCATTCCCTGGAATGGTCCAAGTCAGCTATTCCCTTTTCCTTATCCCCCTTTCAGGCCACTGCTGTAACAGCATGAGAGCAGACCTCTCTTTGCCCAAAGTTTCTATCTAGACTTCAAACCCATCTTCCCAGCATGCCTTAGAAATAACTTTCTCTGGGTGCAGCCAGACACAACTCCATATGACATTTACTATAAAGTCTGCAGGACTTGGCAAGACTAGTTATTTTGTGTCCACAACCAAGAAAAATTAAGATTTTTCTACCTGTTTTGCACATAGCTTGTTTGCTGTAATCTACTAGTGTATGAGCACAAACAGCAAAACAAGCTTTCAGTGAAGTGGTGTACTTTTATATATGTAAACATAGCAAGTGATTTCTACACTAAACATACGTATTTCATAAAAACACTCTGGTCTATCACCTGGTTACTATAGTAATAGTGTGAAATCAACAGGTGTTTCAACAAGGCTGCAAAATATATATAAAATAAGGGACTTCTGTCTCATATTGTGTCCACATTCACACACAGGAAGATTTTCTGCCAGGTACTCTGCTTAGGCCACACTATTCGTTCTGGATAAGAGCGTGAAAATCTTGGTTGCTTCCACAGCAGTAGATTATCCTGATTTAAATGCACAAGAAACGTCAAATACTTTTCAGTGTATTTACCTTGCATGACTCTCATGCAAACCTGCTTAATGTGCTGATCTGTTGGTTCTTTTCCCTAGGATTAAAAAAATAATAGTTAAAAAAAACAGTTGATATCACAGTACATTTTATAAGCGTGCCTGATATGAAAAATGCTAGCTGGTCAATAAAAGATGTTCCAGTCCCTGTAAGTGCAACTATACTAGCTAAAGCTGATTTGACTAAGCAAGGTAGATACTATGTGTGATACACCCACATATCAAACATGGTACGTGCGCACTACAGCACTAGGGCAGGTGTAAGAAAATGGAACTGAACTGAAAGCTGAGGACCCAAGGACCCAACTGTATACAGCCCTAAGATTTCTCTGGTGCACAAATGCGTCTGTTGTGAGGTACAGTGTATTTCAAACTCTACTGTGGCACTTGGGCGTGCGTACGCATCTCCTGATGCAAGAAAAGGAGTGGTGTGAGTGACAGCTAAGTGTTCAAAAGATACCAGTTACATGAAACCAGTACTTACAGCTGGACCTTGGCTGCCAGGCAGACCTGGGGCACCCTGTTCACCCTGCAAACCTCGTGGTCCAGGTGACCCTCGTGGCCCTTCCATGCCAGGCAGTCCTCGGCTTCCCTCAGGTCCACGGGAACCAGGATCTCCAGGATTCCCAACCTGACAATGAAAGAGAGGAATTTCAACAGACTGCTACCCTAGTATTAGACTCAATCTGACATATGAAAATGGTGACAGAAGCTACTTGTAAATGCAAAGCAATGAATGCTGGAATGTAGACTTGTTGAACAGATTCTTTTTAAATAAGCGGTTGTGTGATTTATAAAAAGAGGTCTGTATTCCTCACTTAAAGAGAAGTGGAAAAATAAGATATTCTGTCACATGAGGCAAATCGGCATCCATAGTGACATGAACAAGACTTTGGGTTGTTTTTTTTTTTGTCAAGGAACACGTCTCCTATACTTGGTTTCTACTTCTGCCCTTACGCATGTCACGTGCCACTTTTCTAGACATTAAGTGCTCCTTAAGTTACAAATATTCCAGCTCCCTGCTTGCTCCAAATGCCTTTCATGCCCTTCCGTAGAGAGCATCACAGTATGAGCCTGTATCATCTAGCCCCAGGCTACTTGGAAACACACATTTTTGCTTTGTTTACATCCGTCAGAGCCAAATCTCACTGCACACAGGTTCTAGTGCCTACCCTTGAGTTTGCTGGCATAGGGGAGGGAACATCCTCACACAAACTGATGCTGACAAATTGCCTAAACAGATGCAACGCCAGCTTATTTCACTCAGGGAAGGGGTAGTAGAAAGAGCTTTTTTACTGGTATAAGCATCCTGACCCCCTGCGGAATGAAAGGGTTGATTTGACTACATCAATATGTCTACTTAAGTACATTTAGTAAATGAAGTTACAGCTTCTGCTCCAGTAAATTTTCTAATGGGATTAAATATGCAGACACCTATGCCAACAGGCGCCACCGAGTTACTTTCAATACGAGTTATTTTACTACTATTAATCAAGAGTAGTACTAACAAAGAAAAAGAACAATGTGAACCTGCTTTAGCAGGTGAAGTTGGTCTAGATGGTCTCCAGAGGTCCTTCTGACCCCTACCATTCTGTGATTCTGTAAAAGCCAAACAAAGCTCCTCCCTGCTCCCCGCCCCCCCCCAAAAAAAAAAAAAAAAAAAAAGAAGGAAAAATAAAAATCCTACATCCTTATGGCTTCTCAAATCTACTGGGTGGGGGGGGGAAGACCACCACCCACTGAAAGAGATGCTGAAGAACAAATTACTCAGCTGTGGTATCAGTTAAATTCACAAGATGGAGCCATTTCAGTTCCATCTGTGCTGCATCTCAGACAGCTAACTGCTGTCCCAGTCAGAAGAAAACCCACGGAACGTGCCTCAGTATTAAGACCACAGCAAAATTCCTTCGTGGACTATACAACCAGGAAGCCATCATTCCTTTCTTGCCCAGCCTGGTGAGTTATCAGGTTCCCTGATGGATTAGTCATCCATGTGTATGTGCTCACTAGAATGACAAGCACTCCAGGGTCTCATCAAGAGAAGAGGGTTTTTAACATCTAGAGGGATAAAACCACAGATGTCTCTTCTACTCTATCACTTCCTCATGTCCTTCTTGTAAGATCTTAATCAGCAGTACACACTCTCTAGCTTGCATTTGCTTAGCCTTAGATTCACATGGGCCACTGAGAACACAGGCATAGGGTTGGTTTTTTTTGTTATGGTCAGATTCAGTTCCCTGTAAGCAGAACTGTTATTATGTTAGTATCATAGCCCAAACTGTCAGCTGCTGTAACAATCCCACTCTTCAGTGATCCTGAAATAAAAAAATCTGTTCAGCTCAAATTCTTTTCCTTATGTGACATACAAGCTTCTGCTCACCTTCCACATCAAAGTTATCATTTTGTTATTTCTTAAAAAAAAAAAAAAGAAAAAAAAGGAATCTGGGCCATAAATACTTCTGCTTTCACAGACATCACAGTCCTGCTGCCAGCTTTTTCACAGTGTAAAGATTACAGGCTGCACACAGCCACTGCACTGAGCCTCCTTTCTACACAACACCTACTGTACAAAGAGTGCATTCATTTCCTTAAAAAAAAAAAAAAATTAGTTGGCCAGAAAATTGCTGCTGAATGATGCTTCTCTTTTATGGAGCTTAGAATTCAGAATGTGACTTCCTTTCCAAAGCTAATGCATTTTAAAATTAACTGTACTCAAATTTTAAACAGAAGAAATGTGTTGGAACTCATTCAATTTAACTGTGATAAGGAGCTCAGCTTATTATTTGCATTTTCTTTCTTAAGTCAGAAAACTACCCATTTGATCTACTAGGTTTCCGTATTTCTTTAACAGTGTTAGTCATTATACTTACAGCTCCCTTTGCTCCTGGTAATCCCATATCACCCTAACAAAAAA
>VXBL01000370.1:2547377-2563051 GCA_013400195.1 Aramus guarauna | reverse complement strand
CACAGCCCTAAAAGGTTGAAGAAAAAAAAAAAAAAAAAAAAAAAATCAGTATTTGAAACTGCAGGTTCAAAAGCATACTAAATTATCTTCAATCCTCCCTATCATCTAGCACTAATGCAAGAGACATTTAAAGCTGCAAATTTTTAAGAATGGCAATGAAAGCACTTAAATCTTACTATGTAATTAAGGTGACAGACTGAAGGCAAGTAATAGCATGGAGCATACAATCCACTGCCACATTGGAGGGTACAGATTCTGACTGTTAAACGATAGTTCTCCCCTTTATATGGCAGATGTTCTTGCAGCTGCTACAACTCTGCTCTGCAAATTGGTTAGAAGTTATTAAAAAAAAAAAATCCAGAAAGTGTATCCCTTTTTCTGGACTGTAGGCCATACCAGCCCTGATAACACAGGATAAGCACACTGAGACATCCACAAATTCAGTTACAATCTTGTCTTGCTTGCTGTTTAACTCTCAGCATTTTTTAGCAGAACTGTCTCTAGAATTTTGATCATTACAGTCAAAGCTGAATGGCTTGTATCATAAAGTTGATATTCCTTTTTAAAAAAAAAGACTAATATCATTATGTTTCATCTTAGAATCCTGTAACAAAACATACCTGTATGGACAAGCAGGAACCAAAGAGGAATAAATAAATGACCTGATTAATTTCCAACATATGTAATTTGTTTCTACAGTAAAAGTATTTCATTTGTAGAACAGTGTATTATTCAAGAAAATCCTAGTATTTCTTTCTGTTAGAAAACCAATCACACCATCCCTAAATGTTATTTGCAGTCTGTGCACATTCAAATCTATACATTCCAAAAGAACCACAACTGTCCATAAAAAAAAAATACTTCTAAAGCAGATGGAGATACAGCATTTTTCCTCCCATTTCAGAGATCCGTGTAATTCACACAAGATATAGGCACACAAACCAGTGTAACATCTACAATTTGATGAATTCATATTTGTTCTCATGTTCCTGAGGACAAAGAGCCAATACTAAATTATCCACAAAGCTAAGCAGTGGAAAACACAGACCTATTTAACATTCTGACTTTGTCAAACAACACTGAAACTATTCTGTCTGAAGTGTTCTCAAAATCGTACCTTATTAAGGTTTTCCAATTACTCACAAAAAAAGACATTGACTTCCAGCCTAACATCATTTTGGGGGTTCTTTTTCTCCACTTACTCTTCTTTAGAGCAACAAAACTGCCAATAGCTAAGGTTGAGATGGCAGAAGCTTTTGCTGTTGTGAAACATGGCCTGTAATATTTATATTATCAAACACAAAAATCACAGCTGAAAATATCTGAATCTATTCTACATTGACTCCCAAAATTTCAATAGGTACAACAGGGTAAGATGTCAAAATATGAAAAAATCCACTTTTTTTTTTTTTAATGTACTGCTTATCTATTTGTAAACATCCCTCTCAAACCATGCCCAGGAACTGTTTGCAAAACTGCCAGTCAGCATCAGCCAAAACTGCACTAGGGACTACACTAGAGGATATATCCTAGTATAAAGGATCGTGTTCCAGTGCCAAGGTCTGGGTCTTGGCCTGGTGCTGTTTAATTTACTAACCGAGACAGAACCAGTGTCTGAAACCAATTCAAAATGTGTGAATCAGAAGTAGTATAGGTGGTGAATGCTGGGGTTTAGTCATTCTCTGTAACATATCTAGAAAACTACTGTGTAAGATTCACTGAAGCATGATCATAGAATCATTTAGGTTGGAAAAGACCTTTAAGATCAAGTCCAACCATAAAGCTAATACTGCCAAGTCCACCACTAAATCAATATCCCTAAGAGCCACGTCTACACGTCTTTTAAATATCTCCAGGGATGGCAACTTAGTCACTTCCCTGGGCAGCCTGTTCCAGTGCTTGACAACCTTTCAGTGTCAGGATCACCAAGGGCAGAGGCAGAGCACACCCGTCCCTTGTGTCTCGAAGTCCTCAAAGAGCTCCAGCCCATGCAGTGCGGTAGTTCCCCACTTCGGTACAACTCATTCACCCACAGCCAGAGCCTCACATAACACGCAGGGCTCATCATCTGTTGTTCTCCATCCTACTTCATAACTTCCCTTTGGACACTCTCCCCATCCTTACTGCAGTTCACATCAATAGGATCCACATTGTTTTTCCTATTTTTAAGCCGCCAGCTCTTGTGCTGAGTGGAGACCCAGAGTAATGCTTGATCCCATTAGGGAAAGGTGTGCTGCATTTCACGCTCCTTCCCATTTCCTTCTGCATCCTTTGTGCTTCTCCTTTCCTGCGATGGGAAGCCTCCAACGCAGAGTTTGGGAAGCGCTGCGCACACGTGGTGCTGCTGGCACTGACTCGGTCCCAGGCAGACACTCCCTTGGTGGAGGCAAATGGGATGACTTTCCCTTCTCTGCCCGGTGGTGAGTGTCTCTGGTCAGGTCTGGCTGGTGCGGTGCTTGCAGCTCACGTTGTGCCAGCAGCTGGAGGCCAGGGTTGCAGCTGGCGCTCAGTGCTCATTTGAAGATCTTGCCCATCCAACCAAGAGAGAATGATCCATCGTTGTAACATTGTTTTGTATTGTTATCTTTGCTATAATAACTCAGGTGTGTGATGGATACACTCGACTCCTTGACCGAAATAGTGGCAGTCTTGTTCAGGCTTCAAAGCAGGTTGCCTGCCCCTTCTTCCCAAGGCCATAAACTCTCCTTTTTTCCCCTGAGTTCCAGCCAAAACTCTCTGTTCATCCCAGCCAGTCTTCTTCCCTACTGGCCTCATTCAGCACATGGGGAGGGCCTGCTCCTGTACCTTTAGGGTTTCCTCCTTGAAGGATGTCCAGCCTTCCTTTGAAGGGCAGGTCCTTTGCCCTTCAGGACTGCCTCCCAAGGGACTCTGTCAACCAGGCTCCTAAACAGGCCAAAGTCTGCCCTCCGGAAGGTAGCAGTTCTGCTGACCCCTCCTCTTCACTCCTCCAAGAATTGAAAACTATCATTTCATGATCACTACGCCCAAGNTGCTGGGTGCATTGGTGTAGATGATGCACTTCAGTTGGGCTACTGATCCCACCATTTTTTTGAGGGGAGAAACCCTAATTCCTACCTGACCATTCTCAGGCACTTATGTGGTTTTCTATCCCATCAATAACCTTTGTGTCTTTGCTGTTGCTAGGCTCTCCATCTCCTACCTCCACTGAGATGGCAGACCAAAGGACCATCGTCCCATAAACGTGGGAGGCGTGCCACCTCCAGGCTTATCTCTAGCGAGCCTGGTTTTATCCCCTTCACCCTTCAAATCTAGTTTAAAGTTATTTCAACGGGCCCTGCTAACTCCTGTGCAAAAATCCTTTTCCCCTTTTGAGACAAGTGCACCCCGTCTGTCACCAGCAGGCCTGGTGTTGTGTAAACCTACCCATGATCAAAAAACCCAAAATCCTGCCAGTGACACCAGGCTCAGAGCCAGGTATTGATATGCTGGCTTTTCTCATTTCTTCCCTCATCATTCCCTGAACTGGAGCGATAAAGGAGAACACTACTTGTGCTCTTGATCCCTTAACCAGTCGTCGCAAGGCCCTGAAGTTTCTTTTGATTACCCTCGGATTTCTTGTTGCAATTTCACTGCTGCCTACCTGAAAAATCAATAATGGTTAATAATCTGAGGGCCGTACCAGGGTAGGAAGCTTTCTCTTCATGTCTTTAACCCAAGCCCCAGGAAGACAGTAGACTTCCCTAAGAAGTGGGTCCAGTCTGCATATTAGGCCTTCTGTTCCCTTCAGAAGGGAGTCTCCTACAACAATGACCTGCTTTTTTTCTTCATGGAAGCTGTTTTGATGCGGGCTGACTTAACCTTGGCAACACCTCCAAGCTAAATGAACCATCATCCTTGTCATTGTTCGATTCCACTTGCAGAGCCTCATACCTGTTATGCAAGGGCAGCTGTGAAGGTGGAGTAGTCACACAGCAGATGCGTTGGGCAGGAACTTGTCACCATTGCCCCCTATCCCTTAAGTCACTGTGTTCAATCAGGTGGAGAGAGGATAGGGAATCTCCCATGTCTGCCTGTTGGGCCTGTCCCAGGGAAGGTAGGGTGTGATTCCAGTAGTCTCTCTCTCACACTTCCTGATACCCCTCAACCTATTCTCCTCCCGGAGCTCTGTAACTAAGCAGAGGAGTTCCTCCATCTGGGCACACCTCCCACTGATGTGCTCACTGCTGCCATCCTGTACTGCCCTAAGAGTCAGGCTCACCCTGCAGCCCAGCACCTGGGTGTCAGCGTGTTCCCACCAGAGCTCTGTCTGGAAAGCTGCATCAGTCATGGTGGTGTAGAGAATAGAGAGGCCATGGCTGTCTGCCAGGTGGATACCATTGCACCCTGGTTGAGCTGGCAGAGCTTCAGTGCCCTTCCCATGTGAACTGCCACGCCATGCCCTGACGCACCATGTCCTGTTCGCAGCACTCCTGGTCACTGGCGCTCCCTAAGGGCATTTTTTTTTTATTATTACATTGGGCCCTTTAAATCCTCCACAGGATATCAGTACATCCTCACGGGAGTAGAAGCCATCTCAGGCCTTATTATGGAAACTAAATGTCAGAAGGCTAATGGTCAGAACACCATCAGGAGATTATCCTCTTGGTTTTCAGGTCTATGAGCCCCTCATGTAATCCAAAGTGACAATGTCTCACATTTCTCCAGCAAGAAAGCGCAAGAATAGTAGAAAGAGCAAATGGTCTATTAAAAAAAAGTCTTAAACCACACAAGCCCCACTGGGATACTCGATTGCCCTGAAGTGAGTCACCAGTTGAATAACCGATACAAACAGGGAGCCCAGTCACTCGTGCACTCTTTCTGTCAGCACCTTATAGAGCACCTCCATCAGCTGTAAAAATATATCCCATTGCCCTTCAACCCAGGCAACCCCATATGGTGGATTTACCACAAATTGGCACTGTTGCAGTGACACTAACAAAACCCTGTGGCCCTTTGGCCTGGGAAGCAGAAGACAGCAATGGAGCTAAACATCGTATTAGCACTAGGTGGATATATCCTAGCCACCAACTAGAAGGGGTAACCAGTTCAGAAAAATCCCACTGAGACTTGTATTGTTTTTTGTTTTCAGGAGCGATCCCAGGAATGATACCAGCACACGTCCCTTGGAGATCATGTTAATCATTGGAGGATTGCTCATCCTTCTCACAGGAGTAATCACCATTAGAATGGACAAAATACAGTTCAGATGTCAACACGTCCAACACACAGGATGGAAACCTCTGTTTCTTTTGTTTATGCTAATTGATATAGTAATTATAGTACATTCTGCACCATAGATGTTTAAAATTGATGGGACTACAAGAATATAAGGAAAACCAAGACAAAATCTAACGATGACAATCACCAGTAATCACACAATGGTAAAAGCAAATAAAAGTCACCTTATTTCTGGAGGGGGGTCAGCTGACAAAATCCCTATTGAATGTAATGTAACAAATTATTCAAAAGGGAAGCACCTACATGGTCATCAAAAGGACAAATCAAACTCAATCAAAAGGCAGACCAAACTGTTTCTCACACCTCAGTTGTATAATTAGTTTCCTCTTTAATGACACAACTATAGAAGCAGTATGTCTGTGGACAGATACAGGGAAAGATAACTGAAATGGACTATCCTTAAAGGTCACGCTAACACTTATTCCCAGCCCTCACACTACACCAACAGCTACCCCTACTGATATTAACCTAGTCCCTATTTTATTACTCCCACAACTGACCAAACTACCTATCCACTGATTTCTGAAATAGGACTCTATGCTATTAAATATACAGACCAGCAACAAATGCTGTTTCATTCATCATAGTCCCTCAAATGAGTGGAACTATCAATGCAGGTTAATATCTCTGCAATTAAACCTTACCTGCTCACCATTCCTAAATACATCCTATACAGAATGGTTAGCATGGTTGCACAGACAAAGCTTCACCTCTCCAAAATTAACAAGGAGAGATGTAACTGGCATCCCAGGAACAGGATTATGAGTATTAAACAGCATAGATGCTGAAGTTTTAGCAAACAAATTAAGCTCAGCAATGAGTGACTTGCATATATTAGAACATCCATTTCGGTCTTCTCACTAGGAAGCAGTTAATGGCTTTTATCTGATATACTGCCTAAATGGGAAAAAACTAACAGGAAAGACCATCAGCTAAGTGTAGACACACTTGGAGTTGCCCAGAACAATGTCTCTGTAGCCCTGTATCCAAGCTCGGTTATGGGTGCAATCTACTATAGCGGCAATTATAAGGGAAGGCAATGAGGGCACCTTGCCCACTGAGATTTGAAAGGTAATTTGGGAAAATGCAACTCCATTCGAAAAGAATTTCCAATCTTGTGTCTAATCAATCTCAGTTGTGAGCCCACCAACGTGCTGTTTTAAGAATACACAATGCTTTGGTACACACCATCTACCAAATCATTGTGCTGGGATTAAATCACACTAGAACTGTACTCTACCCATTAAAACATAGAGTATGGGCCCAACAAAATGGGAACAAACTGGTGATGTCATGCACATGTCGTATAAGAACAACAAGGATTTATTTGTGAAAGTAATACCATTAAGGTCCATGACATTTGTCTTGACACTGAACAAAATGTTTGTCATTTATATTCAGCTCCTGTTACAATCTAACTATATACATGGTATCAAGATTTATTACCTACTCCCACTGGAATGAATCTCACATTGGTAAGAAAATTGTTGCAACATGATGACCCATGTCAACTGCTAAAACGAATTTGAAACAACACACAAAGAACCCTGATTACCATCTATCATGACGCAGAGAAAATAAACTACGTCCTAGAAAGGGTGAAAAAAAGATGAGAACACCCCTGGTGGGAAACTCTCCCTGGATGCTCACCAACACCAAATGGAGGTTTGAATTTGATTTTATATCCAGTTGATATCCAGGTGTAGTTTTGTTAGTTCTGACTTTATTGTGTTTATCATTCTGTATATCAGAGTCTGGTGAATAATGAAACAAATTCTGTTAATCTAACATGTAAAACATACAGAATCAGTTGATTGCATATGTGCAATGGTATATAATTAGCATTAATTGTAACGCTTAAGCTAATCAACTCATTAGATAGTTGTACCCTTACCACTGATCTGCAATACGTCACAGATCTATGGCATAGAGGCAAGAGGTAATTGTACTACCACCCTATGAGTCGATAAAGTGGATTGACTGTCGTCATGGGGCGGAGTGTGATGGATGCACTCGACTCCTTGACCCACCTAGTGACAGTATGGTTCAAAAGGAAGTAAAGGCCTAGGCCATAACTGGGCCAAGAACTTCTCTACTTCCAACCTGTTCTCTGAAAACCCACACAGCACAGGAACAGGGTGACGTGGCGAACACTGATGCATATGAGCTTGGAAACTGGAACACCAACCATGAGATTAACACATGAATAGCAGGTGGTTCTTCCAAGACTCATTTGTCAAGGACAAAGAAATTTGTCAGCACAAGGAGTCTCATGCTTACCTTTTCCATCGCAGATAATCTGACTACGAGCCAATCACTTTATTCCATAAATATGACAGACTGAGTGAGCTTTTTTCAAGTCCTCCCTGCTAAGCAGTTGGCTGCATGGTGGTCATCTCCCCTTGAGCTGAGACACCTCTCTCTGAAGGTTACTCCTCGAGGCTGAGAGACCCCTTACCAACTGCAGATCTTTGGTAAGCGACTGACACACATAACCCTGCATTATGGTGCACTAAGATTTTCTGTTGGTAACTTTGAATCATTATACCCTCTGCAGTAAGTAATAGAGTTAACCCTGCCATCAAACTTTGTCTCCCTTTTACATCTCACTTCAATAAAAACCACTTTTGCTGATGTCTTCAGCAGTGGTTCTTTAAGCAGTCAAAATCGCTTGCATGTGACAAGGTGCTAGCTGATAGCACCCAATAGCTAACAGCTTTGGGATCAAGAATGACAATTGAAATAAGTTTTTTTGTGAATTCTACTTGGCTTCTGGTTGCTCTTTACATCAAATCTTATCATGCATATATGGGCTTCACAGAACTTCATAGGATGCCTGTGTACAAAACCATGAAGTTTTGAAATCAGGATGGGAAGAAAGGTTACTTCAGTCCGGAACTTATTGATACCAGTGGTTGACCCAAAGACTAGGGTTAACAGGCTACAGAGATACCTGTTTCCAAACCCTGACAAGGATGTTTGGCTCTGTATAAGACAGATGCAGTTGCAAGTTGAACAGGGTAGAGAAAGGATAGAGTGGCACAATGCTCTCCAGGCTTGTGACATGGCATACATACTGCAGATCAGCGCTGCTGGCAAAGCTGCAGTCATGTTAAGCCTGCCCCAGAAAATTCAGTCCAGCCTCTATGCAACTGAAGAAAAAAAGGAATCAAGGATACAAGTGGATCTGGTTGACACTGGTCTCAAAACAGGAAAGCTAAAAATCAATCGCAGGATGAGATAATTGCTAGAATAGCTTTTTGGACTTTAAGGTACTTGCAGAGGGCATTAAACTGACCCTAGGATTTAAAAAAGCTCCAGGCGTAAGAACCTGTTATCTGACAGTTATATAAACAGACACCTCCTGGGTGTAGCCTGAATCTCATTGGATCTGTTTACTGCATCTACATTCTGCTCTTATCCTACAGGTCCACATCCTTTGTATGGTAACTGAGAAAAATCAGGCACCTTTGGAAAGAGATTGTCAGCACTGTGACAAATACTAGTTATTTTCCTTCCAGATTTGCTTCCTCAGGTAACTTCAATCTCCCTCTGGAAAAGTCTAAAGCATGAATCATTACCAATCTAATAAAAAGAGACTGCTTGTTGTCAACACTTACATTTGACTAGAAACATACGTTCCTGATCTCAGCATTAAAAAAAAAAACACCAAACCCCACCTGAGAAATACCTCAACAACAACAAAGACTGTCTTAGAAACTTTTTTTTAAGTATCTGAGCAGCTTTTAAAAACTGCCAAAAAAATTGCAAGTTCTATCTAGCCACCCTATGACGCATACTGGGAGCATACCAGGGCCAGGATTCCTCTGTTCAACTAAAGACATCTACAGCAGTGATACCTATGTCTCACTAACGGTCCTATGCTTCCTTGGTTGTCAGGGGAAAGTTAAAGGCACTTCAAAAGTGCAATTCATTTAAAACTGAAGGAGATGTCTCAAATAAGAAGGACGAAACACAGTGTAGAACTGACTATTTCCATAACAAAGATGTCTGAAGTTTGGTGAGTGAATTCCACTCTCTGTAGCCTCCTATAAGCAAGAGAAGATAAGGAACATGAGGGGGGGTTTTTTGTGTGTGTGTATATATATATATAGAGAGAGAGAGTCTTCACTGAAATTTATTCAGCAAAGCAAGATACCTTCTGCAGGTATGTGAGATCCCCAGGTTCAGTTCTTCCCTCCTAACAAAATACTAGGAGAGGCACTTATATTCTGTAATTGTGCACGTATGCACAGGTATCTCAATAGCTGCATTTGCCTGTGGATTTCCATAGCAGGTCCTAAGATGTACGTAAAAGGCATTGTATCTACTGTAGACCAGGGCTGAAGTTCCAAAACTCTTTAGTGACCAGAGACCCTGACTTTCAATTTCAGAGTTGGCTGATCAATGATTTGCAATATGATTTAGGCCTTTAAATGTCAAAATTAAAAAAAAAAAAAGAAAAAAAAAGGAAATATTTATGCCAGTAATAATCTTATTTCAGTCCCTTAAGTAACACTGTCAGGATTTTTCCTGTATAGTTTATGAGCTACAAGTAGTTAACGGGCACCTAGAGCACTACTTTCGAGCAGTTAACAGATCTATATACAAAACAAGAAACCAGATATTAATTCATGTAAAAACTGCAAACAATGTTCAAATTATTGTATTTACTTCCAACGTCAAACTGCAGTCTGTATGTATGAGTGCATTTCTTACCCGGTCACCCTTACCACCAAGTAGGCCTGGAGGACCTGGCAGTCCAGGAAGTCCAATATCACCCTGGGGACCCTGTGAAAATAAGTCAAGGGAGTAAACTGACCTGATTTGCTTAAGTATTAACAACTAAGGGTCATACCCTGACAAACAGATGGGGCAGAACCTTATTCCCAGAATAGTCCTAACTTGATTAAAGAGGATTATCTGATGAAAATAGAGCTGATCCAAAATACAGCCCTTTAAACAACATCTTATTATGATTTTATTGCTGACAAACACAACAGAAATGGCTTACAGGGTTTTCCACTCTCCAGTCCCTCGACAACAGTCTGGTTCTCTTAAAAATACTTCCTAAGATCTTGCACTCCATGATTTGCACATTCCTCTGTAACAGCAGGCTCTTTCATCCAAAACCTCCCCAGCTATGCTTCTGACTGTTACTGTGTAAATATTGCTGGAGCACTGGTAAAAGGTGGCATTCATAATCTGCTCCATTCATTAGTTTCACATAGCTGTTAGCAGAAAGCCAGTCTTTCACTGCTTCTGTACCCCAAGCACATGCAGCCCACACAGGAGTGCGAAACCTAACTTTGCACATCACAGGATTTATGGGTTTTTAACAGTAGAAAAAGTCCCACACATCATGTACTTTAAAACAGTATTTGCTAATATTAGCACAGTCTTAAAAAAAAGAAAAAGAAACTCAACAATCACTCGTTTCAATGTTATTTTCAGTTCCTTGCATGGATAAATGGGTAAGTGTAGTTCCAGATGATACCATAGCTCCCTGAAAGTAAACATGAGCACTGAAGATGGAAATAAATTGCTTACCAATTTCCCTGGTAAACCTGGAGGACCCGCAGGACCTGGCTCCCCTCTGCTACCCTTATAGGAAATAGAAGGACACCATTACTTCCTGAAATATTTCCTGTGAACAGGGAATAAAGTATGATTTTTTTCCTTAATGTCCAGTGAATTGCACTACTCAGCAGTTGGCTTTAATCAAGACTTCTGTTTATTAATGCAAAATTATCACATGCATTAAAAATAGTGAAACTTCCTGAGAAATGAAACATTTTTAGTTAACAATGACATACACATTTAGTTGGCATTAAATGATTCAACTAAGTCATTCTGCTGAATGATTATGCACAATCAAGTCCCCTTCATGGGATGGCACCTTAGAGTTACCTGTCACAAACACATTTACTTCACTAAGACAACTCTGACACACATCCTTAGCTTTAGGCTTTTGCTTAGCTTCATCAGCTGAACTCCCAAATGACCACATAGTTAAAAGCCCGTGTTCCCACATGAACAATGGACAAATGTGAAAAGTGTATGCAGAAGTCATGCTTAACAAACTCATTTAGGCTAAACAAAACAAAACAAAAAAAAAATCTAGACCTTTACAAATCCCCATTCCTAACAGTGATAAGTACAAATACTTTTTACTGGATTTTTACATCTTCACTTCAGATATGTTTATCCATTCAGATTATCATATTAGTGTTATAACTCCATCTCTTAATGCAGCCATTTGAATATATACTCTGGATAAAGCTGATATTGAGTTAAATTTTCCAAAGGTTTTAAACATTTTTTGAATTAAAGTCCATTTCTCAAAAGGGTTTTGTTTCTTATGATTAAACCTTTCAGAACAGCTCAGTACATTTTACACATTTACCTTCACCTGTACAGATATATACCTGTACAGATAAATTTACACACTGTCCCAACACAAGCCTAAGTCTCACTTGAGACACTTTTCTTTCTTACATTGTGTGAATGCATAAGGGGTACTTGCTATAAAAGCATGATATAAGATCATAAAATATAAAAAATTAAAGTTATTAGATATGTAAGTAGATAGTAACCTGTTATATATAATATATATATGTTATATATAACATATATATATATAAATTTTGAATAAAAGCAGATCTAAGCATTCTAGTGCTGTATACAATAGATAATTTAAAATATAGGTATTTTCTTCATAATAAGGAAAACATTGTGAAATATTGTGACATACTGAACAACAAAAGGAGATGGCAGACATGGCCTTTTACACTAGGTCATAAATGCAATGACAACTTCTCACAAAAGCTTAGGAAAAGTAACTCCTCAATTCAAAAAATAATTAGGTATCCTGGAGAGATCAGAGAACCAAACACAAACAGACTTTTCCATTCCTTTCCTTCAAAATATCCTATGGTGTTAAAAATTGCTATCCTTTTTAAAGCACTTTGTATAATTTCTAGAAGCTTTTTTATGTTAAAAAAAGAAAAAAAGAAAAAAAGAAAAAAGCTCCCCAAATCACCTTCATCTTACAACCCAGAAGATCATTAACCTTTTTGAAAATCTGTTATTTAATCATAAAGTTCTGTACTACATCTCTGACCTGGAATAATACTACATTTCTGATGCAGGAAAGAGAAGGATTAAAATTATGATCAGTATTAGAAACTTGTCTCCTCATGTATGTCAAAATATTCATGTCTGATTGCTTTTGTTTTATGGCTGTATAGCAATGTCACCTTCCATAGAGTTAAAATCCTATAATAAACCTCTTAAGCACATCAAAGGTTCTGCTGGTCATACAGAATGTAAGAAAAAACTTCCATTTTATTTTAAATGCAAAAAATTATTTTGTCAAAGAATTTTGACACTGCAGGCACTTTTTCAAACACCAATGCTTTTCTAAGGCGGTAAAAAAGAAGGTTAGTATACAGAAGACTGGAATACAAAAGGACAGTATTTCCCATAAACATTCACTGTATGTCTGTAAGGACAGATTGCTTCAAACTAAGGGCCACCACTGCAAGGTCTGTAGGAGTTGCAGTTTAGCAAGCAGGAGGGGAACTGTAACCCAAAGAACAATCAGGAATTGGTCTGGAGAAAAGGAGGCTGAGGGGAGACCTTGTCGCTCCCTACAACTACCTAGAAAGGAGGTTGTAGCCAGGTGGGTGTTGGTCTCTTCTCCCAAGTAACAAGCGACAGGACAAGAGAAAACGCCCTCAAGTTGTGCCAGGGGAGGTTTAGATTGGATATGAGGAAAAATTTCTTCACAGAAAGGGTTGTCAATAACTGGTAAAACTTTCCTGACCTACAACAAAGGGAGGCAGCATGCAGATTGTCACTGCAAATGGCCCCTGAAGTATTCCAAAGCTTGGCCACTGCCCAGAGATTGTTTCTATCAGTGATAGTGTGGACCAAAAGCATGTCCAGGAGTGCTCCAGTACTTTAACAGTATAGATAATTGAGTTCTGTGAAGTATGCTATCACTTAGCATGCAAGTACTGCTGAGGATAGGGTCGTTCTCCCAAAGGACGAGAAGGCACACGTGAAATGGTAGGGGGTGAAATGGTAGTACAGCATCGCACTACTGCACAGTACCAGGACACAGCCCTTCCACAGCCAATGTGCTAGACTGCAGTTACAACAAAATCTACCTTCCCTTTGTTCCAAGGCAGGATTGCTGGACCAATGTATACATTTAAATTAAGATCTAATGTCTCTCTCCCGGTTCTGTTAGATCTGTATTTAGCCTTTGAATGTAACATGCATAAGGGGACATTACAGGATTTACAGTAGACCTTCCTTTAGGTTGTCTGGGATAGTTTTCATCCTCACTGAAATTTTGAAGACTTGTTTCTTTTGTAGAAGTCCCACAAGCAGTTACAAAATGCATTCTCATGCTAAAACAGTTTCATTCACTGATTTATTGATCTCCTGTTGATCAATTGAGTGGAATGATAAGGAGAATGAGAATACTCCCTAGGTAATTTGCATCTCACATAGCTGCCCAGATAATTGAAACACTAATTAGAATCTCTTGACAGGTAATTCACAGCATATACTGTAATAAACTCTTATATACTTAAGAATTTTGGGTTTATAATATATGTCATAAAATTTTTAGTATATTCAATAGCAGTGCCATAGAGAATTCAAACTGTGCAGAATAAAAAAGAATAAATCAAGTACATTTTGGAATTAACTTTTTTAAACTTAGTATTCCAAAGTCTTTTACAAAATGTAACCCATTTATCAATTATATGCTTGCAAGACTTTAACATACCATAATTTTTTCTCATCCAAAATCTCAGAAGAATTATTAATTTAAGTTCAAGGGGTAATGGTTTTAAACTAAAAGAAGGTAGATTTAGATTAGCTATTAGGAAGAAATTCTTTACTGTGAGGGTGATGAGGCACGGGAACAGGCTGCCCAGAGTAGTTGTGGATGCCCCATCCCTGGAAATGTTCAATGCCAGGTTGGATGAGGCTTTGGGCAACCTGGTCTCGTGGAGGGTGTCCCTGCCCATGGCAGGGGGGTTGGAACTAGATGGTCTTTAAGGTTGCTTCCAACCCAAACCATTCTACGATTCTAAGATTTATCCATGGAAGCATCAACAGGACTCCTCCTTTGACCTGCTGTATAGTACCAAAAAGCATCCAAAAATATAAACTATTATTTACTAGAAGAGTAACTATACAGCAAACTTTCTCTGAGATTTTAAATGCACCTTTGCACCTTTCTCAGAGTAATAATTAAATTGTACTGCTCAGGATAATGGTAAGAGATAGGTGCAGCATGAACGTACCTTCCTCTTAAATGTGTCATGCTTTGGGCACAAGCAGCAGCCCAATAGCTGCCATTCTCTTCAAGGGTGATATTGTGGCTAAGTATAAAGGACAGAGACCTTTCATACTGGCTGCATCCATAGTGTTAACTGAAGCCTAGGACAGCTTTAGGACACTGACTCCATGACAAGCGTGTTTTTTACCCAGGTTACTGTCTACACTGCTTAGGAGAAGCCAACATTGGGATATCTGCTGACATCCAGAGGTCTAGCAGGCTCAAAAGTCAAAGGAAGCTGTTGTTGGAGGTGGAGGGGTAGAGAGTGAGGTAGCAGACAGGAATCTGATCATGCAGTTTGGAAAGACAGGGATGGATAGTATGAGAACTAGAGAGGCTTGGAGATACTAATCAGGTTTGGCTGAGATATGTAGTCTGTGAGTGAAAGAGGAGGAAGTACTACCCTGTACAAACCATGGTGTAGAATTGTGCAAGGTCAAAAAGTTTAGTCACGTACATCTAGAGGCTTAGGTTTACTGGATAAAAAGCATGTGTGGCAGGATGGAAATCTAATTTGTTCTTTCAACTCTGCTATATTCTGTGCAATGCTAACCTCTTTAGCTGTATCTCAAATGTAAACTATGACTCACCACTTGAGGAACACCTCTGAAACTATATACACAAAACATGTACACTACTATCTAAACACATCATATAAACTGAGGCAAGGACATTTCATCCTATCACACTACCAATATCCCTACACCAATACCAACTATGGAAAATGAGCCACTATTTCAGTTGGAGTCATGTAAAAATAATTTGATAGAAAAGATAGATTTTAGTTATAGTTCTTAGGGTAGCTAAAGATACATTTCAGGCTAGGTAAGACAAAAATATCTTTAAAGAGTCAGAAAGTTATTTAGCTGAAAGCAGTTTAAGATGCTGAAAATAGTATTCTCATTTAACTTCAGGTTGTCTGACATTTTAGTACCAAATCCAAGGTACCCTCCAGGCTCCCTTCTTTAAAAGAGCAGAGAGACAAAGGCACCTCCACAGAGTAAGTCAGTGCAACCAACCACAGCCCCTCAGAAGTCTCTTGGGGGCGGGGTGG
>VXBL01000370.1:2433825-2547352 GCA_013400195.1 Aramus guarauna | reverse complement strand
GGGGGGGGGGGGGGTTATGTATCAAATCTTAGGCAGCTAGATACTTAACCTCTGTTGCTAAAGTTAGGAAAACATGTATTGCGTCCTAAATCCTTAACAACATATACATGCTGGCCTGCATATAAATCGAGCTTGCTCAATTTGCTAGGCAAGTATTGAACTTTAATTTAAATGGTTACTTAAATGTTCTAAGGCCTCTTTTCACTGCAAAACCACAGGATGGGGTACAAGTTCTCCAAATGTTAGCAATTTAAAGGTTAAATAGCTGAAGAAAAACAAGGGATGAAAAAAACGGGGCAAGGGTCAGTATTTTCTGCAGACACAATATGAAAAATTAAATCTTACTAAACCTCAGCAAATAGGAAAGAAAATGGTTAAGCAGCTTAGGGAGTATGGTTAAATTCCTCTGATTAGAAATGACACACTGATGTTTGAGAATTGCTTCCTTTGGGCCACCTGCCATGATGACTGGCTTAGAAAGGTTTAAATCACAAATGAGTTTGGTAATTACTTGGATTGGCTAGCATAACATGAAGCAAACATAAGGTTAACTGACAAAACAATTAGAGAGGAATGGAGAATATGTTTGATTTAGAAACAAAAGAAAAAATTTCCATGTTGCTCCAGTTGTTTTTCTGTTTTACTGAACAGATGAATAGTAAACTAAATAAACAAAAGTAAAACTTTTTTTTCCCCAGTCAGTTGCCAACTTAAGTTTTCTGAGGAAAAGCAATAACAGACTAAAATGGTAATTTTGAAAGTAATTTCCTCCTAGGGAGATTTGTCAGCAGTGAGGTAAGAGTCTCCCAACACATGAGTTTGCCTATGTTTAATTAGAGCTAGTTATCTTGTTTTCAACCATTTAATATCTTCCCTGTGAAACTGTAAATGTTTACAGACTTGCAAAAGGCCAAAATTTGAATCTGCTGCTTAGTAACAATGCTATTCCAACTACATTTCAACAGTTCTTTAATAGTTAAAATAACATTGAAATAACATAGTTTATGCCAGAGGATGCTACAGGCTATTTGGTAAACAGTATAAAAGTATCAATTTGTCCCACAGAGTCACTGATGATTGCTTAATAGCACTGCATTGTGTTAACTCCTCAAAAAACTACACACTGGTTGAAATGAAAATTTTCTCTCAAAAAAATGTCTTTTGCAAGTCGCTAAAGCTGAAAAGTCAGGCAATTTTTAAATATAACAGAAATGTAAGTATGTTATTTTCCCCTAGTGCAAATACCAGCCTGCTGCCCATATTAGCAGAGTCAGTCTTGTTATTCCCCAACAAACACTCACTGGAGGTTTTTTCCTCTACAGTTCTGGCCCTCCTGGAGCTACCAGCCACACTGTCTTTCCCAAGTAGTGACGTGAAGAACAGGGGTAAGTGAAATGGGAAAGTAAAGAGGATCTCTCATTAAGGGACTGAAGTTATTCATATCCTGCAAAATATCAAGGTTTTTTTCCAACTCCAAGGAAGAAGCTCAGCCCCTCTTGATTTCTACCTTAGTCTTCTATTACCAAGAGTGAAATGGAACAAAGGGTAAAGAAGAAAGAAAATAACTGAGCTGAGTGCTGAAGAGGATAACTCAAAATAGGAAGGAAAAAGACAAGAAAAATAACTGAATAGTAGCCATAAAATCCTCAGGCTTTGAAAGTGTTTGGTTATAAAACTTTGGTCAGAAACTATCAAATGTTAAAGTTGCGAGAAAATTTCCAAATCTGAAAAAATACAAAGAATATCACAAGAAAAACTCTCTTTGGAGCAACTATAAAAGCTTTTCTCAGCTTATTTTCAAAATTTCTAATTTTCAAAGTCTGAAAATCATGGTGTGTAGAATTATTTAGCCAGCAGATTCTTTCTTCCTGGAAATGTAAGGGCAGAGTCCTAAAAGCTGAGGCTCAAATACATCTACTACATGTACATGCTGCAGAAGAAAGACAAAACAACCTCTGTTCTGCCCTGAAAATAAATACAAATTCAACTTGGACCAAAGCTCACTGAAGCTGAACAATACAATCCTGCATCCTTCCTGAAGAAAAAGTCCTGATAATTCCATTTTTTTTGTGTAGAAGCAATGGTTTTTTTCCCAGTGTTCCCAAAAAGAAAACACAAAGCCATTCCAGTCAGTCATATGATGCCTGTAGTCCTGAGCAGAAGGGAGCTAAATGTTCAAGGCTCTTTATAGCTTTAAAGGAACTATAGATGAGAAGATTACTGTTTGATGTTCTACATGCAAACTTACTTTATTATAAATAATTAACTTCCTTTCTCCATTTTGTATTGACCAAAAGTTTTTTTTGTTCTATGTTTTTGTTCTAATGTTCACATTTTCCAAAATGAATGCACTTCTGTAAAGACAAAGAAAATAAAGGCAAGATATCCAGATGTCTTGTTGGTCTCTAGAGTGGTAAACAGAAAAATCATTGTATTTAATCTGCATTAAGTATTTCTGTTCGACTACAGGGTTACTAATAATTAACCTTGAGTGTCAACTCCTGTTCTATGGACTGCTGATTTTGTAAATTCACGTTCACATTGAAAGGATTAAAAGCATAGTTTAGCAGATTACAGTGCATTATCAGAGTGGGCAATTACTTTGGCCTGATTCAATTATAACTCTTTTTCCTGTTACAAGTATACCAAATATCAGCTGAAGAAGAACAGGGCTGAAAACTTTTTCTAGTGCACCCAACACTTTTAAGCACAAACAACAATAACCTTTTGCAAGTTGGGTATATGGGAGGCAGAAGATACCAGTATTCCATCCTAGTGAGTGTATGCACATATAATCACCTTTTATATCACTCATAGGAATCTGTGGACACAGCACTCATACAAATATTCAGTCTAAAATAAATGTGATTTCATGCATTAATGCATATAGTACATGATAACGCAAGCCACAGAGGAAATTGAAAAAAACCAAAATCTGTTACTTGGCTGATTGCTGCTGTATGTTCTGGAGTTAATTCAGAGAAGATATTCCTGACCCATTAAATACTCTTACAAATATATCCCCATCAGTAACTCTCTAAGCCCTGTATGAGGATAACCCTACAACTGCATGAGTAGAACTCTTATGTCACTGTATGAGAGTAGAAGCTCAGAAAATTCCAGGAAACTATCCCTAGGGTATCAGTGGCAAGAGAGAAGCTTGCAAGAACAATTGGTTACAGAGCATGGAGCCTTGTCAATGTCATCACACTGAATTTTGGTATGTGAAAATTTTCTTCAATCACTGACCCCCTCATCCCTCACAGAACAATTAACAGCAAAGGCAAATTAAATCAGTGTTACGTAACTTCAATCTATGCCAGGTCCACTCTAGAGGGAATCAGAAATCTGTTCCCAGCAGACTTTCTGGTATTCCTGCAGCAGGCTACCTTCTCCAGTCTTCCAAAACTTTCTAGTGTTAAGGAAAATCTCCAGTGAAAGAAACTACATCATCAGTGTTCCCAAGTAGCGATAAATGCAATACTTCACGTCACTACAGCCACATTCACAATGCCAACCAGAAAGGGTCAAGGCACAGGTCCAACAAGCATCCCACCACCATCCATGAGAAATCGTTAGCATGCTTTTGTCTCAGGTGAACTGGACTTTGCTAGATAATACTCAAGAAAAGTTTTGTGAACACAGGCAAGAGACTGTTCCTTATATGCAACATGTTTGCATTCAGCCTGCTCTAAGACACGAGGGAGTGTTAAGGGAGTTTAGCAGTATGAAGACAAACCACAGCATGTCAGTTAACCAAGGAGGCTGAGGACAGTCTCTAGCCATTTTCGTTACTAGTAGGACAGACAGCTACCTTTCCTTTATACCTTCCCTCACTGTTCACATTATGTGCATTAGAAATAGGTCCTAACAAAAAAAGAATCATGCTCTGAATACTCCGTCCAAAGGTCAAAACCTTGTAATATATAGCTAAGCCTTGTACTATACAGCACGAGCTTCTTTGAGAGGCTGAAACAGTTAAAGATCTACTGACAGTTAGTGAATTTAAGCTTTCGACGCCAGGGGTGAGAGTTGACTGTTGCAGTGGAAGGACAGGAGTTTGGTTCCAGCTTTTTGTCACAAACCACCTTCATTCCCTCAGCATATTTAAAAACAAAGATCAGAAGAATATAAACAAAAATTTAAAATTTAATTTATCATCAAAGCCAGAAACAGTCACAGGACATGTGCTTCTGGATTTCTCTGTGTGATGATGCACATCCACCTGGTACAGAAGGGGGTTAAAAAACACTTAGTATTTACCTTAAAAATTAGCACTTGTGCTGAATAATATTTTTACCTCATGGTTAGCTTCAGCAACCATAACTTGAGACACTGCAATATTACATACACTCAGCTAGAAATTTATTCAATACTTACTGGTGGTCCTCGGGGTCCTGTTGGACCTGCTTCTCCCTCTGGCCCCTGTTCACCCTGTTTTGGGGATAGGAAGAACACAACAAATCTGAAAAGTGATTTTTGCACAATGCAAAACTTTCCATTTTCTAGATCTTTTGAATGAGATTAATGATCTTACCGGTTTACCAGAATTTCCCATCAAACCTGGCACCCCAGGGGGACCTCTATTACCCTGTTGGACAAAGAATTAAAAATGTTAGCCAAGCCAATGGTTTACTGTTCCATTTTATAACAAAAAACAAGGAAATCAATAAGGTCTAAAAAAAATAAAATAAAAATCAGTCTGCATTCATTTTTTAACTTCCATCTTTATTTTGTTTTTTGTTTAACTTTCACCTAATTTCTTCTATATAATATTTCAAAAAGTCAGATTTCAGTTCTTTTGCTGTTTATGTATTGACAAAACCCAAATAGATTTGATTGCTGCTCTCAGATCACAGAAGGTTAATATCATTCCATATAATTTCAGAAGAAATTCACCTCTCAATCTAGTTTTCTTTTTCAATTACTTAAAACTAAACTCAAACTCAAACATTAGTCTCTGAAACATTCCATAGTATCAATCATAAAATATTTTTTTAAACTTAATGGGAATTCATGCTGCAATTTGGTGGTATGTAAATAAAGACTACAATCTCTGTGATTCAATCAACTTAGTGCAGCTATAAATCTTATTCTTATTACTAGATCCCTCATTTCAAACTGTAGCGAGATACCTATGTCACATGCCTCATGTAGCAATGACTTTCACAAATTTAAAAGGAAATGGCCTTTTTTAAGTATTAGTTAATACTTGGAATCATGAAAACTACATCGTGGCAAAAGAATCATGAAAAAGAACAGGACTGGAGTTGATAAAAATATATTTAATTCTTTCAGCCAAAGGCTTGTCTCTTACCACTACGGAAAGTTAATATAATTTCACTGAATACATTAGAACTTAATAAGCATAAATACAGTATTATAAGAAAGTCATTACTCAAGATGATTTACCTTTGGGCCAGGAATGCCTTTCACACCTGGAGAGCCTGGTAAACCCTGAAAGAAATAACATTTACAGTGTTTATTTGCTGTTAAGGGGATTGCAAATGGTGTTAAAAATCATCTTTCTCATATTAAAGTATTTCTATTCCTTTTACTTGATATTGAAGCACTTTCATCCAGTAACAGATCAAGCTTGAATTCTTTCTATTTACAAAGTAACCAATAAGGAGTATTATTCCTACTTCATAAATTAGCAAAAGGAGCATGGAAAAGTGAGGAGTTGTGGTGTTTTCTGCCAAGCGTAAGAGCTCACTTTGTATTACAAATTTACTTGTTCTGATACAGCTCCTTCACTATATCCTCACAGCAATTACTCCTATAGCACAGTGTTTCAAAGAAGTTTCTATTTAGCTTTTGACAATTGGCACAGTTTTCAAATTTATTCAGTTAATGTGGGAGGATTACCTTCTAAAAAAGTCCGTAAAGCACTACTGATTCCCCATAACTTCACCACAGGGGATACACTAGAAAACTCGCCCCCCTGCAGAAAGAAGCATGACCGTGATACATTCCAGACATCCTGAGGCAGTAGGATATCAAAAGGAGATGATTGTTCATCTAAGATAGGTTAGACTAGCAGGTCGGCTCTTCCAGCTTACCCTGGGAATCAGTTTGGCCCTAGTCAATATGATGAGACCAGCTCTAAATAAATGTGGGGTCACACCATAATATTCACAGGGTCTCAGATATGAGAAGCCCTAAAAGATCTGCATACCAGCCACAAACATTTTGTAAGACTGAGTTCCTCACTACGGTACCATAAGGAGATTTAGGCTTTTGTGTAAAGGTTTTGGATGCACATAGCAGAACTTCCCCTTGCATTATACATACTCTTCCTGGGCCTTTTGCCCAGGTTTTCCCTTAAATTACTCCAACATTAGCATGAAACTAACCTATATATAGCCTTTCTGTGGTATGAACTGAGCCTAACTTCCAAAGGTAAAATACCATATACTTACTGGCAGTCCCTGAAGCCCTGCATCACCTGGAGCTCCAGGTTTTCCTGGTTCACCCTGAAAAATATTTTAAGTTGTAATTTATGCAAATCACACAAAAGGGAGAATTCTATTTCTGGAACACAGAGCTGGAGTACTTTTGGATCTGTAGGATGGGAAAGTTCATTCAATTACCCTAATAATGTGCATAAAGCCATGGGGAGCACCACAATAAAAAACCCACAAATGAGTGAAGAAATCTAGGGCACTACCAAAGCTTAGATATATGCCAACTGTGCCTTACTTTTGCTCCAGGCATTCCAGGGATCCCTTCCCGGCCATCGACTCCTGGTAAGCCCTTGAAGGAAAAAAAAACAACAAACAAGTAAAAAGAAAATTATAATGTACTGTTGGAGATATTTCACCCAAGCACTCTGATATACAAATTGGTATGGCATGAAGCAAATGAAGAAATGAAATATACATACAGGCTCTCCTTTAGGTCCAGGGAGACCATTTATTCCTCTTGTACCTTGAGGACCCTAAGTATAATAATAATAATTTTTAAAAATTAAAATAAACACATCAAAATGACAGATGCAAAGAATGTTAACACATACTCATTCAGATATGCATTACTTTGAGAGGACCAATTATGTTGTAAGTTTATATGCTACAAGTAACCAAGGTTTGCAAGTCAACATGAGCTGAAATTTATCTGTGCTCACCCTGTCTCCCTTTGGACCTGCCTCTCCCAGTGGACCTCTCTGTCCTTGATCCCCCTATGAGGAAGAAAGAAAAAAAAAATTATTTTAGCAATAAAACCAGAATAAACTTACTTGTATTATTAACTAAAACCTCCAGTAAATCAACAGTAGTACAATTCACACTTGGTTAAAGTGGACATTTTAAACTCATACTATATTTAAAAATGCAGCTGACAGCTACATTTTAAAAAACAGCTCAAGCCATCTCCTAGGAATCCAGGAGTGTCTAAGCAAAGGCTGTTGAACTCACCTCTTCAACCCACACAGTTACTGGCTATTCCAAGCATAAATTCCAGCTGAGGGGGCAGGCAGGGACCAGGGAAGAATTAAAAAAAGAAGAAAAGAAAAAAGCGGGCACAAATTGCCTAGTACAGGTTTCATTCTAATGAATGAATATTTTCCAGTTTAAAACCTGAAAAATTCCAAGCCACCCTAATGCACAATAGTAGTCAGAATCAAGAGGTAACAATAACATACTAAGAGGCTAAAATGTGCTCATCGACCCTATAATTCCTTGGGGAGAGTAAGAGATTCTGGACTTGACATCACTTTCCTATAATTTATTCATCTGTGGGGAATCAATGGAATTGGATAAATCAGAGGCTTTTCTGATGCACAGCCACAAAGTTTCAGGACTTAGTATCTAACTGGGTAGACCCGGGGAAGTGTTGGTAACACACACGCTACTTACAGGTGCACCAGGAAGACCTTGAGGACCAGGCTCACCGTCAAGCCCACGAGCTCCCTACAAAACAAGTAGATAACATAAGACATTAAAATGAAGTGCTGAAACACTAACAACTTATGGTCCTTCCTGTTTTGCTGAGAGCTGCAAATTCTCTACAGCTGAGGGTTTATTATTGCTCCAATAACAAAACAAATGAAGGAACTTTGGGAAACTTTTATTTTAATCTATCTTGTTTTTTCTGAGGAGTTAGGAAAGCTAGTATTTTTTAGCTATGGAAAAATGTCATTCAAAAAATGACATTCAGTTCATTCTCTAAAAATTCATATTGGACAGCGAGGAGGTAGACCTTTTCATGCTACTTCAGAAAATGTCTGTGTCTTCCTTAATAACAATATATCCTTCACCACATAATAGAATAGCATCAAAATGTGAACAGAAATCACCAAGTACAGTGCAGCTATTTTTATCAGATACGTTTCAAGGAAACAATGCAATTGCTACCCTGTAAGTAATTTTAAATGGAGGAAAAAATGTTTTCAAAAAGATTTACAGAGAATAAGGAACTCCTTTGTCTAACAGATGTAGTAAATATTTCAACAGAGAAAACAATACAAAAATGTAGGCAAATAACTAGGAAGAATTAGAAGATACAAAAAGGCCAGAAAAGCAAAGTAAGATAGTAATAACTTAGCAAGTATGTCCGAGAGGTTAGCAAGGATCACTCATGAGAAGATTCAGGACAAATTTGATGTTGTTTCTGAACACAGACAATCACAGAATAAGGTTTCCATGATTTCATTTCTGGAGAAGGAGACAATGGCATGATTGATACATTTTACTCCTTCCAGTAATTTTTACCATATAGATTTAGCAAGATCATAAGAATATAAATGTCACAGTCAGTTTTGAAATAATAGCTAGAAATTCTTTCATGAACAGCAGGAAAATTACCCAGCAAAGTCAAAGCCCATATAAACATGAATCCCACTGGCAGCAATTTAAGACACAGAAGATGCAAGAGACCGAAAGAATGGTAAAAGAATAAACTCTCAATAAAAAGTCCTGACAAAAATTGGGACAGCAGAAGCAAAAGGCTTCAGGAAAATGCAAATCACAGGAGGGACTACTTAATAAATTTTAGGTTTAAATAAAATATGCCATAGTTTATAACTGGTATAACTTGCTATCTTGTTAACTACATACTTGCACACAAGTCAAACTACTATAAATCCAAGTATCAGAGGGAAAGGTGTGAAAAGGACATGTACTTCATTAATAAGAAGGACCAATCTGCCTTTCTTCCTAACCAGAAGTACAGTAGCTATGGAAATACAGCTGGCAGGAGAGAGAAAATGCGGGGGGAAAAAAGGAGAAATTTAAATAAGCTTTAACACATTCAGGGGTGTACATTTTTTTTGTCCAGGCCATTTTATGGAAAGAAAGGTTCATACTCACTTTGGTACCTTTAGGTCCCATTATACCAGTTATACCTCTGATACCTAGGATGCCCTGAAAATGAAAAGGATATACAAATTATGCTTAAATCTTTTCATCAGAACTGTCCTAGTTTTCAGACAGAAGAGTTGGAGTTCTACATGCTTTCTTCACGCTTATTATACTATTTTCTTAGTATAAAAGGAGAAATCCAGCTACTTCTGTATTAGAATATTTAATGTATATGATAATTTGATATTTTACTAATTTAAGACTTTTAAAAAGAATAACAAAACTATCAGGTTGAATGCTACAACCACAAATATGCCTTAAGGACTGAAAAAACAGCTGATTTCTCTTCTTGATTATCACAGAGTTGAAGCATCCTCCCTGCACAGCCTGTGTGAGAGGAACACATGAAGGCCAGATTTGCAAAAGCGCTAAGTTGTCTTTAAATGGGGCATAGGACAGATGCAGGAGAAAGGCACCATCAGACTTTATAGAACTCTAGAGGTAGACAAAATTGAGCAAGGTTTTTGAGAAAACAAGTCCTAAGTTTCTATGCCCACCACACCTGAGAGGCTTGACTAAGTAGACATCGTAGTGCAGCAGGATGTATTGTAACTATCATCACTTTCCTTCAAAATACAGTCCCGTGGGAAATTTGGCTTCAATTTTTTCCTCTTCCTGAGAGACTGAAACTATATGACATGTCTCCTCTCTGCAGAGAGACCAAACCCTCAGCCATAGTGTGGTTTTCCTGCAACAAGAACGCACTAACACTGTGTAAATGAAACAGCTACAGGCACTTCAACACAGTATAAGCAAACCTATATAAGCAAAGTCCTTGATCAGACTCTAGATGGGCAGCCTTTTTACTTGCTCCTAACAAAGTTAGATGGAATCTTGCACGGAACATTTAAAGCTTTGTCAGCCAAAAACGTAAGAAAAAATCATTAAAATGCAACAGTGACTACAGCAGCCCAACAAGGGACAGATCCTTGTCCAAGTTCAGAGATGGAAGTAGGCATGCTGTGGTACTCACTACTTTCTATAAAAAGCAACACCTCTCCCAGAGGTGGCTATCTTATGCAAGTCTTCTTGTCAATGCATTACATAAAAGCATTGGATTGCAGTTGCTGCTGTGGAGACCAGATTCCTCATCTATTCTACAGATCTGAGCCTTACATTCATTTATGTAAGAAACATACAAGAAAATACAACAGAGTCTCCAGCCTCTCCATCTGTGCCTCCAAAGCCTCATCTATCCTCTTTTCCATAGGTTGTCTATCTGATATGAATTTCTGCATATTATGAATCCTACATTTTAATAAGAAGCAATTATTTTAAAGCTTGTTTGTAAGGTCATCAACTGGTGAAACAGCAAAGTGAAATGAGTAATGCATTAAAAAGAAATAAAATAAGGGAAAGGAAAGTCAATCTCTAATTGTTTTTTAATTCTACTGTGTTATTTCACAGTGATTGAAGAACTTCACCCAACTGAGTTAAACAAACAGGCCCTTCAGACAGCAGAAGCTGCATCTTGCATAAGTACTTTCTCTGCACCAGGGTGCCAGGGATAGTTTTTTCAGCATCAAACATAAGAAGGATTACACCTGTTCCTTTACTTAGTCTCCGTTCTTTCTTTATCTTTCTCTAGTCCTAATCCAGAGGTTTATGTTGTCTTACGTTTATAGACAATTCTGTAATGTGGGATTTGGATGTCATGTCCATCAAGGTAAGCTCCTGTATAATATCACATCTAGATGCTAATGCATTAAAGAAATAATTTCACATCTAGGAAAAAAGCATAAGACCCCATCAGAAAATAAACTATAGAAATGAAATGTGTTATGCCTATGTCTATTTCTCTTACTTAGAATGAACCCTTTATTCTGTTCCCTCTTGCCTGTTCAGTTCTTATGTGGTAACCATAAGAAGAGCTCCTCACTAGGAAAGAAGCTGAGGAGGTATGTGCCGGAACAAAGAAGTCAAGTGAAGCAGAACAAAAAAATAATTCCAAAATCATAGCTGTGATTGAAGGATGCTTCTTTGACATGCAAAAGGGCAAAAAGATTTAAAAAAAAAAATAAAAGAAAAATAAATCTGTTCTTCAGTGGCTACTACTCCATCCTCAAGTCTTAGCTAAGCCTAAATTTTACAGTTAACCATGTTTTAAACAAACACTAGCTTTGCAAGGATGAAGTCAGAGTCATCATAATCATGGAAAGGAAGGCCAAGGGAAAAAAAAAAAAAACAACCCAACTATTTGCACAATTTAGGACATGAAATATTTTTTAAAATGAGCCTTTCCATAGAACTATTTAGAGCTTTGTGCCAAGTGATAATGCAGCTCTTTGGAGGAACTTAAAAAAAATCTACTTTCACTCATAGATGATATGGCAGAATAAAAAGAAAGGTGTGTGGAGATTTTATAATATCTGGTTTTTCAGAATAATAAGAAAAAAAAGATATGACATAATAAAGCAAATGGGTAACACTATTTAAGAGGAAATACTTTACTGGAGGGCCTTGAGCTCCCACTTCACCACTGGGTCCTTGGTCTCCTTCTTCACCCTGGGAAAGCAAAAGGAATACATCTGTAGCTAATCCATACCATGCATATTGCTCTCTCATTGGTACATTTACTACTCACTGTTTTCTGTCAACATGTCCTGCTTGAAGGAAATCCAAATGAAGTCACACTACTTCCTCAGAACATAGACAGGTACTCATTTAGATTCACATTCCCTTCAACTGTTAGTCAAAAGGGTAATTTTAAAGCAAGTCCAGTATAAAGAATGGTATTTTAATCTGTCATTCTTTTTGTTCTAGATGTTAATTTCTTTAGGTTTTCTTGTTCTTTTAGTGTAAAGAAGGTATATGTGAATGAACTGGATATGCTAGTAGCTCTGCATCACAATACCACATTGCACCTCAGAATTTTTTGAAAATTGAAATAGTAAAATGCCTTATCTGGTCAAACCCCTATTTGATGAGATGATAACCTCTCATGCATTGATAGTGCACAGTATGGAACAACAGTACTTACTACCAGTCTAATTTGCAAAAAGGGATTTTGGAGCATAAGACAACTGCTCAACATCCAGGAAAAAAACAGGTGAGTTGTTTCTAATAAATTAATATTCTTTTCTATACACTTAGGAATAGAGATCAGGGTTGTTTAGGTTTTGTTTTTTTTAAAAAAAAAAGATCAACTTTTCTCTGATTTTTTTTCCTCCAGTATTGAAGCATAGACCAAGGCAGTGCAAATCTTCTCAACTTTTCTTATAAATATTTCAGTATTAAACAAGGTTAATTCAAATGAAACACCTGAAAGGAGTTCACATTTCAGTCTTCAAGTTGAAGCAGACTTGGCCTCTTTACTATGAACTTACACTGTGTCCTTTCCCCTCAAATACATTTTTCCCTCTCATTATTCTTATTACTACTCATCTGTGCCACAGAACTATTTACCTGGCAAATCCACAAAATTCTTCTGCATTTAAATGTTTGGAAGTTTTCCAATTAAAAAAAGTTTACTTCAATTTTTGTCATGAGTTCCGTAATAATTAAATTGAATGATAAAAATAAAATGCAAGAGAACTATGACTTCATAATCATCATAATGAATACAGAGTACAGGTGAATGAAGAACAGATATATACATTTGGTTACTCTGGAACATTATGATATGTAGTATCTCTTCATGCATTCTGGTAAAACAATTAATAGATCTAACAAAATACAACAGTTTTTGAAGAAGAGGCTAAACTACTATTAGCTTGCCAAAAAACAATACGAGGTTTTCCTCTTTTTTTTTTTTTACCTTATAACCTTGTTTTCCTGGTTCACCAGACTCTCCTTTTGAACCTTTCTGTCCCTAAAATAAAAGTAAAAACCAAAATAAATAAATAAATAGCAATTATTCAAAATTAAAACCCTGATTTTTGCAAAAGCTACACAGAATCCTCAGAACTATCTTGCTGTTCCCTTTGCAATCCCCATGCACCACTGCTTCCATACCTATCTAGTTAACACCACATACTAAGTACCACGTTCAAAAAGATCTGCTCCTGCATCTAACAAGGCTGTTCTAGGCAGGTTAGTATCTCTTTTTACGTTACCCCATAACTATTTCCTCCGGCCAGCTGTATTCCTAGAATCATAGAATGGTTTGGGTTGGAAGGGACCTCAAAGATCATCTAGTCCCAACCACCCTGCCATGGGCAGGGACACCCTCCACTAGACTGGGTTGCCCAAAGCTTCATCAGGCAAAGAATACATCAAAAAAAAAAATCTTAGATAAAATGAGACTCCAAAAGTGTTCATTTCAATTTAGCATGTTATAGGTCTCCAAAGAGAGAAAGAAGGAAAAAAGACTAAGTATTTGGGGTATATTTAGAGTTTCTGCAGTCAGATTACAAATGATCGGGAAAGTGAATGCAGAGACCCTTCACGTACTCTAATCCTTTCAGGACCACACAGAAATTTTACTCTGAAGATTACAGCAGCAGCAAGAGACTTCAAGAGGTTATTTTGGCAGTCAAGAGTCAAAATAACCCTAAGCATCTACACCGATGCAATGTTTTTTCAAATTAACAGTGAACTGCCCTTGTGCCAGCAATTACCCTCCCTGTCACTTTGAGACAGAATCTCTGTAATGAATGCTTGAACAGATTCTCTTACCTTCATTCCCATTAAGCCAGCATGTCCTGGGCGGCCAGGTGGACAAGCATTGGGACACTGGAAAAGCATCCACAGAGTTAGTACCACATAGGTTGAGTAAAGTTGTCTGAGATTATATAAAAAACAAAAACACATAAAAGGCCATCTATCTTACCAATGGGTCACCATCTTGCAGGCCAATTGTTCCCTAAATGAAATTAATCAAATTCAGTAAAAGAGAAATAACCAGACCTGACTCATTAGACAATACAGTCATTAGACAAACCACAAAATACCACTATCTAAAGCTGGAATCAGAAGTATAATCAACCAAAGGATCTCTGACATGGAAAGCATGTGAACTGCAGGATTTTATTGTAGGATTGCAGGTACCTGCAAAATCCTGTCCTCTAACATAGATCAACTTTCCTGAAAAACAAAACATTTCTTTCAGGTTTTAAGCTACCTAAATCATATTTTCGATTAAATATAGATCACATATATCCAAACCCCATGAATTTCCAATAGAACCCAAGACAATTTCTGTAATAAGGATAACTTACTTTTCCAACTTGTTACCATTCAGCAGAAGATTCAGATCTTTACAGAGAAAATAATCTTCCCACAACACAAGTATTGGTAGACGAGTGAGATGTCTGACATTTAACGGAATTGTGATAAACTAGAGATCAGTGTACAACGAGATAGACTCAGTGGGGGAAAGGCCATTCCTCATATTAAATACTTGATGGAAGCTAATGGGAGGCTTATGAGGCACAACAGGGAGAAATATGACTTCACAGCAGCAGCTGGATTCTTTAAAGCCCAGTGAGAGGAAGCACACTGTTTCAGACAGAAGCACAGGGGAGTTTAAGGAATCTGCTGGTCTCCTTTTATACAGAAGGATTTTAAAAAAGCTGAAGGTATGTTTGGGTCCACAATGTCATCAACTGGAGTGAAATTGTGGCACTTCAGAAATCTAAAAGGACAAAACTGCCAAGAAATAGAAGCAGCACACGCCATCATTGAAAATTAATTTTTACTCTTCTCCACTTTATCATTCATATTTTTTACAATGCCTCTGCCAATTCTCTGGCAACTTTCATAAAAAGAAGAAACATTGCATAAATAAAACATATGGATTTAGACTGTCCAGCAGAGGGACAGTACAGCTTTTAAAAAGACATTAGTATGACACATTTCCCAGCAGTTTGCATTTCAGAGCACCCAGCCTCTGATGGGTCTGCCAAACAGTCCGTTTCATCTCTTTGGGAAGGTAAATAGCCACAAGACAAAGGCATAACACGCATCCATCCTCCCAAGAGGCTCAAAGAAGACAACCATTCCCCTAGAGATGCAAAGCACTGGTGTAAAGCTTTCTTCTATCCCTTGCAAGCAGCGGGCCTGGAAGCATATATTTCTGGCTCAGGAGCCAAATATTAAATTTTTCTCCTCCTAAGAGAACAGCCTCCCTCTGCTGAAGTATTACTGGTGAGGCCCAAAAAAGACTACATTTACAGTAATACTAGAAGGCACAAGGAAGTTTAAAATCTGTCAATGTTACAGTTTAAGACCATTTGCAGAAATGGGAAAACATCATGACAGAAGTTACACAGTTTGCATTTTAATCTTTTATAACCATAAAGACTAAAAACTTGCTTTTTAAATGAAAGATCAAATGTTGGTATGACTAAATTAGTTGCATCTCAGGCTTTGAACACAAGCCTCTAAGACATGATGAATTTATATAGCCTGCTGAAATCCTAAAGTTGGTACTCAGCTGTATGACTTGAAGAGAAGTTTTGTTCAAGCAGCAACAACACATATTTCAGACATTAGCACATAAAAAAAGCAATCACTTACCCGAGGACCAGGTGGTCCTGGTGGCCCTGGTGGCCCTCTTTTTCCTGGATCTCCCTACAAAAGGGTAAAGTAATTTTGTTGATTCATAGTAATAATGAAAACCAGCAGTTACATATTTATACCACACAACAACAGTGATAAATGAAGTAGCTACAGAACCTAGGCCCACAACATGGCTCCCATAGTAGAACGGGAAACGGATTTTTTACTAGAATGGAAGCCATGTTGTGGAATAGGAGTCACAAAAAAACAAATAATTTTTAGCTGCTTTAGAAAGCCAAAACATCTGACCACAGGATCATCTATGCACTCCTCTATCTCGTAACTGCAAATTAAGTTCTGAATTAAAAGAATCCTACACTTCCTAACTAGCAAAAATGCAAAAGAGGGAGAAAAAAAAAATCCCCTTTTTCACAGCCCAGGATGAATTTACCAAGTTAGAATCTTCTTCTGGTTGTGAAGTTTCGATGTCCAGTGCTTTCAGAAGTAAAGACAACCCAGAACCTCTGCAAATTATTTTTTTCTGAATGGTTTTAATTAAACTAAATTTAATATACTGACAGGGACTACCTTTTAACTTAATACTGTCATTTCAATATTATGTTTGATACGTTATTAAATCAAAAATGAAATTAACAAGATGAATATAGAAAAATTATTCACTAATTCTCACAATGCTATAGAGCCATAGGTTTAAAAACACTAAAAAGGAGTATTTCTTTTCCATGCAATGTATAATTACATTGTGGACTCATTATCACAATGTTTTGCAGAGGCCCATGATAGAAATGTATTCAAAAAGGGACTGACTAAATTAATGGAGGATAGGCTCATATATAGCTTTTGAAAAAGGCAGCACAGATGCAATTTCTGATTCAGGCAGTCTCTGAACTGCCAACTGCCAGAATGTAGGACAGTATGACAGAAAAATGTCATTTTACAAATAGCCCATACACTTCCCTAGGTATCCATTATTGCCCACGCTACAGACAAGACAGTGAGCAAGACAGATAATCTTCTGAAACAAATTGGCAGGTTTTAATATTCTTTTTTATATTCATTTATATGACTGATTGCAACACGCGGGGACAGGCATGCATTAAAAAGTAGGCTTCATTAAACAAAATTTTAATGCTATTCCAGACTTCAAGTAAAAAATTAACAATTTATTTCAATTTGCATGCCAGTGATAAAGCATGGAGTCAAAATATGAGTGTGCTGAAAGTGAGTGCACAGTAAGGTCAGTAGATAGAGTCACACTGGAAATGAGACTAAGAAGAAATACTGAATTGCCATATTCACTGATATGCAAATGGAAAACAGAAATACTATGTGGTCAGGGACCATAATGTATATGTGAGAAGACAGGAGTAAAGCTAAAGTTCTGCATGGAATGTTAAGTTTTACATTTCCTGTATTTCTGGCAGGTTTGCTTTTTTATTTTAGCTTTCCTTGACTAAAAGGAGAAGTAGAGCATGAGACTATATGAAACACAGAACTCTAATCCAATGGGTGGCCCTGACTTTGTGCTATTAATTGTTCCTTATTTCCAATCAGCTTCAAACACAATATTGCTTCTACCAGTGATCACTGCAGAGGAAAAAAATGTTTTCTAGTGGTGTTATAACCCAAATAGTGTTTAGATAGCATGGTGATTATTCATTTTTTCTGTAAGCACCTTCTAGCAATTGAATAAACCTACATTTTTAGCAAACACAGTAGTACTTACAGGCGGACCTGCACGACCTACTTCCCCAGGAAGTCCTGCTGCACCAGCTGGACCCTGTAACAACCAAGTTAAATAGTCATTTTAGATCATACAATGCCGCTACAACAAGCGTCCAAGGAGTGAGAACATGTAATTCTCTCAAACAACAAACTGTGCCTTCAGACACCAGTATTCTTGCCCCATATACCTAAGCAACCTCAGTAGTAGCTGAAGAAAGCATACATAATAGACATAGAACATCAGGATTAAAACAGTGTCTTTTTTCACTGAATTACTTTTTATTACAGTATAACAGCTTTATTGAATATTTAAACAGATTCATTAAACAGCATATTTATGAATTGTAAAAATGATACTTACAGGTGGTCCAAGAAGCCCCTTGCCCTGTGAAATATGAAAGAAGGTCAGAAATGTAGGGAGGCTTCCACACCTAGTCAAGCTGTTTGCTAAGAACAGAGTTTTGGGGATAAAAAGGTACAAAAAAACTGATGTTTGATTCTGAAAAATCATTTTGAAAACTGTTTAACTAATGTTAAATATGAATTTTATTATTAGGTAATCAATATCAGGAGAAAAAATAAATTATTTATTACATTGCCTTGCAGTAGTCTTTATTTACACATATTTACAAACACATATACTTCCACAAAGGAATGAAGTCGTTGAAGCCTTTGGGTTTACCGAATTATCAAATACTATGACAAACAGATCTATGCTATAATCATTTCCTTCTAACAGTGCATTTAAACTGATAATAAAATAGAATTTTTTAATTTTGTTTTGCCAGTGCTTCCCTGAGGTCTAAATCCACTAAACTAATGCTTTTTTGTAATCAGAAAAAACAGCAAACCGCTCCTGCTTACATTTTCCATCAATGTTGCTCTGAATCATTTTAATGAGAAGTGTCCAACATACAAATGTGTTTCTGCCTATTTGGACAATATACTCCCTCTAAGAAAACAGATCCCTCAGTCTTGCATTACTAAAGCAAATGGATAATTTTATGGCGAACAGTGTCAATGATATGTATGAAACACTGGCATAATAAAATCACAAACATACTTAAATCTTCAGGAAATTTGATGTAATAAAGCACCTGGGCTGAGTGGAGTTTAAAAGTCACAAAATATCATACCAGGACCGTATCTGCAAGGTTGTCTTTAGAAAACTTGGAGTAACACAGGGAAAATTTCAAGCATTTATCAGAGTCATTCCATTTTAACCACTTAATGCACAGCAGAATGTAAACTTTTTCACCTTGCATAATCTGCATAATTCCTTTGCTATTACTGAACACTCCCTTGCTGCAATTTATTATATTATACATATTTATATTTGACTATACAAATTAAACTTTCATTGTATCACATATCTGATATTACAGTATCATCTGCCTCTGAAAGAAGGAAACCAACTACTTCCAGGTTGGAGTACCCTCTTCCTAACGCACCCAACAGTGGCAGGGAAAGTCAGTGATATGATACCAAAAGAAGCAACTACATGAGCTGTATCCAGCCCACACATAGGCCCAGGCCCAGAAGATGACAGTCCCCCCACCACCCTTTGCCCATTCCATTGCATTTCTTCACCCTCCTAACGAGGACTCCCAGAAGCAGTCTGTCCCCCAGCAACCCATGCTTCCCCTCACCCAGCTAGTCCACCCTTCTGGCCATGAACTCCCTGCAAGCAAAGCTGGTGGAGTTGAGAGCTCCAGCGCAATCAGCCAGTAAGGACCTACACAGAGCAGTTAATGAGCTCAAGCAGCTGTGCATGTTCCTGCCTCTGCCTGTTCCCCAAAGGGGAAGCCTCTCCACGCAGTCTAGGACTGCAGCCTTACATCCCCAGATGCCTGCTTTGGAGGTGCTTCCCTGACCCACAGAGCACACGGAGTACATGGGTGTGGGCAGTAACCCACAGTCTGTAATCACCTGCTTCAGAGACACTTATCCTGTAGATCTGGTAAGTACCTCCACGTTGTCAGCACAGACCTGCTGCCAGCCACCACGAAGAGTCACATACCAGTATTTGTATGTGTACCCTGTGCCAGAAGCTGTACTTTAGTAGACCTTAAAATATCTTCAATTTCTCTATCGCTAAATACACACAATCCTACCCATATGTTAGATCTGTAAAACACCAGCAAGGTATCAGCTAATAGAAAAGTTAGAGGGAACTTAACAGAGAGAATGGACTGAAGGGTGCAATACATGCACTGAATGTAGCAGCCCCAGGTCCATTTACAAAGGCCAGATCAGAGACATCAGCATATTTGGTGGTAAATTACTTGAATTCATCAGAAGTATTCTACTGATTTTGTAAATCTGCCATTTGAGAGACTATCCACAAGAGAGATGAGACAAAGAGAATAAACTAAACTAAACAATGAAGTAGGAAAAAATAAAGCAAAGGGAGAGTAAAAGAAGATAACTGAAGTTTGCCAGGATACATTCTGGGGAAGAATGGATGACAGAAGCAGAAAAGCAAATACTGTATATAAAACTTGAGACACTTAATATTTTTTCTTTCAGTTACCCTGAAGTCTTAACTTGGCCAATAAATTCCACTAGATGAGCTTAAAAAACAGTGACAATAATTTAAAACTAATTAATGTTGTAGCCAAGACTTTCTGTTTGCACTATTTTAACTTCAGCAAGAGGGTTTTGTGAGAAATGAAATCTTTGGATAACCATCCAGAGACTACTCCACTTGCAGAAGGCCACTGACTGGATTCAAAGCCATGCATAATTACACCTAAATATTCAATTAATCATGTAACTAGTATGCAGACTCGTAAGTGTGGTCACTGTGTTTCTAGTAAGCATGGTCTCATGGATCAAACCAAAGACCTGTGAAGGTTAAACATTCCTACTATTTCATACTTGTAGTAAGAGTTTCTCAAAAAGTCTCTGAATCTCAGAATTAGAACCATCACACTCCAGCACTATCACTCCTAGCTGCCTTTTTTTTTTTTTTTTTAATTAGGTTTCATTACTCTAAGTTTAATCTCACTAAAGGTGAGATGATCGGTATTGACCATTTTGAAAAACTTCCACTAACTGCTCTGTTTCTTCAGCAGCTTAACGGCATTCATCAAAAGGAAAGCCTGTATAAATAAAATTTCCCCAAGAGATTTATTTTGAGCTTTAAACTTTCCATATGGATTCAGCATATACAGGTTAACAACCATGGAGCTAGAAAATCAAACACTAGGCTTCTTCCTAAAATGTAAGGTCTTAACCTTAATTACAAGGGTAATGACATGAGGTGACTAAGTATATCCACCTTTTCTTTACCACTAAATAAATAGGAATTCTCTTTTCCTTATTATAAATATTCCTGCAGAATCACCTTTAAATACAAGGTCCAGTTGCTTATTAAACAGAGACAGAACAACTGCAAAGGCAATCCCAACTGACGTTCAGTGAAGCCTTATCACCATAAGACTGAAAGTCTCAGGTCAAGCAAAAAATCACTACACTGTGAACAATGGTCCAAAAATCTCATGAGATTTATTGCTTTTGCAGTCTCAAAATATGGTCACAAAAGACCTGAATGAGGTAAGTGCTGCTCTGAATAGAATCAGCATTCACCTTGACAAGTCGGTCCAGTTTGCTGCTTTCCTACAGTAACATCTCTACTTCTAAATTGAGATTAACCCTCTTTATGTATATTTTATATACCCACTTTTTCTGAAGGCTTTTAAAATTATTCTGTCTCACATTAGTCTGCGAACAATGAGATAAAATCACGTGTATTTTCCCTAAGTCAGTTTTTATTTGAGTGGACAGGTTTTTACTACAGTATTTTAACCTCCAATATTTCAGTATTTTGGTTTTAATTCCTCACCTTTTCTCTCATATAGCAGTTATTTTCATGTGCACTTTTTTCATATCATCTGAATGTCGCCTGCGGGAGGCGTGTGGCGACCTCTGAGTAACAAATCTGACAGTTGACTTATCTCTTCATTCCAGCTAAACATTTTAAAATGTACTGCAGATGACCCAGAAATTATTTTCCCAACTATGTGACAGCAAAAAATGAAAATGGGAAAAAACTAAAACAAAACAACAAAAAAGCACCCCACCTCAGGCCCCTCAGTCTACCCAGGAGCTACCTCAGTTTTGTTATTTTCTGTAACTAAATTTAGCTTGTATATGGAGTCTACAGATTCACTAGTCATTATAAAAGTATTACCAATTTAAATCGGGCTCCAGATTTTCAGGTAAGAAACAGCGTCCATGAAAATGGAACACAAATGTCCAGATAGAATATTCATCTTCAGTTTGAACATGTCTATAATGTAACCTCTTCAAGAATAACATTATAATTTCCTCTCTGGCCAAATAGCAAAATGATAATGTAATACAAATTTAGTAAAAGTTAATGGGACAGGGTCAAAAATACAAATATATGGTCAAAGATACAGGATTTCACAGCAAGGAGTGCTATATCAGAACACAATGCTTCCCTTATTTAATCCCAACAATTTTTCCAAAAGGAATCTAATTCTTAGTTAAATTTTAATTATGTGCAGCCCTATTACAATTTTATACCACTGATGTTGCCCCATTACTCATTTTTCTTGAAGATTTCCTGTATAATCTAAGTTTCTACATGCCAACCCTCATTCACTTCTCCAACCCTGTAAAAGTCCTGAAAATCACAATTATTTACAGCCCCCAAATACGGCTGTTAAATCCATTTAACATTATATCATCCAGTTTGAGCAGTACTCTTTGTGTGTCCTTGTTCATATTTTGTCTTGTTTTCATGTGGAACAGCACAGAAAGTCCTATGTAGTTTTTACACTTCTGCAATTCCATTTAAACACATGGCAAGGAGCTGAAACAAGAATAACTATAGACTAATTTATACAAATAAAACACAGACTCTCCTGTCTCTACAGCATTTTCACAGAGATGGAAAACAATGGTATGCTTCCAAAACCTGTGACCAAATCACACACCCTCTTTTTACAGCATACAAACCAACTATGTCCCCTTCAGTAATATCAGCATACTTTGAAATAAAGACAAAAAGATTCCTTAATGTACTACTTCAATATCTTAAGAGTTCTTTCAAACCTCAGAAATAGTTTCTGGCTTTTCTTCACTTCAGTGAATGATAAGAAGCCTTCATATTGATACCTAAGGCCTAAAAAACCTCTTTATCTACTAAATGCATGACTTACCGGAAGTCCACGAGCACCTGGCAGTCCTGGCTCACCCTTCAGAAGATAAAAATGGAGTTTTTCAAGAGGTATTAGCATAAAGTTTCGTAAACAACATACAGGAAGATGCTCTCCCCTTTTGCATGGTATCATTTAGTGGACATATTCTGCAATTATTATTCACTTCATTAATGCTATGCTGGTTTCAGTGAGACTTGAGAGAAAGGAAAGACTTTCTCAATATTAAAAATATACAGCCTGAGGCCTTTCCCCCCCCCCAAAATAATTCAAATATGCTCTGACTTCTGACGTGTATTTCATTGGTCTGATCGCTAATGAAGTCAGGTTTCACTGTTCTGGTTTCCACTGCATATCACTATGACACAATTGCAGCACAAGATGGAGAGAGCCTCACCGTTACTGAAGATGCTCAAATTTAATGTCATCAGTGTAATGCCACCATTCCTTACTGCTGGCAGAGGGAACCAAAGTTGCTTTGTACTATATGAAAAGGGCCCGGTGGGTCTGTATTTTATAGAGATTTTCATATTGCAAGAAAGGCTGCAGGATCCCATTAGTTGCATAGAGACAAACAAAAATCCTGCTTAAAAAATTTCCCATAATTTCATGCATAATTTTGTTCCTACCTTCTGTCCTTTTGGTCCTGTGGCTCCACGTGAACCATCAGGTCCTGTGAATCCCTTTGGAAGTAATGTATGCGATGTTAATGCAAATGGGGTTTTCTTAATCACAACAGAAAACATTCTAAAATAATGAAGCTATTAAATGAGATAAGTAACTGCAGGAGACTTACAATTCAAATGCCTATTTACATGTACAGATAGAACTGCCCAAATTCAAAGGACCAGCTTCTGGTGACAAACGTCAGTGCTTGTGATATGTGTCCTTCAAAAATTATTCTGTTAAATCACAATTAAACTAAACGTGATTTTAAATTATCTTATTTCCTCTCAATGGGAGATTGATGAATTTAGGTCATGGCTCAGGTTAAAAACAAAAACTATCAGCGTCTTCCATTTCAAATAAATCATTAATTGACAAAAAAAAAAAAAAAGATAAAAGTTGCTAGGCTGGATTTGAAGTTAGTCTTTGAACCGTACTTGTCTATCTGGCCAAAATTAAAAAGCAATCATGGTATTATAACTACAAATTCATTTGGAGTTCTTTTGTTTCCAAATTTTTAACCAGCTTATATAGCTTAGAAATTCAGATATCTATAAGAAAAGCCTTGTTTTTACATTTGTCCGATACTTTTCTTTTTTGGTATACTTCCAGCAATTCAGTGTTCACCCAAGGGGATGTTTTCTCTGATAATTTGCTTTCAAAAGCTTACATGATCATTACAGGCAATTACTGTGCAGTATCTTTATTCAGTCTATTAAACCTGACACTGAAATAGTTTGTGAAAGCAAAATGAGATTTAAAAAGTCAGAACTGCCTCACCAATTAAACATGGAAGAAGGTATTATAAATCTAAAACTCCAATTAAAAGCTGAATGCACAGTGGGAGTACAATAAGGTCCCATGTTTTGTCTTCAAGTGAAAATACAAAAGGTTCACCATTTCAGAACACAGTATTCAAGTATTAGTTTCACTCATGTGCTGACATGAGGAAATAAGCAACTGCAAACAAATATCAAAAGCTGAGCTGAGTTTAAAATGTTCTGTTTCACCTGATTGCGTTACCATGAATTCTGGCAAGGAAAACCATGCCTTAAGTGAAAATTACAAGAGGCATTGATTTTTAAAGATCTGCTTATGGCTTTTTGACATGTACAAATGGGTTGTGGTCCTGTACTGTTTTCAGGAAAAAATGAAGTGGTATGAGATATGTCTTACAGATTTGAAATTCAAACAGTTTAACTCCATGAGTTTCAGCTCCATACCACTAAATCTCTTTTCAAAAGCAAATTAAAAATTAACCGCTAACAGTATTGCAATCTTAATAAACATTATGCTTTTTCATTTATGTAATTTTCAATATTCTCTAATATACTAGTTTGTTGTATATAATCTTTATTTTGAATGTTTTAAATTATAGAAGTATTCTACCACTTACATAAATTAAACAAAAGTTTGTCTGCCTCCTGGCATAAGATCTAAGTACTAATGTAATAATCCTGCTGCGTAGCAAGAAATGCTTTCAAACACTGCTCTCAAGAGAAATATGAAGAGTTGCCCAAAAATGTATGAAGGTGCTTTTATTGCCACTAACTTATTCAAGAGATACAACCTAACAGGCCGTCAACACTAGATGATGTTGAAACTTTATTATTCGGTATTATTTTCCACAGAGAAAGGCAGACACATTAGCAGGTACCTTCTCTGCAGTGGTTGAAGTCTGGGACGTTTTTGTTTGGAATAACAACTACATGTAAATCACAGTTTTTCCTCAGAAATTGAGTTAAAATTCATTCTTAAGCTTCAATTTAGTAAAAAGATGACTGTTCACTTTAACAGCAGGCCTACAGGGGTGAACGAAATAATTTTTTTTTTCTTCCCATTTCCTCCATTTTCGGGAAGTAGAGACTAAGGAGATCTAAAAGGACGAAAAGGGACCCTCCCCACAGCCCCTGCGGGCGTTAACCACCAACTGCCCGGAACAGGCCGGCCCGCTCTGCCGACCGGCGGTGCCGACCGTGAGGGAGCAGCGGTGACCGTGAGGGAGCAGCGGTGACCGTGAGGGAGCAGCGGTGACCGTGAGGGAGCAGCGGTGACCGTGAGGGAGCAGCGGTGACCGTGAGGGAGCAGCGCCGGCCGCCCCTTGCCGGGGGGAGCAGCCCTCTCCTCTCCGCTCCGGGCCGGCCCGCCCGCGGCCCGGTCTGCCGGGAGCTGCTGGTGCCCTCGGCCGCAGCGGACCGTCCTGCCCAGGCCTGAGCTTGGATCCTCCTCTTGGCCTTGCTGCCCTGCTGCTGCTTCCAAAGGACGCAGCATGGCCTCTTCGCTGCAGCACCGCTGCCCAGCGCCCTCTCCAGAGCAGGGTGGGAGCACCCAACAGCCCGTGCACTGTTCCTCAGCGGCTGCCCCGGCCGCCCGCAGCCCGGCTGTGCTCGGCCAAGAGAGAGTCCTTCAGCTTGGGGAAAAGCGCCTGCACTCACTGGCAGCTGTGCGGAAGCCAGAGACCTCAAAAGGAGGTCATGCTTCTACAGAAATAGACTAAAACCGAGTATTTTTCTTAAATAAAAATATAAATAAATGACCCACAACCAAACTCATGAAGAGGAGGAAATTCCAGAAAGTCAAGTGTACTCACATCAGCTCCTGGCTCTCCAGGCAGGCCAGGGGATCCAGGTTTGCCTGCATCCCCATCTGGACCCTTCATGATTTAAATGGACAGTTAAGCAGCATGTTTCAGAGAGGGAGGCAGAAATAAAACTCAAAACCTCTCCTCTTGCAGGAGTGAATGTAAAGTAGCTGGAATTGCTTACCGGCGGACCAGGGGGGCCGTTAGGACCTCTCTCCCCCTAACAAGGTATGAAAGGGAAAGTATTAGGGCTACAGGGACTTTTCATGGTCCCTCATAAAAAAAAAAACAAACAAACAAACAAAAAAAACCCACCACAACAACAACACACTGATTTACAGATTACCAGGAATAATGCCGAACCAATTTTATTGTAGGAATTAATATTAAAGCCACGTGATCCCTATTATACACTAACAGAAATAATCACAGAAACTTCTGACAGGAATTGGGGGAAAATACATAGTAGCTCCTATCAGGAATAATGCCACAAATCCTTACCATGCTTTAGTATGAGTGATATGACATAATCCCTTTTAAGATTAGAATTATAAAACCCCTATACCCCATTCAAGGCAAATAATCATAGCATATGATGATGATTACATAAAATAAATAATCCTGTATTTTTCATATCAGACATTATCTGAAAGGCCAGCTTCTCCCCCCCACCCCAGCCTGCTACAGAGTATGAAACCCATCAATTCCTATGTGGATCTGCAGCCAAATTCAAACACCTCAGGGTCAAATGCTGACAGTGAGGACAATGCAGGTACACCTCGAGGCATTTCCTATTACCTACACAGGGAAACACTTACATCAATGCCATCAATACCCGGAACTCCTGGTGGCCCTGGTGGACCCGGGGGGCCTGGTGGACCAGGGAGACCTCTCTGACAAGGAGTAAGGGAAGAAAAAAAAAAAAAAAAAAAGAGTAATTAGATCCTGGCAAACGTATGAGAGCCAGTGGGGGGACACCGGCATAATATGAGGGGGCATCTATGGGTTGGTCTGGGGGGGGTCATAGCTGATGAGGAAGAGCTGTCCTCATAGCACAAGTGTCAGGACCCCTGAGCTGTCACGACAACCAGCAATGCCCCTCTCCAAATACAGTGTAGATGAGGTGTTACCCCCCACCCCTTCCCAAGCCCCGCCATCCTCCTGCACCCCTTGATGCTGTCAGGGCCAGGGCAAGGTGGAGGAGGCTCAACTCCCCAACCCAGGAGGATCTGAATGCCATATGGCAATGACAGGGTGGCAGAAACAAAACCAGTGATCTTTGCAAATCAAACACTGAAATTCGGTAAGTTACTCTACTCATTCAGCCAACACAAAGGAGACAGTCTTCCTAGGAGTTCATGCTAGCAAAGAAAATTTAAAACAACCCTTTCCCCTCTTTCCTCTGTTTCCTCAGGATTACATTAGCATCTACAGAGGCGCTTTCTCAAAGCACTGGGCTCCCAAGAGGGAGGCGGGAGGCGCCGCCAGTGTGTGGAAACTGAGAAAAAGGCTTTTACAGGTCTCCCTCGCTATAATGGGGGGCTCTGTTCTCCTCAGAGCAAGCTGCGGCTGGCCACAGCCTCACAACGGTGCTCTGTGAGCAAGAGGCTGGCCCGGGCCTTGCTGGGGCCCTGAGCCTGGCCCCTTGCTCCCCACAGTGCTGCTGCTCTGGATGCCTTTCCTCTCTGCATCAGTCTTCCTAGTGAAAATCCATCCAGCAGTAGTTGGAGACAGAGCTCAAGCCCCACCATATAACGGGGCGCCTGCCTAATGCTTGCTAGGTAGCATCATGTAGGCACACATGGCACCCCCTGCCCTGCGGCCAACTCGCCTTCCCCCTGCAGAAGTGCCAGCACTGTGTCAGGGTCAGATACAGCTACTATGGGGGAGAAAAGGGTCAAAAACCCTCCAGCAGGTCGGTGCTAGGGCATGATAGAGGGTGGCCTTCAGTCTCTCTTCACCTGCACCCTTTCCCTGAGCACACAGCACCGGCCTTTCTCTCACACTTACCTCGATTACCGTCTGGCTTATCTGCGAGGGAGAAAAAAAGAGCCAAAGTCAGAATAAACTTACTTGAGCCAGGCAGAGGCAAACAACCTGCAGGAAAAGCCCCAAAGGCAGGAGGTCCCACTGAGCCCGGGCCATGGCGATGGAGGGAGCGACCTGTGGCTGCTGGGGCAGGCAGCTAAAGGTGAGCCCCGCTGCAGCCCCTCAGGGCTGCTTGCTAACGCCTTGGGGAGGGTCGCGGGGATTGGAGGAAAGCTGAAGGCTGGGAAGGGGAGGACTGAATGCCAGCAGCGCCTTAACCCTTTGCCCTGCTGCTGTTGCTTTGGGCACCGACCCTCACCTTCTCTCGCCGTCCCCCCTCCCGGCCACGGTTTCCCGCCATCAGGCTCCCCGGTAAGGCGGCAGCTGCGGGGAGGCGGCTGCGAAAGTCCCTCCCGCCTGCAAGGCACAGCTTTCAGAAGTCTCCCACCCAAGCAACAGGTGAGAGGGGGAAGTAAGTAAGTCACTGAAGGGTTAAAATGAGGCTGCTGCTACGCTGGGGCGGGGGGTGGATTTCTAAAGGCACCAAATTCCAGGCAGGTATGGTAAAAAAAGCAGGCAGCTCGGGCCAGAAAGGGGGGGGACGAGGTTCCTGTGGGAGCCTGGCGGCGGGCAGGACAGGGCAGGGCAGGGCAGGGCAGGGCAGGGGCTCACCCGGGCCGGCAGCTCGCCGCAGCCTTCGCGCTGGGGTCGCAGGGGGTCGCAGTGAATCACCATCCACTGGATTTCGAACTGGCAAAGGAGATAAAGATGACGTTAATTCGAGTCAGGGGGTCACACTGGCTGAGGGTGTAATAGGAGGAACACCGGTCAGCTAACGGCATGTTTTAAAAGGTAGGTATTTAATAATAGCTATGGGTGTATCGGAGAGCTCAGTTCAGAGCAGGCCTCTTACCCTGCGCTTCCCCAGCTGTGGAGATCTTTTACAGAGGGGACATAAACCTACTGAGGGGTTTAAAGAGAAGGAGAGATTCATCCTGTGTCATTTTTTACATGTTCTGTATAAGCACAGGCCCTTTTCCTCATGCTACATGGTGGTTATATTAAAGGATGGACAAAAAGATTTTCTCTGAATGGATAGTTGTGCCCCATGAAGAACGGTGGGTGTGAGGACAGAATTGTGATCTAAGTGTGAGAAGCTCAAAAAGCAGGATCACAGGCACACTGGCAACAGTCTGCAACTGGGTCATACACATCAGCAGAATTTCACATCTTTTTTGAACACTTGTATTTGGCACTGGAAAATATCACAGGATTAAGACAAACCTCTTTCAGAAACTGCAACCAAGACTCGCTTGATGGGCTATATATATTAAAAAACATAACCTGTGCTGAAAGTTACTGAATAGCTCAGACATACAGCTTCAGAGGTATATCTGTTGATATATAATGCATCACATGGAATTTTAAGTACCAGAAGCATATTAAATTGTGCATACTTATTGTATCTAAGTTTTAAAGTCTTGGGTTGTTTTCCCTTCCCATCACACATAGTATCAGCTTGGCTTAGGAACCACAAATGAGTGGTTTATCCAGAGATTTCTCAGTTCAATGACAAAATTCAGAGGCTCCTACTCCTTTCATTTCGTTATGGATGGCTGAGGAGTTAGGGGGAAAATAAAATTTCTGCCCGCCATCCCTCCCACAACATAATGTCTTGGTGCTTCCTGGCTGCCTTCTGTGCTCCCTCTGGGATATCTCATTGCTCTCTTCAGTCCCAATCCATAACTGATATAGAAGGTGGACTATTATTCTGAGATGTTTTCTTCTCCCGCCACCATCCTTACGTTCACTTAATTGTATACTGACTGCTAAAGAATGCTTTGAGTCTGAAGTCCTTTAGATCTCTGCAAGACATCTACATATCCACAAGGTGCTTGTTTGTTTGTTTTTTTCTTTCACCTTCACCATTTCAGTGCTACCACTCCTGAAATCCTTGCTATCACATCTCTACTGTTCTGTTAACTCTGCAGTCATCAGAGTTTCCAGAGGGCTGAGACTGGAGCACAGAAGAGGCAGTACCTTTGTTTCTTTCACCTGTTATCTGACACCACTATCTGTGAGTCAATTCTCTACCTCCTTTATCCAATTCTTATTTTTAAACCTTGCCCAGTCCTTAGTAATAGACAACTGAATGTCATAATATACATATAAAGAAACTGAATGTATACTATAATTTAAGACTACAAGGCAGCGGTACAATAAGAAAAATAAGAGAGTATTTGGTATCTGAAGATGAGGATTCATAAAAATGGGATCGAATGATACCTATATGATAATTTATTTCATAACATACAACTAGATTCTGAGTCCTGAGTCTACATTATTCTGAAGCTCACTTGTGGAGGGAAGGAGATCCATAACTGGCTCTAAAGCAGTTTATCATCTATTTCTGATTTAAATAATAATCTATTTGTGATTTAAGATGGGCATTGTTTTAAGTGACAGAATTTCTAAGTTTCCAGTTTGTCTGTTTAAATTAAAATCATATTAAATAATAGTAAAATTGAAAAGTCATCCATTCAGTAGTTAGGAAATACCATAATTAAGGTTACCTGTATAAATTTAAGCTGTATGTAATCTGAAATTGTGCAATTCCACACTTTCCTTAGAACGCCTCCCTCATTCACAAGACTGAATGAGCAAGGCTGTAGAAATGGTTCCCATACTGCAGAAACTATGTTTGGAAGTAAATGAGGTGAAAGGTGGTAAAAAAAGAAAGGATGGCTTTGTGGAAAAGGCAGACAGATGCCACTGAATGAGCCTGATTTTGCTTCATAATTCTTATATAGTGGTGACAAATTAATTAAAGCAAAATAGCCACATTAGAGAGCATTCTGCATGGGGTAGGAGGAGGGAATTGGATACCTGAAATGAAGTATCTGGGTACCAGTTATACATGTCGGCTGATCAGTAACAACTGTAACTGAAATCAATAGTCTTGAGCTGTGCTTTTAACTTGTAACACGGTACAAAATCTGTAAACACTGACAAAATTACTTTTAAGACATACCACCAGTGGCCAATATCTGCATCAGCACATTCTGGGGTTTTTATGTCCATAATCATTGCCTCTTTTTTTGTCTTTTGTGTGTGTGTCTGGTTTTTTACTTCTGTACTAAGGTGAAAAAGATTTGAGATGATAAAATGCTAATTACTGGGTTGTGTTAGACTTTGATGCGTGACTGTCCAAGCGCCAATATCTGTGTCTTAAGAGAATACTACTAGCAAATGCATATACATGAAAAACCTGGTTTTTCAACTTTGAACATAATCAATATTAAAATAGAGATAAATTTATTAATGAGATTATAAGATGTGATTGCTTGCTGCAGTGGGAACTTGACTCACTGAGCCAGGAAATCCTTTTAGCGTCTCATATGTTTTCTTCCAATGCTCTCAAATGGCCAACCAATCACTTTGTTTAGTTCAAGATGGGATTTGAGTGGTGAGCATTAAGTAAGGCCTGGTACTCTCATGAGTTTAAGACATTAAAAAAAAAAAATCTCAGTAAATAAGGCAGGCATCATATGCAGAAAAAGTACATAGCATTATTTACAAACACTGTACCATAATGTGAATGTAAAAGGAGTTGAAGTATTTTGAACATGCAGCTTTAATTTGACATTTCTTAGTTCACAGTTGCTTAGTCAGGCAGCATTATTTTTTTAAAAAAATAAACCATGTCTGCTCTGTAAATTTTTTACTTAGAGCTTTTGTTACTGTTTTGAGGCTATATAAAAAGCAAAAATTGAGATGAAGCCTATCTGACTTTTTAAAAATGAAAAATAAAACTCTTTTGTTGGCAAGGTAGTAAAAGGTGTGACTGGCTTCCCATTGATATAGGAGAGGTGAGAGAAGGGCAAATATGTCTTAGCCTTGCTGTCAAAGGTACCTTTTCCCTTGACAGTATTTCACAATGATCTTGTTGATTATGTTAAGCTGATTTACAGGATGACACTATTTTCAAGATGTCTCATGTAGATGTTATATCGATATCAATGCAAGGTGTCATTAAGGATGAAGTACAGGCACAAAGTTCTCAGAAATGAACCTCAGATAACTCAGCGATAGTCATAAAGCAAAGTTATTAAAATGTAATCTTTGAAGACCATAGGTGTTAAAGACCCATAGGTCAATATTTGTCACATCCATTGTCTAAGATTCCTACAGGATTTCCGTTTCATCTTAATTTCTTAGTCAGCACAGGTATAATTGGATTAGCTATGTCTGTTCACTGTTCTGTCCTCTTAAATTCTTTGGAAATGCCCACAGCTTTGCATATCTCAGTATCAGCTATGTGATTCAGTAGTCTTATTAGTGCTTTAGATGAGAGGGATGAAGGTTGAGTAAGATGTAAATGGGACCTAATACTAGGGTAGTATTTTCAGTACGGCATCAGTCACAGGGAAGCATTTATCATTACCGAAGGCTTTAAGGAAAACCATGACTCTCAGAACACATTTGTATGTCCCTTCTGGGAGAACTGGCTCCCTGTGCCCCACCAGACTATTGTTGCCTCAGGGATGATTCAGGGGAAGACATCCCTTCAGGGGAACTACAACTCAGCTAAGCAATTTTCAGGTGAAAGTTTTCTACAGTTTTTCATCGATTATATCTATGTTTGTTCTAAAGGAAGTTTACTATCAACTGTTTGTACATTTATTAAGTGACCAAGAATAAGCTACACATATATAAACAGATATCATTATAGACCTATTCTAAACACGTTTTATCCATTTTCTTACACAGTAATGGGTTTTTAGAGCCTCACTATCCTTGCATCTTTTTTCAAAGCCTTAGAACAGTACAGCAAATTCTGGTGTTATTTGACTTTCTATAGCAAGAGTTCAGCCTTCTGAATGTGAGATTTCACAGGGTGAAAAAAACCTGAGACATGACTTTTTACAATACATGGACACAACCTGATTTATGGTGTAAATTAATCCCTGTTCAGCAAATACTGATAAGCAGCTTCCTCTTAAACTTTACAAGTCATGTAGCTGCTCTGAACTAGTTAACAGCATTAAATGTCAATTAAATAATGAAGAGGGATCACTTCTAGCAAAGTGTTTAGTGTCTTTTATGAGAAAATAAAAGTAATGCCTCTGAAATCACAGAAGCTAAGGCAATTTATATCATCTCACGGCAGTTAATCTTTGAGCAGTAAGAAATGAATGCCCTTACTTTTCTATAAGAAATGTGATTTAGAGAGTAAGTTCCTTTTCAGTTTTGAAATTATGATATATCTTGTATTGCTTAGAGTTTATAGTGGATTATTTGAATTACTTTTAGATAAAAAGAACTATTTTCTTTTTTATCTAAAAAAAAAGAGATAAAATGCAGCTGTAAACCTGTATAAAAATTTGCCCTCCATAAAACACTCCAGAAATCATGGAATAAATCTTTGTAAAGGCTCAAAGGCAAGCCGTAGTTTCTAATGGAACTCTATTACTCTCCTAGGCAATCATAGTAACAACTAGCAGTAAAGAATCTCTTTTAAAATGACATGTATTACAGTGCACCTATAAGAAGTTGACCTATTCTGCAAGATAAATAGAGCACTCACAGAATACTGCAAAAAAAAAAAGAATAGGAAACACATAATTTATGTCCTTTAAAGGACTAAAAGGAAGTAATATACTTTAACAATGCCTGGAAATAAATTAGAAATCGTGCCTGGGATATATTAAATAACCAAAACTGATGAGATGTTTAAACTGAGTATAGTCAAGCAAGTTACAGGATAAGCCTAGAATATCATCAAGCATAGATTTATTCACTTGATTTAAAGAGAAACTAAATGCACAGGCTAAAACAGAAACTTGTGCAATATAAACAGCCATTTCAAAATTATTAGTCCATCAGATTGTGTAATTTCTTTGTCAAAATTTTAGAGAATATAGTCTTCTTAAATCTACATTTTCATAATGTCAGCTTGGACCACTACCATTGTTAGTTTTGGCTTCATAGCACAGGCCATGCGATTCAATCTAGTGAGTCTTCTGTCAAACCCAGAGTTCTGTCTGAATTAAAGTGTATTTTAGACACCCAAACTCAGTTAAAAAATGTAATGTGATGCTTACCTTCTTCCTTCCCTGATAATTTGTTCTGGTGCTTCATTATTCTTTTTGCCAAAAAATGTGCATCATGTTTCTGTTTTAAGGCCTACCTTATGCAAAGATTTGATTTTTATTTTTTTTTCATAAAATACACTAAATATGACTGAATCTCCCCAGAAACACGCTAAAGTTGTAAACAAATATTTTGCACAGTAAGTGGTGAATTGTAAAAATTACTAAATTCCATTTTTTCCTTTCATCCTTGAAGAAGGGTGTCCTGTACTTAACATAGCTTCACACTAGTGCCTAATGCTGTATGTGCTTAAAGAGGATCCTTGGAAAAGGAACAGGATAATATATGGAACTTTGCAATAGCTTCTGCAATTTTTTTCAACGGTGTTTTGAAACTATTTACTTTTAATTTACAAAGTGAATTCAGAAATAGCCTTCCCAAAGTCTTAAATGTCTTTTAGTGCCATTGTGGGACAAAATTGTTACATTATTCAGCATAAAGTGCAGTATAACTCATTAGCTAGCTGAGAAAACACTTTCCTGGATGCCTGAAAGACAAAATGCAGATGTGACAGCTACAATTTTTTTTTTCTGTTCAGAAATTACAGGTATGTCACTTTGTGTGTTTTATATTAATCATTTTTTTCAGAAACTAAATCAGATAATCACATAATAAAATCCGAGGTTTTTCAGATTCAGTTTTCTTTGTTAAGAGGCACAAAATCATTCAATATTTACCATATTTCACCCTCAAAGTTATTTTCTCCATCAAAACAACTCTCCTTGCAGTGTAGTAGCACAAAGAGGATATTTTCAGCCTTAAATCCACTAACGATACAGAATAAGCATTTCACTGCCTAGTCTTGCTATACAGAATAAAGGAGTACTCCATAGTGAGTTTAGGTGTCTACTATAAAGCACAGGGAAAGTTAAATATCTAACAAAGGGATTCACAGCAGGCATGGTATGGGGGTGAGATGTCCTGAGCTAGCCAGGAGAAGGTATTGTGGAAACGGGTGGGCTTTATGTCTCAGCTCTGCTGGGCCCTTTGCTTGAATTGGATCTAGTCTCTGATGCCACACTTATCCCTCATAGACAAGAATCTTCTTTAAGAGTTCATTGTCTACTCCAGGTCAGTCTTTTTCAAAAAACTCAAGCTAATTAAAGAGGAAAAGCAACTGTTAACATGATCGTACCAGGTAGCACAATGATTAGAACAGTCTCCTAGGTATAAGGTACTCATGATAATCTCTGATTTAGTTCTGAGATTTAAGCATGGGTCTGTGTCAATTTCTGGACCCTCCAGTTCAAGAAAGACAGGGAACTACTGGAGAGAGTCCAGTGGAGGGCTACGAGGATGTTCGGGGGACTGGAGCATCTCTCATATGAGGAAAGGCTGACAGAGCTGAGTCTGTATAGCCTGGAGAAGAGAAGACTGGGAGGGGATCTCATCAATACTTATAAATATATAAAGGGTGGATGTCAAGAGGAAGGGGCCAGACTCTTCTCTCTGGTGCCCAGTGACAGGACAAGGGGCAATGGGCACAAAATGGAACACAGAAAGCTCCATCTCAATATGAAGAAAAACTTCTTCACTTTGAGGGTGACTGAGCACTGGAACAGGCTGCCCAGAGAGGTTGTGGAGTCTCCTTCTCTGGAGATATTCAAAACCCGCCTGGATGCGATCCTGTGCAGCCTGCTCTAGGTGATCCTGCTTTGGCAGGGGGGTTGGACTAGATGATCTCCAGATGTCCCTTCCAGCCCCTACCATTCTGTGATTCTGTCTCTTATTTGCTGTGTGAACATCAGAGTAGATCAAAAAGGACCTCCATCAATCTCCCTTATAGGAGATATTCCCTTTGTAGTAATGATTTAAAATACTTCTTTTGCCAGAGACAGATTTAATTATCTCTAGCTGATGACTGGTGCACGCATATGAGAGAGGTGTCCCAGTTCTTGCTCAATCAACGTTTTGCTCTCTTTGGTGTGAGGTACAGCCCACAGATCCATGTCCTGAGACTTTCTTCTAGATCAAGATCCACATAGGAGATAAGCAGAGGAACATGCAGATGGTACATCCAGACAGAGCAGAATCCAGTGACAGAAGTGTGGATGTCTGAGAAATTTCATTATTGAAACTTAGACATAACGTAGGTTATCTCTTACCTTACACAGTATATATGCCTGCAAAATTTAAAAAGCAAAAGTACTACTTACCTGCCAAGGAGTTATTTTCTGACATTTCTGCTTTCAGAAAACATTTGAAGATGCATTCCACAAAAAAAGATTAAGTATAGAGATCCTATTAAACACTTTTTGCAGTAATAAAAGATTTTGGAACTTACCGGAACTGAAATTTGAGGATTATTTTTAAGTTTTCCAAGCACAGCAAAGCCATCAACGCTGATTTTCCCTTTTGGTTTTATGTTTAAAGTTTCAATTTTAATACAGTCAATAAAAAGTGTGACACTGTTTGCTTCCACACTTATCATAAGCTTGTGCCATTGGGAGTCGAACAAGAAAGGCAAATGCAAAAATGATGCAGTTTGGAGATTTCCATCCACTCCTTTATAAGAAAATTCAACGCTTTTCATTTGACCATTAAGATTCACTCCGACTTGTTCTTTTCCTGAAGAATCCTGAATCTGCCAAATAGTCCAGTATTTCTGAAGTGTGGCTCCAGTCATCCGAAAAGTAGTTAGAAAGGAATATTCATCAGGCAGTCCATTGGAATATATGGCACTGTGTAGGATCAAAATACAGTATATTTGTTGTGTATTTGTTTTGAAAAGCTCTGCATATCACCACAAAGTAATGAGAAACACTTACTCAGTGGAACCCTGTTTCAACCATGCTTTTATTGGTGCTTTTCTGCATGCAGAATCCCGAAATGAGATGTCCTTTTGCGTCATTAGTGTTGTTAATGGCAAAAGGAACTGCTTCAGAAAGGTGAGTTCTTCCAACATTGTACAATATTGATGGTAACCCTTTCTAAGTGTAATGGATGGAGCAACAACAGACTCCTACTTCAGATTTAGAAAGTATATCATACAATTATGCTATTTCCTACTATTAGACTTATAAAGTCAGTCAACATGGTGTGACTTTGTCATTGGCCAAGTAGATAGTCAGTGCAGATCTGGTTTGGCTTTGAAGACATAAGAATGTCTTTTGCAAATGCATTTTCTTGTTCAGCCTCACAATAACCATTTTGTTAATGTATTGGCTATCACTTCAGCAGAAATCATTCAACAAATCATTCACTGACAAATATACACATCGTAAAAATGTATTATGTCCAGTGACATTCAACCACAAGACTACAAGTAGCAGGGAACAGATTTGCCACCTATAAAATGTTTCATTCTTTTGCAACTTGTATAACGCGTGAGATTTGGAAACACAAACAAGTACTACTGGCTGTGTCACTGTGCAAAACAGTAATGTCATTTTTTATCTCAAAGGTGTCAGTACATCCAATAGAATATTTAAAATATATGCCTTTTTATATTCTGTGGATCATTGTAGTGTCGTAATCCAGTCAACATCAATACATTATTTGCCTTCTATCCACATTTAAGAATAAGTTCTTTTTTTAATAAATTTCTTAAGTATAGAGATACACAGAGCTATTCTGTCACCAGCATTCATTAGAATAACTTCTCAGACAAGTGGGCATTTTGAACAAAGATTATTCTGGAGTGGTAGATCAACCCTATCTCAGCAGGAATTTAGTTAACATTAATGAACCTCAGGCTTTAGGCTGGGAGGGGATGGGGAAATGAAAAAAATGAATAAATTAGTTCTTATTCTGCATGCTTGATGACTACTGATTTAGTAGGAGAGTCTCTACAGTTTATAGTTTGGTGTTAGTGTTCAAAGCTGTAGTGCAATCATATTCCAGCAGGCGACGGCACAGCCTCAGCAGGATTTCAGTAAGGACCGGGACAAGGCTGGCAGCAGCAGCAGCAGCAGCTTCACCTTATTAATACACCACCCAAACTGCTGGTGTTTCTCCACTTTCCCCGTGAGCCTTTACCTGCACCTGAAAGCTGGTGTATGAGGGACGGGAATGTTTAGCTAGAAGATTATCTCATTGCAGAAAGTGTGGAGATACACAATGGTAGGACAGGGGGTTCCTTGCCAATACCTTTAAACTGCCTGTGGTTTGCTATGACTTGTGTCTCTGTTGATTGCGGATGCAGTAGTCTGTCACAGCTGGCTTTGTCTGATAGGAATTTATCTAACTTGTGTTCTCTTATTGTTTTGTTTCAGTTTGTATCTTGCCATTTTAAATGGAAATGACAATGCATGGACATTGTACCTTTCCTCCTTGTTCTGAGCACTTTCCAGTGTATGCTACTGTCCACTACCCTTTTGTTAGGCTTCTAGCTTACAGAAATACAGAATATTTATATATTCTTTCCTGCTCCAGGAACATACTCCCTCTCCCTATCCAGACACATATTAGACTCTTGTTAAGCTTCTGATCCAGTTCAGCACATCTTTTATGGCCCTCAGTGTCCTTCGTCCTCCATAATATCTCTTAAGCAAGTATTTCAATGTCCTCTGCTGCTAAAACCTTAGGTCAACTGAGGCATTTATCTCTTCATTTGCTGAATCCCACTGTTTGTTCTCACACAAGAGCTGGTTTTCATACTACCCCATTGAAGGTGGTATTGTTGGGTAATTTTTTAACTAGCCTCCGTGTGACATTCCACTTTCTCTCTGTCAAGTTCAGCGACTCTAGGGAAACGATGCGCCGAGCTCTGTGGCTAAAGGAGACATTGCTAATCCCAGATCCTCTGAGGAGAGGTTTTCATTCTTTCTATGTGCTGATAAGTTTTGCTGTCATGGCAATACTGTTTAAAATATCACACACGTTCTCACTCCACCTCAGCTGACATAACTATACTGCGGAAAAAAAACCCAAACAAACAAACAAAAAATAGTAAGCAAATATAGTTACACTTTTCAATTAGGAGATTGTTTATGCCAGATTGGCAAAAAGATTCTTTGCACCTTATTTAGCTATATTGTTAGTCCTTTACAAGCCATCATATGGGTCCTCCTTCTTTCTCAGAAATTAAAATAGAAAGGAAATATGTTAACTTTTTCAAGTGATATACAAGGAAGAGAAATTATGTAAGAACTTCTGTCATTGGTAAGAGAAAACTAAATTATAAGAAATTTATATAGAACAGTAAAGATAAAAAGTCAGTACACAAGTCTGGACAAATAGTTACATTTTAAAAAAACTTTCGATAACCAGTCAGAATATCTGCTGCCTTTAGACTAAAGACACAGTATCAGAAATGTGAGTCAACATAACTAAGCACAGCAGGACCTATCACCAGAAAGGTACTCTGCATGGGGCTGTTAAAAGAGTTATACCTATAATTCTACAAATAAAACAGACGGATTCTCATCTCATTTACTCCAACAGTAACAAAAAGCAATTCCATTGGCTTTAGTGGTAACAGTGTATTTCAGTACACAGTTTTTCCCAAAGCCTGTGATCTTTACATAGGGAAAAACTCTACTGAAGTCAGCAGCTTAAAATGCTAAATGTTTGGAAGCCATGGCAAATTTATCATGACATTAAAATAAACAATTGCAGAGCAGTTATTCTTTCATCTCATTGCAAAGTGAAGTGTGCTGGATTCTGTAATCTTGAACAGCTGGTAACTATATAAGCCCTTAAATTATTTCCATAAATTATTTTTAACATACATGTTTCCAATTCCACTAATTTATGGAAGGAAATCAAGCAATTTTAAACTTAGAATCAGGCAGATGAGCAAAGGAAGAATTAATATGCAAAATTACTTCAAGTATGCAGGACAAATTAAGTCCCAACCTATTTCCTACCCCCTTAAAATTGCCAAGGATATAAGCCATTAAAGCATTTTTTAAATTCATTTTTGTATCTTCAGTTTGTAAGATAGCAGTCTTGTCTTGCATTCCATGTGTATTCAGAACTAGTATTAACTGCTTTAAGTGTGAAATGAGTGCAAGATCAGACCAATATTTTATAAGATATTTGAGTCCTTGGTTAATTTTTTAAAATACAGTTTGGGGGGGGGAAGGGTGAAACATTTGTAATCATCTAAGGGAACTTCTGAAGCACTACTGTTTTCTTTTAATCTTTTTCATAAATACCCAGAAGTCTTATTAATCCCATACCTTGAGTGCTTACCAGCAACATTTCTTTAAGATTTCAAGGCTAAGTCCTACCCAGGCATCAATATATCAGAGACAAGTAATCTGGCTTGGTGGTGGAAGCCCTGAATAGTCCCACTGACTTCAGTACGTCATCAAGAGCAGAAGAGTATTTTAAGAGGTTAACTACATATTTATTTGAATACTACAAAATAACTGCTTATTTCATTAAACCTGTTTCTTTAAGAGTTAATTTCTTAGGTGAGCTCCATTGCCACTGAGATAACTTAACTGCTTGCTAAGTGAAGATTTTAGAAATGTCAGTACATTCCACTAGAGGTGGCTGTAGAAATTCCTCTGGCCAATTTCATGATAATGCAGAATCATACGCCCACAGGTGTGGATTCCTTTGCTCAGGGTGGAGACACTTGGGTCTGCACCTCCTGAAGCCTCCTAGAATCACAGCTGACCTGGCAGGCACTATCTGGCAGCCATCAAAGAAGCAATAACAATAAAAACAATAAAAACTAGCTAAGCATTTTAAAAAGCAACTGTCCTAAGTCATTAGCCAAAAGTCATTTGCTAGGACTCATTACCCTCAGCTGGTCTCTGTTCTTCAGAAACATCCAGTTCTGAGCTAATTATTTCTCTTATGAGCTAATTAGCTTTTTAGCTGTATTTTGTCTTTTCCGTTACAATGTCATCATCAATATCAATGGAGCAGTACTATGTAAGATATCTTACTTGTAATGCAAAAGGATTTAAGAACTTTGGTGGCTGGATGTAGAAAAGCCAGACCTTCAGGCATATGCATTTGAGGAGCATTACTTCACAGAGAAGCATTATTCCCAAAGGGGGGGGGAAACCACAGGAAATCAACCTATCAAATTCTCTGGATGCTCCAAGCTTACTGATAAAGTTTTATAAATTTCTTAATTTCATTTTAGAATTTTTTATCGTAATGTGTGTGTCATGTCACTTGTTAAAGTGGTCTGCAATACACCACTACCCCAAATATAAACACTGTTCAAAAGTCAGCTTCAGTTTTTACATTGCTGTGCTTTCTACTGAGATGAGGATGCAGGCAAAGAGGTATCATTTCTGGATTCATAGGCTACCTTTATGTTACTAAATTCAATATGCCCAAGACTGTTCTCTGATAATAAGTTCAGCTGGCATGAAAAAGTTTAAACCTGCTCAATTCCAAAATATTGTGCTATATGCAAGCTGCTTATTGGGAATAGTCCATGGCCTATGCTAACTGCCAAGCTGTGACCAGGAATTGTTTAAAGAGTGCTAATTAGTCTGGACCCAAATCATGCCAAATCTTGTTTAATATTTTAACAGTATAGATGATCAAGTGTGAATGCCTTGGAATGTTCCCTGGCATTAATTTATCCATGTGGACACAGGGGCCTTGTGATGTGACAGCTGCATTTGTGAAGTCAAAAGGATTAAGATTTCATCCAGCGCACAGAGATAGCTAGCCCCTTTCCTCCACATAAAAACATATCATGAACATATTCCTTTGTGCTAATATTTTTTCTTACAGCTTGCAATTAAAAATCAACACAATTATTGTCCAAATTGCCAGTATTCATTTTGTACTTACTAACTGGTGGACAGCTACAACAGGTACTTAGATGAAATTGAAAAATGATAGGTTCACTATGTCAGAGGCAATGGCTATCAGTCATGGCCGTTTCAGAGGTTCTAATTACACAAAGAACACTATGTTGATTCTTCAGCAGATTTTATGCTAGAAGAAGCAATGGCCAGTGGGAATTTATGTGGATGATGGGAGAAGCTTAAGGCTTTTATGCAATCATTTCTGTTCATTCTGGGATGTACTTCTGGATATACCTTGGCAATTATGCTAAGCAGCAAAAAGACCGAGCTACAATTTAGTAGTGTTTTAAGGAAGCTATATAAGCTTTTCAGGGCATAAGCTATTGTTACAGCAAAGACCAAATAAATATACTCAGCCGTGCCTATCTAATTGAGCTTTCATTCCCATTCCATAGCCACTCTAACATGAGCTTGTCTGCATTAGTATAATTATCATATGCTAGTCTAAAAAAATTATTTTCATATTTCTGATACTTACTGACAGAACAGTGACAGGCAAGCCCTCTCGGCTGATAGTGTAATTGGCTTGCCTGCCATTTCTACGCATGTGCCCACCTCCCCATCCCTTCCTCAAAAGCCTGGAATGCCTTACATAGGGGAACGGGCTTAATTGGGGTGATCCCCCCCCCATTTCATAAGGCAAGAGAAGACATTGTCCATGGCTGTTGGGTTACTCGGTACTAACATGGCTCAACGAAGGTGTGAGAGGAGATCTCTGCAGTGGAGCAGGCGCAGAGCTTGCTGTTGCCTGACGTGTTTTTCGAGGGTCCCTCCCCAGTGCTCTTGTAGCTCTTGTGCCTTCATGCCTATGTCAGCCACCCAGCTCGGGAAACAGCACTGCGTGTTGTTTCCAAGCTCACTTTAGTTTTGCCTCCCTCACCTCTTGGCGAAGCAGGAGCTCACAGCGATGGAGGCATGAACCGAGGGGGTTATACCCTCTGTGTCCGTGACTTGCGACAGCTACGGCGGCCCACGCCACCCCCCCCCGGGGCTGCCCCGGTCCCCGCGGCGGGGCGGTGTTTCAGCACCACGGGCACGGACAGCTCCGCGGCGGGGGGCGGCTCAGGCGGCTCTTCCTCCCTCCCCTCCCTCCCCTCCTCTTCCTCCCCTGCCTGCAGCCGCGGGATGCAGCTGCTGCCCGCTGCTGCCCCGGGAAATATTTACGTTATCGTTAGATATTCCGCGTGTGAATAAAGGGTAGCAGGGGGTGGCCGGAGGGAAGTGCAACAGGAGTTCAGCGTTGTTGCAATGCCTGGGTCTTGGAAAGCCAGAGCTACATCCGTGCCCCTAAGGATGCTCAGCCTTGCTTGAGGGGCTCTGCGTAATTTGCTAACTCTTGTTCTGCTTCTCAGGCATTTCATCATTGCAAATTCATACCACCTACCACGCCACATTATAAAGATAATGTGGAGAGTTCTGGGTTTTAGAAAAAATATTGAAAATGGCATCAAGTATGCCTCTCCTGTGCTGTTATCCTCAGCTGCTTACTGCCAACTTCACTCCTTCTGAATTAGCTTACTGAGAGGTGCACGCTGTAAAATAACACTGAAGAAGGGCAGCAGGATCAGGCTCAGTGACAGAGGAGCACCACACTGGGACAAGACACTCGGCTCAAGTGCAGGTGACTTTTTAGTTGGAGCCAGGGCCCAATTTCAGGTATGCCATGAGGTAGCATTGCAGTGTAACAGCACAGTGTTGACTGGAAGTACCAGTTGGTGTTTTGAATGTGGTAAATTCATGATACTACAGCACCATACCCAGCCAACAAGCCCAGTGGCAGCAGTCAGCTCAGATGCCGTGGTGCATTAACACAGGTGGTGTAGGCTTGATCAGGGACAACTTGTATATATGGAGCATATATCTCACTAGAGCCATCTATAGCAATAAGTCTAAACTTTCTTAAAAATTAAAATATTACTGCTTTGATAGCTCAGACTGTTTCTGAGCTAAGAAACATCAGTTGAAAATCTGAGAATCTCCCACTTTTAGTGAAATGAAGATCCCATTTACTGTCTGTGGTTGGATTCACATTTATGCACTGGCAGCCTTGATTTGCCATTGGCATGGAGAGTAGCCATAAGTCCAATGTAGCCAACCAGTGAAGCTGTAAACTAGCTTAACCTGGTGGCTAAAAAGGTAGAAGCCAGGGAGGACTGCAGTGAGCAAATGTCAGTGATAGCCAGAATATGACAAAAACACTTTGCACTCCTATTAGTCCTAGTTGAAACAGTAGTCCAATTAAAGGTCTTGCCAGTTAATTGCTAAGGAAAGGCATTCTTAATTACATAAGATACTGGACCAGAGTACAGACTTGCCTAAGTTTGGCAAAGACATCTCTACTCTGCTGTACTCTCTCTATTCCCTCACTGGCAGCAAGTCTGGCCTGTAAAGCACAAACACAATTAGATTCCTAAATCCTGACTCCTACTGCAACTTGCCTGTGACATGCTAAATAATAGTTTTCATCTTTTATAGATTAAGTGACCATAAATCAGCCAGAAGCATGTGTGTACCAGTTATCCAAAAAGAAAAAATAAAACCCCTTACCATACAATCAATCAGATTTATCCTACGGTGTCTCTGCAATTCTTACATGATCAGAACAATCCCTTTGTGTCAATGCTTTGAGAAAACTTTCCCCACTCTCCTGTTATCTTTTCTTTGCCTCCCTATCTCTTTTCAAGTCATCAAGAACTTCTGGCTTCACTTCCTAGAAGTGAATCCCTTTCTGTCGGCAAATCTTGAGGCACCCTGACCAATATCATTGGTAGAGGAAAGTAGAAGTTCCTGAAATTGCTGTTAAAGAATCAGTCTGGCCTGGTGGTGTCAATGAAGGGAAAAAAAAAAAAAAAAAAAAGTTAACTCCTCTTTCCCCTTCCAAAAGCTGTGCAAATGAAGTGATCTAGCTGGGGAGAGGATCTATCCCTTAAATTATAATATTGCAAAATACGTGTATTTCAAAGTCAAACTACAAAAGGCATTACCTGGTTGGGATCCTGAAGTCTACATTGGGTCCCAATTTATAAGCCACTTGTAGAGAAGTGGAGCCCACTACTCTCTGGATAATTCCTTGGGAAGCAGCTTTTTCTATTTGGAACTGAGAAATCAGGTCAAAGCCTGCAAGAAAAAATATACATGTCCAGAATGTAACTTTCATTTTAATGTAATTACACAATTGTGCAGTCATAGAGCTGAATATAACCTGATAAAGTTTCTGAACAGCAGCTTTTTTCTGAAAAAGTTGGAATGCTACTTGCCTGGTAAGTCATCTTGGCCAATCCTGATTGTTGGGCAGAGATCAGTTCTCTGACTTGCACCCAGAATGACTGGTAGTCCTGCAAAAAAGTGTGAATTTATTAACCATGTGCCTGCACATTGCCTCAGATCACATTAAAAAATTAAGCAAAACAACTGTAAGAATATTATTAATTAAATAGTGCTATAAATAATAATAATAATTAGATGTATATAATAATAAATTTAAACTGTATGCAATGAAGTCAGAGGTGTAAGAAAATAAGCATCTGTTTCTAGAGAGCTCCAAATTTAAAATTATAACTCGACTGATTATTTGAGGGGTTTTTTTCAAGAATTTAAATGAGAGTGTTACAATAATTCTTCTCTTGCAGAGCTATGGAGAAGTAGTTGTAGCATAAGAAAGCCTGCTGTGTAAGGAGTTTTTGGTTTGAAACTTTTGGTGGTTTAAGCAAACTTTAAAAAAAAAGGTCAGTTACCTAAATCAACAGTCTCTCTAGTCCCAAGGAAACTTAAACAAACCTCATGCCAAGTAAAGAGGCCGTTGAGAAACTGTTGGCATCTTTTCCACTCTCTCTGGTATTCCAGGTGTTCCTACCTTCCTCTGTGCCACATCTGATCAGAGAATGATCATTCATGAAATACAGGATGGGGGCAAGAAGAACTTACAGGCCTTTTTTGTTGACCCAAAGAAGAATGTAGAAGAAATTTGTTTGAGGAAACCAAATTTTAAAATCTAATTTTGCAGAATATTATCTGTCATTAAGCCTTGTAATAAGCATGAAAATCTACCAGATTCCCCTAATTTAAGGAAGGAGGAAGGAAAAATAAACTTTTATTTGAAGAGTTTAAGAGTCATGTACAAGTCCAGTATCAGGTCAATCTGGAAAATGTTAGCTGAGTCTGGATGGGGAAGAATGAAGCGTGCAAGTTGGAAAGAGATGCATTTCTAACCTACAGAGAGCCTCTTGTGTGCTGCAAAGGCTCAACCATAAATGTGGGTTTCCTTCTGACAACATAAACTTAAAGGGAACATTCAGCTTGACGTGTTACACCTCAGAAATGGACTCATTCTATATTATTTGATGAGACATATGGCTGACATCCAGCCATTTACATTTTATGCCCAGCAAATAAAGTAGAACGAGTTTGTTGCCACACGTAGAAGGATTTCTAACTAGAAGCACTGAAAGATAGGGAGAGGTTTGTGTCCTGTATCTACCACCTATATCCAGCTTTTAATCCTTACCTTAAAAATACACCTAATAGTGAGTTTAAAATAACACACACAACTCTTGCTTTTTCCTCTCTTTCTCATATGCATCCATCCATCCATCCATCCACATAGACAGTTCTCCCTTTCTGTGATGGCTAGCTAGAGGGGATTTTAATTTTGAACAAGCTCAGAATAATTCTTTTGACAGTCAAAATTACAGAAAGATGCAATGCAGGTAAAGTCTGTCTCCTTACTTGATTGTTGCTGGATGGTGGCTGAGATGAAAGACCACAGAAAACTACACACGTAAAAGGAAGCTGTAATTTTCCTGTAAACAGAAAGAAAACTCCAGTATGAATGTATAGTTCCTGACAGATTCTGTTATTGACTTTCTCCTCAGAGCCGTGCATATTAAATGTATAAAAACCCGAGTTAAGGATTTACTAACAGATTTGACAAGACAATTTCTTTACACGAGAACTTTTTATCTTTGCCTTATAATAAAGCACATCAATAAAGCTCTTTCTATTACCATTTCCTTCACATAATGCTGTCATAAAACCAAACAACAAAGACGGCAGCTGGCAAGGACAGCTTTAACCATTCTAATCTCTTATTTACAGATTTCTCTAAATCCCACTTGTTCTCTTACCAGTTGCTTTTCATCTTCCCTGCTGGCGTTCTTCACTTCTCTCATGTGAATATGTGGTGTATATAGTCACACTCCCTGCTTCCCTCTCATTAGTCCTGTTGAAGAGAGCGGCAGTGGGTGCAGACAGCTCCTCCTGCCCCACGCAGGACCCAGCAGGGAGGGAGGTTCAGGCTGCTGGGTCTGTTTTAATCTCGTGAAGGGAAGGAGGTGGAGGCTGGACGGACATGTGTGTCCTGGCAGGCTCTGAGGGCGGATCTCTGGAGCCAGTTGAATATAAAGAAGCCAAGAGAGCAAAGAAAAGGCTACTGCTTGCACCAGCATCAGGACAGGGAGATTAAGAAAACGTGAGTTCAGCAATGCCAGTCACTGAATGGTGGGTCTGCTCTTCAGCCAGGCAGATGAAAGAATAGTATGTACCAGGGGGTTTGAGGAAGTTGGTGGCCCTGATGTGGTGTTAAGACTAAAAGCTTTGAGAACAAGGGAACGCTGGTCCTATAAAGAAGGCATTTCCATTTCTCACTGATTTACTCATCAGGTGGCCTCAGGAGAAGCCTAGCTGGTGATGTCCCAGTTGTTTCTTCTGAATAAAACTGGTTATATAAAAGGGTTTTCATTGCTTAAACTCAAACCTTTTCCAGGAATACACACAGGCATTACTAAGCAGACTCCTTCTGTTGTCATTGATAAAGCACTCACTTTCCATAGACTATTACATGTTTGGACACACAAAGGCATTTATTCATATTTGTTCACACGGATGTAAAAAGAGAGACTAAAATCTGTATGCATTAAAAGACCAAGGAAAAGAGGTGAACAGCCAGAAGGTCCCAATAGTTAACAGAGTCAAAACTCATGTATGTATGGAAAGTTATGGTAGGTTGTGCTAGTACATCACATTTGTAAGGCTTCATCTCTTCCAGATTCTTAATATTCTAAGGGAGTTTAAATTTCCAGATATATTTTTTTTTAAGTGTGGGATATACCAAATCTCTGCTGTCTGCTGGGAGTCTGAAGTAATAATTAAATAATGAACTACCCCGTTTGTCCTCATTTGCTGTAACTCACATTCCCAGTATTGGCAATTCCAGTATTAATGTTGTTCACACTTTTATGTCTGTTGTTAGAAAGGGAGAGGCTGGATCATAGACATGAACAATTTTCCATGAATAAAGTCCCATTTTAATGCCTAAGCAAACACATCTTGGATGATAACACTTTTTCCCCCTTCAAGGGAAAGATATGGTCAGGGAGCCTTGCAGTCCAGTGTCATGATGGTGAACACACGGTATCTGTGCCAGAATTGGCACATGAAACCACTGACAATAAAGAAAATTAAAAATCAGAGAAATATTACTTTGATTTCACAATAAGTTTGCCCAAGTCACTGCACACCTGAGTCACTTATTCCCTGTGCAGATATTACTGTTGTGTCATGCAGTGATATCTGCGGGGCACAAGAGGAGTCTATAAGGAATAAGAGGGAGAGCAGGAAGTGGAAGTGACCTGAAGCTATAAAGAAGGGGAAGGACATGGGAATGTGGCATGGGATGGAACAAGTGAGAGCACCTGGGGCTTAGAAGGAGCACCAGAAGGTTTGTGAGGGAACGGAGCAGTGCCACCGGGTGCCAAACCGTCTCTTTTGTCATATATAAATGACATATTTGTGGCATTAATTTTGCCTTTGAGACTGCTTAGTATTGCCAGTTTATTTGTGGCAGCATTAAGGAAGAAAAACCCACCAACCCATCTCAGTAGTTAGATATGGAACTAAGTGGAACTGTCATTGAGTAAATTAGCAAATATTTTTGGCACATGACATGAAGATGTCTACCATTGCTTGTGTCTGGGGTTATTGACACACACATTATCCTCTCCAAAAAGTGGGAGCCTTGTTCAGAGAAATTTGGAGAACACATACGCTGTTTCTGAACAATCTATAATCTAGTTTCATTTGCATTTCATTGCAGCAATTCTCATCCATGGAGCTTCTTTTATGCCTGGAGTATTTTCTCAATCCAGGATCTTCAAAAGCCATGCTTACTGAAAAAAACAGGGGAGACACTATGTAACTAAATCTTGGGAAAGCCATTTACTACTCTATTTGTGGGCAAAGGAAAAATTCTTTAGAAGAGATTAATAGGCTCTGGTTGTCCTGTGTGCATTTTGATGTCTTCATCTTGAAACAAAACTCACAATCTATGATGAAATTCCTGATTTTATGTTCTACTAATTATCACATTATCTTCAAAGAGCCAGACAAATATTAGTAGACGAACTAGTGGTAGCTGATTTATTAGCCCCATGATCTAGTCAATATTATTCTAATGTGAATGTAAACTGAGATAGATGGAGTAGGTATCTTATAAATTTTGCTGGGAGTCACAGAGACAGTCCCCATCCAACTAGTGCTCACATTTAGATGAACTGACTATTTTGATATGTCTCCAGGTCACTTTGTATTTTTTCCTTTTTACGAATTTGGCTAATATAGATTTTTTTCAGAAAATCCCAGTGCACAGTGATTGCTGTTTAGCCATTTGCTCAGAGATCCATCATCTAAGCACTAACTGCTCAACTGTCTAAAGTAGGTTAACTAAATGACATAGAACATGATTCTCCAAAAGGTCTCTGTTCTTTAGCTAAGGTATGGTGACTTTGTTCAAATACTATCTCCTGAAAACAAGCTATGTAGGAACGTCATTACCTCATTAGCATTTTAAAGTGTGCTTAAGCATCTGACTTCACATTCCTCTCCTCAAATATCTGATTCCATATTCCTGTTCTTCTGTGTAGCTTGGGTTGGCGAACATGTATTCGTACAGCTGTCTGGTGAGACTGCGGCTGGATTGGAGGGAAATAGCAAATAAATTAGGTGGACCCAGCTTCTCTTGTGGATATAAAGCTTGCTCTCTGTGATGAAAAATGTTGCAGTGACATGGCTGTAGGTAGACTTTCAGAAGGCACAATCCAGCACAAACCACAGAAACCAACATTTGGCTCAGAAGGACATGTTAAATGTGTCAGAGAAGAAGGTTCCTCAGTTCGGGCTTGGGCTGATGTCAATTTAGGATTGCTAAATTAAGCCATCTCCTGATGTTTATTGTTTGACTGGGCTCGAAGGAGCTCAATGTCACTGGCTTGTACTTTCGAGCAGGATTTTTAGGAAGGACTAGGCAAGTTTGTTCTTCCTCTGACAAGTATTTGCAGCATGTATCCAGGCACTGAGGGCTCAAGAACAGGCTTTGGGACTGGAGGAACAAAAGTCCAGTTTGCTGTGTTAAAGTGGGGCCTCTGCCCGTGTAAGCGGTCTCACAAAGGAGCGATGGTTGGTGCCTCCAGCCCTACACTGCTCTTCCACATGGCTGGAGGGGAGAGCAGCAGCAGGGAAGACTGGGGGGAAGTAATTTCTTACTTATTTCAAATCTCCTGGAAAGTTACTTCTGTCTCATGTGGTCTTCTCTAAATCGTGCCTTCTGTCTTTTTGTTTAGGTCCAGCTTCTTATGGCCACATTCTCTGTTGAGTTTCAATAATAAATTATTTATATATATATTATTTATATATCTGCTTTATACATTTCAACCTTCGTTATCCTTAGCTGTAGTACAAGGTTCGCTGCTCTCTTTGTAGTTTAGCAGACTTTAGGATAAGCGCATACCACTCGCTTCAGTGGTGTGAGTTTGTTGTTAGGTTGTGTTCGGCTCTGATAGCTCAAGATTAACTGTGTGTGGCTGTGAGTGATGGTGTTTCTGAAAGATCTGCTCTTTATTAATCACTCTAAGAGTTAAGACAACTTGGACCTGTGACTGATCTCATTGACATCAGGGGCAAAACTTGCACTGACTTAAGCGCCTTTTAATTAAACCAGCAACAAATAATTAAACCAGCATCCACAAGTTTAGGGTAATTGAATTGACAGCAAAACTATAATCCTTGTCAGGCTCCAACACATCATTGGAATTTAACAAATAATTTATTATCCAATAAATTCTTACCTTCATCATAAAAATGTACTTTTCTGTCCAAAATTTTATGAATTTTGGCATGGGAAGAAAAACAGCTTTTCTTTCCAAGCTGTTGGATGCTATTTTCTATAAAGACTGAACACCTTCTTTCTAGGAGAGGTCACTCAAAGGAACCTAGGAATACTTGAGGCCAGATTCTCATCTCCTCAGCACAATTGTCTTTCCAGCTGAACCTCACTGTAATGGCATTGCAGCCAGTTTGTGAACACCCAGGCTGTCCCAGTGTAGTCTCCAAAATTCAACAAATCCCTCTGGAGCATTCTTGAAGCACAAACTTAGATGGTCTATACATGGGGCCAGGCAAACTTGCACCATAGCTTCATGTCCCCTTGCCATAATAATTCTTTCTGTGAATGAAGCTTGCAGTTCCTATTACCTTTGGATGAAAGTCTAGATTGTGGTATCTTTCTTATTTTCATTTCCTTCTAGGTCAGAAGATTTGTACTTTGTCTCCAGGGGTGCCAGACGGTGATTATCCCCACATGTTACAGTCAGTGATTCCAATTATCTTAAATACAGGAGAATTTTTTTTCTAGTGGGATGGCAGAGAAAATCAAAAGAAAAGTTAAGCAGACTCCAAGCAGAACTATGCTAATATTGCAATGAATACAGTTGTGTTTCGGAAGAAATTGCGATTCTGATCTCACTTGACTTACATCTGTGTCCATCTACTGATCGCACTGATTTTACTGATTCTCAACAACTGAAATAAGATCAGAAACTGGCTCTGCCTGTTTGTGTTAGTTATTTGTTGAGCATAAAATGTAGCGAAGAATTTCTCATTTATAATAACAATTAGTATTACTAAGAGCAGGGTCTAAAATTCACAGTTACATCTAAGTAAAAACAAAAACAATGCCCCAAATTTGGAAGCATTTTCAGTCACAGTTTACTAAGTCTTGGTGATCTTCTTTTATATTAGTCTCTCTTTCTATCACTGTACATTGACTGAATATTATTCCAACCCACTAGCACACCATTTAGATGATGACAAACATGTTCTTTCATATTTCAACAGCACTGGTAAAATATAATATACCTCTAATATATTCAGATTCTTTAAAGTCAAAATTACGTTACCTGAATGCAAATTTCAATTCTTAAAACCAGAACTTTTTGTAATTGTTGAACTTAGTTCCACTGATATTTATGTCTAAATACTGTAGCAAGCATAATTTATTTTATTGTCATGAAATACCCTTTGAGAGAAATCATGTCCTTGCTGACACAAGTAACAAAAGGTCCGTTGATTTAAATGGGATCAGGATTTCCCTCTCTCACACAAGCATATGTGCACCACAACACTGGTTCATAGGTAAAAATACTCATGAAAATAACATTAGTGTTTGTTTACTGTGGTCAGTGACAATGTGAAAGGCCAGGTTTTTTCCAGCACTCCCTGCCTCACTGCCTGACTTCCCCGTCCGGGCTCGGCACCCTGCCTCCTGCCCTCAGCCCAGATGGGCTCCAGCTGCCTGGACCCAAGGATGGGGCAAGTTTCCTTCAGTCCAGAGGGCAGAGGATGAGAGATTCTGACATGTCAGGGAAGGAAAAAAATATGTACGTCTGTCTACTTGTTTCCACAAAAGAGCAAATTCTATCGCACAAATTCTGATTTCTGTGGCAGCTGGGAAAAAAGGCAAATTTCACACTGTTGAAGACCATGAGGTTTCTGTAGCACCTTTTTTCCTAAAATGGTGATCTCAAAAGTCCCCAGCTCTCCCCAAAGTCATTTCAGGCTTTTTGCAGGCTTAGGGCATCACTGTATAGATTCTCACTTATTCAAGGACTGTCTGAACAGCTCTGGGATGGGGAGAGTTAGGTGGTCAGTTTGTTTTATAATGAGACGTGGGTTTCAACAAAGTATGGTATTAGGGCAGACTCCAGGACCACAGAAAGCTGGCGCAGACAGACATCTATACAGAATTTATGACATTTAGAATATGTATTTTCATCTGCAAGGTATGTTCTGTATCAAAAAGAACTGTGCTAAAATTTAAAACTTGCTATTTTCTCTCTTTTGAGAAATATAAAGGACATAAATATGTAAGAATAACACAATAATTAAATACTGTGAAGTATAATTGTAGCATTTAATTTAATGTATTTAATTCTTTATAACAAGGCTGGCATTTCCATTGCACTGATTTTGCACTTCCACTTACACCTGGTTATTAAGCTCAGCAGAGCTACTGGGTTGCAAAAAAATGTTCTGGCCAGAAGTTCATGCAGACAAAACTAAGACAACAAAGATTTGTTAACATTATTCATTATTCATTATTCCTTCCCTCAGTGAATTCACCATTACACAACAACTGGCAGCTTCTGAGCAGTGTGCCGTCAAAATGACAACCACAGAGTAGAAAACAAAGGGTAGATTTAATGATCATTTTCAAAGCAGAAGGTGGCTTATTAGTAAAGTCCCACAGAGATTTGTACAAAGGCCTGTGCCTTTCAAAATATTCATAAATGTGATCTGGAAGGAGTGTGAATAATGGGGAGGTAACATCTGCAGATACAGGGAAGTTATCTGAGCAATGAAAATGAAGGCTGAGGGTATAAGTTGTGGGAAGGTCTCAAATTACCTAGTAAATGTTTGATAAAATAGTAGGTGAAATTCCATATAAATAAAGAGGAAATAATTTGCAATGAAAAAGCAGTCCTAAATTTATGGCAGCTTCTACCCTTCTAGAAAGGTATCTGTCAGCTGTAATAGGAAGAGCTACGAAAACATACCTCAGTGCTCAGTAGTGGGCAAAAAGCAAACTGCATGTTAGGAGCAATTAGGGAAACAATAGTGAGCAAAGCAGAAATCATCAAACTGCTGCTGTATAAAGCATGGTCAGCAGGGATGATCAAAGGTTAAGACTGGTTTCAGTATGAAAAACAATTAAATAGATGAGGATACTTCAACCCTGAAAAACTGAGATCTAATGAAGTCTAAGCAGCATGGAAAAAGTGAATAAAGAACAATTGCTCTCTTGCAGACCAGGGACTGAGGTTATCAACTGAAGCTGCAAGCCAGAAGACTCAGAACAAGCAACAGAGGGCACTTCCCCAAACAATGTGCAGGCGAGCAGTGGGATTCTTTTTTTTTTTCTTTTCCACCATTTTTAGTGTTCACCATTGTGAATACCAGAAGTTGTATGGAATCAAAAAGAGACATGGCAGATTAATGGAGGAAAAATCCACCAGGGACCACCTCCAACTCACAAAGTCGCCAAGGCCACAAGTCACTGTAGACTGGGAAAATGCATAGGAGAAGTGTTCCTGTGTATTTGTTGTGTTCCTACATGCTTCTCTAGGCATCCACTATTAATACTTTGACCAGAGAAAGTATGCTGTACCAGATGGACCTTTGGTCTGACCTGATGCAGCCGTTCTTATCTTTTAATACTTAAAATACTTGTAATACTGAAATTTCAGAAAGGAAAGACTACCCTGGTAATACCAGAACACATTTCAGGGGACTTAGACCTAGCATTACTCCTAAGAAAAAAAAGGCAGCCATGGTCTGAGAAGGAAGGGAGTTTCTTCCTGACATTTCCTAATTTTTTCAATATGCAAGACACTGGGGTGGAAGTTTTGTTGTTGTATGCAGAAAGGACTCTCAAAGATCACCTCACAGACTGGATATTAGAAAAGAATCCAAAAAGCTTAGAAGCATAGAAGAATTTAGACCAGGGAGGACCTGTGGAGGTTACCTGGTCCGACCTGCTCTCAGGCAGACTCGTATTTCAGAGCCAAAGCAGGTTGCTTAGGGTCTTACCAGGCTGGGACTTGAGTATCTCCAAGGACAGAGACTCCAGAACGCCCCTGGGGCAACTGTACCGGGGTGTAGCCACCACCATGGTGGCAACTTTTTCTGCTTGTTCAAGTAGAATTTCCACCTCTGCAACTTATGAACACCTCGGTACCTGTGTTTGTTAGCACTCAGAGCTCCTGGGCCTCCTTCCTCACTCTCTTGCCCTTGAGAATGAATGTGAGAAGGACATTCACTGCCAGGAACAAGTGATTTGATAGTTACTTTCTGTATAGTTTGTATAGCTAAAGGTAAGCTATTTGTGCTGCAAGAATGTGAAGAATCAAGTGCTCAGATAGTTTAAGAGCAACATAGGGCAAGACTGCATGAATTCTGAAAAGAAAAAAAATCTTACAGTGATATCTGGGGGACGTTTCTCCTGGAAAACTACATGAAGAACTTTCTGGAAAACTACATGAAGAACTTTTCTTAAGAACAAAACCACAAAAAAAAAAAAAAGAAAAAGAAAAAAGACCAAGCAGGAAAGTGTTTATCATCTTGATTTATTTTTTAATGGTTGGCTTTATGAAAGATTGGTAAATCTTTTATTGCAGCTCACTTAAGAAGGAATGTAATGTGCCTATAAATAAATCCATGTTGATTATCTAGTGGCATAAGCTTCTCTGTCTCCCATGTTACTAATGCAATGCTCTGAAGTGTATCTCATCAGATATGATTAGATATTTCCTGTTGTCATGTGTAAATTAGTCACACACTCCTGCAAATGTTACAGAACTTGTTTTGCTGCTTTCTCATTTATTTTTGTATGTCCTGTAGTTGATTGCCCAAGACACCTGTTGTTACTACTATTTTTTCATTCCTTGGGTTTTTTTGCCACTGCTGAGCTTCTTGTACAACAAACCTGAAAATCTTACTATCCAAAGAAGCTAGACTTTCTGGGTCTCATTTGGTTAAATTTATGTAAGGTTGAAGAATGTATTTTTAACAATAAAACTCAGTATTAAAGATTTCTCAAGATTTCTCGCCTTTGCTTACAGCTGAGATGGTACTTGTATTCATACGCTTTCCTAAAACTAAGTACTTTACAGTCAATTGCCAGAACTTACGTCCTTATAAATTATGGATTGAGAAATCTGTAACATTTATAACATATGGCCAACTATCATTTTTGTGAGGGAAGATCATTTTTGAAAAGCCAACATCAATTAAAAAAAATCTCCTGCAAAAGTACTGGGAAGGTGATCATGGAAATTTGGCTGATACTGTGGCTGGCAAATCCAGTCAAGTGACTCACCATGAAAAGCAAGTAGGAATGTCTCTTATGTATGGTATTCTCATCTCCGTCCATGGGAGCCATGCACAAAAAATGGGAATAAAAATAACCTAATTAATTTCAAACACGTTTCTCCCCAGCATTTGTGATCTCACTTGGGTTATGCGGACTGGATTGCACTCTGCAGCCACTTTGGAAAGCAGCCAGTTGCTGCAAAGAGCTACAGCATACTTGAAATAGTTGAGAGGGAAAGACCCATGTTCAAGGGGAAGGCAGCGGCACAGAGGATTAGCAGTGTGAGAGGACTTCTGCCCCTTCTAGGTCAGTGCTCTGAGTCAAGCCTTGCTCAGAGCTGAATAAAAGTTGTTACTAACTCATGTCTGTTCATCCGTGGGAAATGAGTTAATGATCACAGGCTACGCCTTGGCAGGCAAACATCCCACCACAAAATCATTCTCCCTTGTGGAAGCCTTGTAAGAAAACCAAGGACTAACTGGGCATGGAAAGTGAACTACCTTGTCTCCTCTAACCAAGGTCTTTCCAGGCTAAGGATGAAACCAGGTGGTGGGGAAGGGTGAGCAGGCAGCTGCTTCCCTGGCACTAGCAATTTTGAGGATAATCAGAAGACTTTACAGGAGTGCCAAACCAGTATCTTTCAAGCCCTTGAAAAGCCAACTGAAAAACATAGTTACATACGAGTAGCACTCTGTTCAGTACTATATTCAGTGTCTGAGAAAGATAGTTATGTTTGAATTCTTCAAAATATTTAGATTCGTTTTAAGTATTTGAAGGACCATTTTAGGTGTGAGTTCTCTTGAGCCAAATCTTCAAAAAATTAAGGTACTGGATTGAAGAGCACAAACATCCTGCTTGCGTGGGGTGTACTGAATTTATCAAAAGTGTGACAGAGACTCCTGTAATAGTTCAGCTCTGCAGACATTTCTGGAGGTCCTCTGGCCCACACTCCTTCCAAGAGTAAGGTTAACCTCAGGTTGCTGAAGACCTCTCAAGTTTTGATTATCTCCAAGAAAGGACAACTTGTTCCACCATTCACTTACTGTCTCACATGGATACTTTGTAAATATGCTTATTTACAGCATTCAAACCGAACTAGTTAGCAGTCCTGGAGCACAGAAATGCCGGCAAAACTGCTTGACACAATCAGCATATAAATACGAGTGAGAACCTTTTCTACACGCACTGTCACTCAGGCTGTCTCCTGTACCTCTAGGACATTTCTCAAAGTATTGCAGATGCTTTGATGTAATTGAGAAGAATACTCCAGGGCACTGAACACAATATTCAAGGTAATGCAGCTCAAATTTGACACACAGTCTTCTCTGGTTCTGTGAAATTTCAGTACTTCTTTTTCAGGAACTTTCCTATTTTCAAGCTATCTGTGTCTTTAAGCCTCCTCCGTAATCCTGTTTAATGCCGCCTATGGGAAACTTTTTTTTAGGATGAGTTCAGGTCTATATTGGAGAAGCCTTTCCTGGCATAATAATGACAGAGTGTGGGATTTCTTGTGACATTTTTATACTGGAAAAGTCCTAGTATATATATGCAATTATACTAGATAAATGGGCTTTCATCAGCATAATGTATTTCGCTTGCTGAACTGGCATAAGCCAGTCCAGGAGAATAAGAGCTTCATTTGAAGGAAATGATCTAAATTGAGAAATCTTTTTCCAGTGTGAAGAGGGCACATATAAACTGTGTCAATGTGATTAGTGAGCTGACTTTTCTGTCCGACAGGTGGAGTTTTACAATCACCAATGCTCAGATTCTCACGGTATGCGGTTCAGTCATTATAAATTGAATTAGTCCTAACTACGTATTAGTACTGTTTAATATTGCTAATGCAAGATGTATGTATGCATAGATGAATGAATTATTGGCCTTTTCCATCTTTATGTAGCATGCAGGTTGTTAAGACACCCAAAGTCAGCAGTGCTTTTTCCATCTTTAGTTATATTGCTGAGATATTCAAGAAATGGGATTTTTTAATTTTTGTTTTCAAGCACTCTAACATTACCTACGAGATATGCACCTTGTTTAAAAAGAACTTTGCTGCAAAAATATCAGAAAACTTTGTTCTATCAAATATGCATAAGCTTTACATTCTCGTGTTATGTTACCTGTTATCCATCTGATGTAAATGAGCTTTCAGTCTTTTCTGCACTCTCTGCATCTTTGCTAGAATTAGTAATACACGTGTGAATGATTGTCCACCTTTTAATTACATAAAGACATTTTGGTAACTCCCCCACTGTGATCCCATATTTTCGCTAAGGCTCCGTCTCATTTGTGTATTTGCTGAACACTGTGCATTCTGCAGAGTTTTCATTCACTTTGCAACACAACAATCCTCTTATTGCAATGGTGAAAACACCTAAAAACAAATGCAACAACAACAGCCAGGAGAGTGATCATGGACTGAGCTGGGAGGCATGGATGGATGGATGGATGAAGAGCTGTGAACTGACAGCTGTTTCCCAGCCTTATCAGAAACTTGACCCATTCCTTTTGGGTTTAATTCCAAAATCTCATGTTTAAGTCATGCTCCTTTATTGTACGCTCTCCTGACCTGATGAATCTTGCATCACTTTCTGCACGTGGCATTGCCAGGAGCACACCTGGAATGGTAGGACTTCAGTCAGTCTCAACAGCTGGAAGAAGAAATTGAAGCTTGATCTCACATATGCTGTACGTGTGTGCAAGCTGGTTTGTTATTACATACAGAATAGGTGTGGCGGTACCATTACCTGTAATCATCCTGATCATTGTTGATTTGAAAAGGTTGTTCCCTGATTATTCTTTCCAAGGTGACATGCAGAGACCTGATCTCTGGGGTGGACTCCATGTTCTGGATCTCAGAGACAGGGAAGAAACTTCCTGAAGCTTTGAGTCAGGTATTTGGGCTCTAGGTGAGGATTTTAAGCATGTTCCTGTACTTACTGTTTCCTGTTAGTTCCCCGTTTTTGGGGAGTAGGCCTTAAAGTGTGCTTGCCTCTCTCTATGTGCTGTGTAGGAAGTGTAGGTGACTAATTCTGCAACCTGACTTCTGTCTGAAGAGAGCCTGAAAATTAAAATGTTGGTTATGCATGCATTTAAATCTCTTGTTTAGTCTAGTCCATATTTCTTTTTAAAAAACTTGCTGGACATTTCAATCATTATATAATCTTGGCATTTACTCTGGGAATTGCCTGGGAGAGTTATCTTTTGCTACGTTTTGTACAAATACATTAAGCTGATGTGGAAAAATGAAAACACACTGAGATGGGCTTGATGGAACACATCAGTCATGTGAGACAGAGCCTCTAGAGTTTCCCAACACTGTCTGTTGAATTAATCCTAAAAATTTATTCAACCAGATATTACAAAGCACTAAAAAAGCTAAAGAGAAGAAGGAACTGACTGGCATCATCCATTACTGACCACATATTTCCCTTTTGCAACTGAGGTTGAGAAACTGCAGCTTTAGCAGGTTTTTTTTCTTTGTGGTTGTTCTCTTAAACCAGGTATATTGAACTGGATAGAAGCCAAAGGTAGAGAAGTCTGTGAATTATTGCATGTTCCAGAGCAGTAATAATTTAGGACTCTCTCTGACATTCAGAAGAAGAAAATATTACTTGGCTAGAAATTTGTATCTCATAGCAAAGAGGCCAAGAAAATACTGTAGATGCTGCAAGCAAGAAAATTAATAAGCACATACCATGCTGTATGCACATTCAAATGCTATAGTCTGGCATGTGGTTAAAAGTAGTAAAAAGGAGCTAGAATTAGGTTTTCTTCGCTGCATAACTGCATTTATTAATATTTATATAATCTCTCAACACTAAATATCAGGGTTATTTGGATGTTGAGTTCATCATTACTCAGTGGAATAACATGTTGATAACTGAAGGATGCCCCGCATTCTGAAATGGTGATCCATAATGTTTTTCTTGCTGGGTAAATATGGATTTAGCTGAACTGGTGAAATCAAATCACCCACAGGGCAGTGTCTGTGAGAACTTGGACTGACTGTAGAACATGAATTATCTTCAAATGTACTTCAGGGTCATCATATTATGTTGGATCTCAGTGAAACCAAAACAGGGGAAGCACACATCCCACAGCAGTCCAAAAGCAGGGGATGCTCCAAAGGCATTGAGCATCCCTTTCCTTGCCCTAGGCTTGCTTATGAGGACAGGGGGTTGCTGCCTTTGTCTCTTAGGCTACCAGGCACTTAAACAACCTGTGCCAGCTTTGTGCTCAGGCTGACCACAAAATTCACCTGATGTTGCTATGGGAAGATGCCACACAGGCTCTGACCTAGGCCATCCTTTCAGCCCCATAGCAGGTGTCACAAGTGCAGGCAGGATATACAGGACAACCTAGCAAACCAGTGGAGTCTCGGCACATCTACGCTGTGGGTAAATACACACTCAGGACTAGTGTGTGTGAGAGTTTTCTCCAATATTTCCTGAAAGTCTTTTTTCTACCATTGATAAAGATGGTGGAGATCCAGGCAAAGTGGACAGCTGGCACTTAGGACATGAGTTTGTGTTCACCCTGCACACTGTAGGTATATCACGTGAATCCCCTGAGCACTGGTACACCTTCATCTTTCACCCATGTAGCTATACAAAAACATTGGACAGCCTTACAAATTCAATGGAAATTCTTCCTTGCAATGTTATCAGCCACCTTAAAAAAGATGTTCCAAAGAATAGACAGCAGTACAGGAGTCGGCCAAGATTTCTATTTCTGTGGACACACTTCTGGAAGTGAAGTGAAACTGATATGTATTAAATGCCGGACCATGACCTTGGGCTGCAGTGCTGAGCCCAGAGCGCTGAGTGCCAGATGCAGATGGGAGGACTATGGTCTCCAGAGGGAGCAGTGTCCTTCCTTTAGGGAATCTGCCCATATCTGTACCAGCAGGAATGAAGAGAGTTGTATCTTCTCTTACTTTTTAAACACTCAGGGCTGGAACAAATTTTACATTTATCATTTAAGCTAAGTGCTTTGTAGAAACCACAGAAAATGCAACCTCTTTCCCCAAAGGCTAAGATTAAAAAAAAAGCAGAAAAAGATTGATGGCGCTGAGCGTTTAATGGGTTGCAACTTAAGAGATCTGATTTGGGGAGGACAGCCACTTAGCACTGTTTAGGGAGCACGGCCTTCAAAGGAGTCTGGCTGGTGTAGTGAGCGCTGGCAGCATCCTGGGGGTCCCCTGGGGCAGCAGGGCAGGTTCTGGTTCTGTTGCAGCATTGCTGGGGCAGGGACCAATGGCCTCAGGGATCTGACATGGGGTCCTGGGCCAGGGCAGGGTGGGCAGAGGCCAGGCAGGGGCAGTGTGGCCCCATTAGTGCCCTCAGATTTTCAGATGATATATCCAGAGTCACTAGATTTTCCTGAAAACCTTGGTGCCCAAACCTAAATGACAGCTGTAACATGCAAAGGAAGCTACTCTACCCATGGGGAACGGCTCGCCTAGGAGGGACTTTGGCTGTGGCTATACAGACTCATTTTAGTACACAATACCTCGTGAGAGTTTGCAATCTTTTTGATGTTTAAAGCCTGGAGAAGGAGGAGGAGATTTAAGTTGGCATGCAGTTCAAAAAGCAGCCATGGGAAGTAACTCTGAAAGGGGCTGGTGTTCTTGAAGTGAAACATGCCGCTTCACCATCTGGGACAGATGGTGATGAAAGGGCTAGATTTTAGTATCAAAAAGACGAGGAGATTGAAACAGTGAAATCACAAGAATGATCAGATCAGGAGATGGTAGATCTAAAAGAAACATTTTTCCTAGAGAAAAAAACCAAAAAAACAAAACAAAACAAAACAAAACAAAACCAAAACAAACAAACCAAAAAAAACCAAACAGATTTTTGTCAGAGCGTATGAGAGAAGTAAGAGAGAGAGAGAAATTAAGATGATCCCTGGGATGTGACTCATGCTAGGGAACAGAGCTTTGGAAAAAGGGTATTTACTCTGTGTGGGACTTCCTGAGTTTAAGAAGTTGGCGTGCTACCCAGACTTTAACGGAGTCTCTGTCTTAGAAGAGCATCTTGGGCAGTACACTGATGTCCATGGATTGCCTACAAAACAATGGGGACAGAAATGAAGCTCTGAGGGATGCCAATAAAAATTGAAAGAATAGCTGGGGGGTAGAAGAAGGCCCATCTGAACAGCCTGGAAACCATGGGAAGACTGAACATCAAGGTGCAGAAAACCATCCAGAGTATAAAAGTCAACAAGTATGAGAGGAAGACAGCATAAAGCACTTGAAGCCCAGCCAGGAAAATATGTATTCAGAATCTTTGCACTGTTTCTGCTGCAGTGAAAAAATACCAATTTCTGGCAAAACCAATCCCATTGACAACATTTATACAGAGTAATACATTCCAAAGAATACAGCTAGGCATTTCACTACTGCTCTCTTGTATTCTCTTCCCAAGTTAGTCCCCATGATGTCCACAGAAATCAATGGAAATATTCCCAGTTTTCAAAGATGTAGACAAGGCTGGGATCTGGCCCAGGAACATATATTTGAACATAGCTGATTGTCACTAGGTATGAAAACCCCCTTGAATAAGTAACACACTCTTTCAATGTGCCTGCTTGGTCTGTTTGCGTCCTACCTGCTGCTTGCAGAGCAGATGCTGTAAGAGCCGCTAGAGGAAAGACAGAGACAGTAGACAACTAGGTTGAACATAAGCAGGGATACTAACAAGGCTCGGGCAGCACCTATGCAGCCAGCCCGTTAATTGCTAAAGGCACTCTGCTGTGAGACAAGCTTATTTCTGCCCAAATTTTCGCTCACTGAACACAGAGATATTTTAGAATTTGTTACGGTGTTCCCATGGAAACTTTCCCTATGTCACACACGTTTTCCTTCCTACAGGTCACATCACTTCAGTCATTATTATTATTATTAATGTAGATAGTGGTTGCTTTATGACTGCCCTGCAGCTCTATAGCTTGCATACTCCTAAGCCCACCCTTTAAGATAAAGATTTAATTGTTCTAATTGTTAGGATTTAATCTGTGGCAAGGAAAAGATCCTCATGAGCTTTGTTTTCCAAAGCAAGCAGGCTCTTTCAAGTAAAATGTTCTAAAATAGCATCTGATGTGGTTTGCATAGCATATTCTCATTCCAATGTCTATAATGTTCTGAACCCTTAATATAAGTAGTAAAGGGTCATTAGTTGTAGCTCTAATAGTTGGGCCTATTATGCGGCAATATCCACAAGGCAATTTGATGTTTAGTGTTCCAAAACTGTATTTGGGAAAAAAAAATGGTCAGTTATGGTTTGTTTTGTTTTGGTTTTTTCATTTTGACTAGTAACGTTCTAGCTGTATACATTTTTGGACAGATGCTGTAACACTCCCATTATGATCTTCTTTTTTCCCTATATTCCTTCAAGGAACTTTTATCTGTTGGTCCCAGGTCACTGTAGCCCAAGATAAAGCAATTTTGGATCTTGAATGCATCAAGAATACATACATATATATATATATATATGTATGTACATATGCATGCTTTTAAATAGCTGCAGTTCTGCAATTACTTGGCTAGAAAATTGGGTTTTAGCAAAATAGCCCTCAAAGAGGAAAAGTATATGAATGTGTTGATGCAAATCATTTTAGATCTGGCCAAGTTACAGCTTGCTGAAAATAACACAAAAGCAATGTTTTTTTTTTAGAATGAGCACTTAAAATTGAAAAAACACTGCACATGAGCGCACAGCTAATACAATCACATATTTTCTCCAATAACAGCTGTTTCTCAAACAACTCACTGTAACACACAGCTTTTTGCTGCAGCTCCTTCCAGTTCTCTCTAATAAAGTGTTCTGTGTTTCCACATGCCATGTGCACAATATGTAATAAAACAGAAAAAAGCACTATACATTTATATATGATATAGAAACAGTGTGTCAGTGTGTTGCAGTGCAATCCTAAAGAGCTAATGGAGCAGGTGGAGATTTGGTCAGGACTGATGCTCCATTTCCTCCTGTTTCTACAGGAGGATTTACCCTGGCTCCTTTATAACTTTAAGAGGATGGAAAACTCTACTACCCCTATTGGCAATGAGCTATTCAAGTGTCTGCCTGGTTACAATTCCTTATCGCCCACAACAGAGCACGACAAACGTACAGGCAGGGAGTAAGAAGTTAGGCAGGTACTCCAGCGATGCTGCTTTCCCTTCGGTGGACTGGAAAGGAGGAAATTAAATAGTGAATTGTCTTCTTGTTCTTTCACTATATTAGAACAAGGAAAGTCCTGACATACTTCTCTTTTACATGTGCTTTTAAAATATTTTTTATCGTGTACTCTTCTCTTCTTGGTCAAATATGCAGTGCCAGTATTTTCAGCCTCCTTTCAGTGCAGAGAGACATTGCTGCCCCTTTATAATTTTCCTGATTCTTTTCTGAGCTTACATAAGGTCCCATCTCTCTGAGGGAGATTGATCTGTGTAGTACAGCGTATGCAGGTGAAGTTGCACTGCTGATTTGACTATTGGCTGCCTTTTCATCTTTTTCCTTCTGCATCTTAACACGGTTTTGTTTTTCAGTGCCTAGCTGCTCGTGAGCGTGATACAGCTTTTGCTACAACTTGTTCTCTTCCTGATGAGATGTTGGCCTCTTTTGTTGGGTTGATAGGAAGCAGAAGGCAAGCCTGTGATTGCAGGGAGCTTTTTAATATCCAGGCACAGAAGAGGGCATCCGTATTGACAATGCACCCTTAATTCTAGGTGGCTTTATCGTCAGTTGTATAATTCTAGTGTTAGAAGTATTTTTGAAGCAATACAGAGGTCATCGCAGTGGAAGAAAAAAAATCTTGAGAGAACTGTACTTTGTTGGAATTCATGCTTCATGAAAATATCAGAATAATAAGACCAGGATGAGAAACATCTCTCCTCCCAGCATTTTGTGGATCTCCTCCTCTGCAATAATATCAGCATCTTCAGTCAACTAGCTGATTTTCTGGAAGTATTTTCACTAACAGAAAGGAAGGATGACATATCCCATCCTCTTTTTGAAAATGTAATTTTATTTTTTTTTAATGTAGTTCAGATAAAAAGCAGGCAATCACACTTGACTGATTCTGTAGGTTTTAATCTCCTAAAGCAGTGACTGGAGAAAGTACAACACCTTTGCTTAGTTCTAAGTCTCTTTCTGACTGCACTAGAAGATTATGCCTTTTAAATTATTTTCATATCTCCTAACTGTTGCAGAGAAACACCCAAACATACTATCTCTAATTTCCTCAGAATATAGTGTCTACAGAACATGAAACTGTGTCCTGTGTTATGGTGCACAAGCCATCAGGCAAGATAAGACAAAAACATATAATTACAAATTATTCTGTTCCATTCTTCACAGCTGTGCTACCTTTAAATACTCATCTTTATTGGGAAATAAGAAAAGATCGAACAAGTTAGCTACAGCATTAGTCCAGTTCCCACAGATCCCTCCAGTATTGTAAGAGGGATTTATTAAAGCAGAAATGTTATCTCAAGCCTCCTGCTTTACTGCTGTATCTCCACTCTAAATGGAGACCTGGGGGACACAAATCTCTGCCTTGTTTGAGGTCTCCAACTTACAGTTTTGCAGCTGTGGAGTGAGTCAGCCTACAGCAGACCATGGGTGAGAATAGTGTCCAGGTAAGGAAAAGATATTCGGAAATGGAGTGAATGTAACAGTTTAACTTAATGAATACAAAAAGGCTCCTGAGGCCTTTTATTTCCATAACTCTAATTAATCAGAATTAATTTTTCCTCATTCTCTAATGTGTTTAAAAGTCAAGTTTTCTTTAAAAATTTATTTTAAATGCCACTCCATTTATCTTAGATGCCCAAAGTCTGCTAGTTCTCTGTATTCGCTCCAGACCCACTGTGGCTGTATCCAGTGATACATACAATACGTCAGGTTTGGATTGTAACATCCTCCTCTAAATTTCACAAAAACAGTTCGCGCAAACTTGCATAGCCCTGGGCCCTTATCATCTATGCACGACCATCTAAGCTAATTTTAACTCACAGAGTTTCTTGAATACTCTGCAAACCTCCTGTTGCCGTGGAAACCCCTGCACCTCAGCATGCATGGATAAAACTTCTGCAAGGAAAACCACACAGGGAAATAGGGCCTGCTTTCAGGTTAAAGGCTGATTAGAGTTTCAGAATATTGAATATCTCTAAATCATCAGCACTGATGCATTTCAGAAAATGACACAGTTTCACCCACAACAGTATATATAAATGATAGCGGGTAATTGTCCCACAAACCAGAAGGAAAAGAGTGCTTTGCTATTGTCAGCCTGGACAAAAAATAACAAATTTGCAAAATTTTCACCAAAAATTACCAGCCCTTGTATAAAAGACATCTTGTCCACCCTCATCATGCTGAGGACAAGAACTAAAAAGAATAATGATGTTTTTACTTGTCTTTAGAAAAAGTGACTTCTCCCAGGCAAACAGGCAGTTGGAATTTTGAAATGGAGTCTTAATAATAAACGCCTCAATAAACTTTATAATACTAATCTGAACAAAAATCGTTAGCTGAACTAAACAGTGCACACAGTGCACGTTAAAGCATTAGTCAGTGGCCATAAATGCATGCTATTTTTGGTGAGGTTTTTAGCAAGAGGAGGCAAGCGAGAAGCAAGAGACACATACCACAGGAAAGGGGAAGAGAGAAGGCATATGAGCCAACTGAAATGCTCTTCCAGATGTAGCTTATCATGGGGCATCATTAATACCCACTTTTAGTGCATGTCGATTCTTTCTGTATTGATCGCATCAGATGGTTAGGTCTGGGGTTTTTTACCTTCCCTTTATATTGGAAAATACAAAAAATATATTCTAAAACATTAGAAGCGGAAAAAAATCGGTTAACCAATGTAAAGGTCACAAAGGATATCCTATATGCTTCCACTTCACTGGTTACAGCTAATGTTGTTTAAACTGTTTTGCCTTTTACCACCCCTCTGGACTTTGCCGTTGCTGTAGCGGGTTAAATCTAGATTAGAATTGAGGCACACCTGATTTCTGTTCCTGGTACCAACACTTTCTGGCTGGTTTAGATGGTCCGTTTAACACCTCTCTCTTCGGTTTCCACATTTGTATAATGGGAAGTCACATTATCTATTTCCAGTGGGTACTTTTAGTTTCAGTTAATTGTATAGCATTGCAAACAGATAAAACAATGTCTATACTAAGCATTATTCTTATGCATATAAATATGATGGATAGATTGAAAAATGAAAGAAAAGAATGATATCAAATGAAGAAGTCGCATATAATTTATAGTTTGTGTGGTTCTGATCCCAGCTTACATTACTTTGTAAGCTACTGTATGAATTTTAATCAGAATGGTTATATATATATTTATATAAAGTAATGACAGAAACATCTGTGGTGTAGAGCTCCCTAAGATCCATTAAGCAGCAACACAAGAGATAATCCTCTATCAATTTCAGTAGATTACCTCTTCCTGATAAAATACTTCTTTATTGATTTCTTGCCTATTAAACTCCACAGCATCTTTCCAGAAGAGATGCTTACCAGCTTTTAACTAATAGCATTACAACATCACTTCCACCTTATCTATCAGTAATAAAATGCAACAAAACAAATCATCTGCAATGGAACATCTGCTACGGAATATGAAACTGCTTTGTTCACCTTTATGTTAATGGACAAAGGTCATGAAAAATGGAAAACTAATCCAAAGTGTTTAGCAATTTTCACATACATCCCCCTTGATTTGAAAATGGACTCACTGTTCTGAAAGCATTTGGTATCCTTCATACAGGATGAGCATATACAGCTGTTTTTCAGTCTATCCGCTGAGATGACATCAGATACAACAAAAACCAGAACACACCATCAGTATCATCAGAAGCATCTTTTTTATGATTAAACCTATTGTAATTCCAGTCTGTAGCTCAAAGAGAGATGTAAGGACAGAGTTATGCCATGTCGAGCATAATACCTGTTCATTTAGGAGTTAGACTTGACTAAAAGTCCTTATTCAGGTCAGGTGCCCTCTTTACTGTAATGCTACAAATTCAGTCATCCAGCCGAAAAGACACAATATATAACAAATGTATAAACTTTATAAAGTTCTTTTCTTTTTAAAAAGGGTGCCTAACATGTGCAGGCCTGAATCCCGACTTGATTTCTCTGCTATTAACCGTCTAATACAAGAGGGTGTCTAGCATGATCCCAACAGATTCCATTTAAGACCCAGGAGGGATTTTTAAAGCAGTATCAAACCATAAAAGTGAAATAATGTGTCAGGGAGGTGTATTTTATTTGGTTTTACAGATGGAAAAACTTAGGAAAATTACTGTACCAAAGATAAGACAATACAACAATAAATACAACATCAACAATAAAACCGATACAGAAGCCCGGAGTCCTGACAACTTGAGTTAAGAGAACAGTAATTTGCAAATTCATAGCATGGCCATGTAGTTGTGAAGAAGTAGCTGTATTGAATAAAGCTATGAAGATGCAAATTACTATTTTCTTAAAACATGGTGTTAGCACTCCTGACTCTGTGCTGAAGATGCTAACTTACTGAAGAGTTTGAAAAGTTGTTAAAGTCAGAAAAATACACTGAAGAAGTTGTCAGAAGATATCTTAGTAGCTTGTGAACATAAAACTCTTTTTAAGGATGGGAACATTGTTCTTGGTCTTTTCTTATGTGCCTGTGCATCAGACAGGATCATGTTGCAAAAGGAAGGTGGCAGGTGAGGAAGGAGAAAGTTCTTCTCTCATAAATGCTTATTTGGTCCAGTAGGATGAGGTTGAAAGAAGAAGTGCATGCAGTATTCCCTATTTATTACGGAATTTTATTAACTTTCCTAGTCTTTTTGTTAATGGTTTCTCAGGGTTTTTGTCTGTTGGGATATTTTTTGGTTAAATCACTTTGGTAGAGGTGGGGATGGAGAGAAGGAAGATGTCAATGGAAATCCTGTTATCATGCTGCACTGACTGTACGTGATGTATTGGACACTTTTTTGCTGAACTGAGGCCAAAGTGAATCCATTTGGAGGATATGATCTTTATGTTTTGACAAGCAGCTACACTGCTGCCAATACCAATTTGAATGTTAGCGTACGTGTTTATGCTTAATACCTTTAGCTATATGCTCAGCTACTTAACTTTGGATATTTTTTCACTGTATGCATAGACTCTTTCGAACCCTCAAGCATCTGAGCAATTCTCTGGTTGAGAAACAGTCATGTGCCAGATAGTATTTAATAACTGTAACCACAGGATACGTGTCACGGGGCATCTAAGCAACCTCAGCATTTCAGCCTGCAGCGCTCGTGAAGCTTGTCCCAAGCAAAGGTGGGGAAGTCAGGATGACTGCACCAGGGCAAGCCAGGCGCCAAGGAGAGCTGGCTGCACAGCCAGACCGTGCCAGAGGAGGGGAGCGGCATCTCACACCCACACCAAAGCCAGCAACTTCCACACAACTCTTCACTTCTGCACTAGTAGAGAAAAGTCCCTCTTCCCACTTTTTCCACAGGAGCTTTTTTATGTGCTTTGCACCCTGGTGATGAGCAGCCATCTCACCAGACTTTACATCCAGTCGAGACTGGAGATGTTTTTCTCTACCTTTCTCTCTGCTAAGTGATTGATCACTCTTACATCCTCATTTTCTCTTGTTCCTCTTTTGTCCCTTCCTTCCTGGTTCTTTCTTTTTATCACCCTTCTCCATGCAAAAATAAAACTTTTTCTTATTTTCACATTATTAAATCCTCTACCCACAGTTCAAGCCTCTGTAATATGTTAAAATTCCCATTGCCCAAAGATGACCAAAAAAATCCCCAAGCACCAGCAAGACATTTTTTATTCACAGCCAAATCCCTCCATTTGTATGTTGTATAAGGTTTCCTCATCTTTTCTCCATCATGCTTGTTTAACAGTTAAGGTCCTTCAGGCAGGAATTGCTAATGGGTGTCCCAAGCCTAACTGGGAGGATCAGTGCCACTCTAAAACTGGTGTTAGAAGTACATTTGTAACAGTGATACCTCAAGATTGTAATTGAGTAAATTTGTTAGTGATTTGCAAACATAATACTGGGGGGTGGAAGGGGGAAGGCAAGAGTGGCAAAGCTTTAAAGCTTAGAACTACTTGCCGAAGCCATCTTTAAGTTGAAAAAGAAAGGAATAAAAAGATTCATTAAAATCCTGGATAATTTTTACCCCCCCAAAAAAGGCATAACTGTCAGCACTGGGATACTTAGTTAAAACACATACTGATATTTCTCATTAAAAATTTTGGTAATCTTGTAATAAAACCTACCTCAATCAAAAGTCAGCCTAGCAAAAGCCTGTCTCTGAGGAGGAAAAACATTCCTGTCAAGTCTAGTGAGGCTGATGAAGCTTAATTGTGACTTCCCACAGCGAATTATCTCTATGAATTGAGATGTGGCGAGCTTGGGAGACAGTGGATTAGATGGGTGAAGCAGTTTGATTGTTATCATGTGTACACTGCTTGCTGAAAGAGCAGGGCAGCTCCTTTTAGCAACTCATAATTCCTATAGCAACTCATGATTCCTATACCCTCTGTACCTGTTAAGTGGAGAGGAGAAACAGCAGGATGCTAAGCGCAGTTTACTGGTACTGCAGTAATTATTTTAGTCATTCAGTGGTGTTTCTCATACATCAAAAACAAGTAATGACACACAGAAGATCAGTGAATTACGTCCTCAGAAACTACATGGTTTTAGATTAGCTTTAATCACAAGTATTTGTTTACTTGGCATCGTATTACACCTCAAACCCCAATCTAAAGCATTCTCAGCAGCTCTGATGTGTCACACAGTCTCATTTGATCATAGGTGCTTGAAGAGGAGCATGCCTTAATCCAGAGTCTAACTTCTCTGCGATTTTTCTCTACTCCTTCCTCACAGTCTCACTGCATGTGCCCACATGATTCTCCCCTTCCTTCTATCACAGATTTTGTCCTTCAGCCTCAGTATTGGACTGAACTTGACCTGACAGTGCCATGGGAACAACTGGGTCTAGGCAGGAGTGGCCAGTCCCACCCAGCCAGCACTCCCAGCTCTAGGGCATGAAGTATGTGCCGCATGGGCTTGTATGGGAAAAAAGAAAGAGTCGAAGGGCTAGAGAAATTTAGCTGTGTGTGAGTAAATAAAAAGAGCAGCCTCCCGTGTGACACCAGGAATGGCATTCGATATTTTTGGTTTTCATTGTTTCCATTTTCATTTATGCTGACTGTTCACTATAAAGCTTTCCAGCAACTTCCTTCACATTTTCTTCAACTCCACCTTAGTTCAGCTGCCCTCAGCATGTGTGCCTTCTTGATGATCATCAGAGACTTTAGTGAAAGGAGTTCTAATACAAAAACTCCAAAGCTGTCCAGTTGCTCCAGGGCTGGGCTCGGTTTTGCAACTCCCTTCCGTCTCCTGTACACCGCCTCATATGCAACAACATAACAGCCGTGCTCCTGTTGGGTTTCAAATTGCTAAACGGGTACAGATTTGCAAAAAAAAAAAGAAGCAAGGAAAAAAAAGCACAGTGACCATGGGGTGCAGAATATACAGCATTGCTAGAGATGGGTATTTTAAGTGAAATCATAGCGCAAAAGCCAACTGCTGCGTGGTGCAGATGGCAAAGCCTGAGTCAGAGTTCAAGTTGCCTTTGGTGGCAGCTGTCACGCTAAACTCTGCAGCTTTGCTTTCTACTCCAGCTTCTTAGATTATCACTGACCTCTTTGAAGATGTGCTTGCGTAGCCCAGCTGATAAACATCTTTAGTATTATGGAAAAAAAGCAATTATTTGTTTACAAGGTAAGACATGTTTTGAAAGTCTGCGTTCAGTAAATTATGAAGTGCCATAGTCTGTTTTGTCATACTCTGGTTTTGTGGTTAGAAAGTAAGTTTTGGTAGCTAAAGAAGAACTGTTGCAAAACAGCTCCATTAAGCAATCATGTATTCTGATGACTGTACAGAGAGAGATTAATTCCTGTTTAGATTTAGTTAAGTACGTATGGTGAAAGAATACCATTAGCTTAAGTTTTCATGTTTTTCTTACCCTAGCAATGTCGTAACTTCAGCCCACGGGAACAATGGGGCACTACTTCTATCATGCCAAGAAAGCATGGCAAATAAGTGGTTCATGCGGTGCTTACTGGCTGTTTTACTAAATAATTTCATGCTCAGGTCTGGTATAGAGCCAGAAATACTAGCCTGTACTGTCTGCTTGGCTGATATAGCACACAGCTATAGATATTGTAGATTCCATATACTGTATTCCTCCAAAGGCAACACATATTTTCAGTGCTTGTTTTGCTATGCGCACATGTATATAGCACTCTAATGCCAGGAAATACCAACGTGATAATAGCTACAAGTATGTAATAACAATTAGAACGTAGAATATGTCTGCATATTACTAAAAAAATTAACAAAATAGCTAATACATTAGTTCCTCCATCAGTTGGAAGATATTAAACAGTATGTTGATGGTTACCATTATTCTGCAGGCTATTGGAAGATCATATTTAATGCCTTTGCTAGCTCAAGTAGAGCCTGATGTCAGTTCAATCCAGTTTGCCTTTCAGGCATTTCTAGAGATACTTATGGTCTCCACAAATATATAATGCTTTCTGTCTGAAAATGAAACCGTTATCACAGAGACTTCTCAAAAGTGCTGAACTCAGACATCTGTGCAGCCTAGGGTATTTTGAGGAAAAGTCATGCTATACTTGTTCTGCTTTTTTTTTTATAAGAGTTGTGAACAGTTCAACAGAGTTTTTGTGAACATTAAGATACACAACAGGTATCTGAGTATTTGTATACGTAAGACAGACTATAGACCATATGCTATTTTCTCTTTATTTATATGGTATAGAATTATATTTAGGATTTTTGTTAGCAGGACTACAGTTAACTTATAAAGTGTTTAAATCAATGTGACAAAACAGCACAGATATTCTGTGTTGTAAATTCCCCCCACTGGGCCTCCTATTCCTTTAGTTTATTGGGGGCATAAAGGAGCTACAGAATATGTCAGATATCATGATTTCTATAGTTTTGCGAAAACCACCTGTCAAACAATAGGATGACCTATTGGTATTGCTGTCATTTTGTATTCTTTCTGTGTTACCATGACCATAGTTCTGTTATGAAAAACAATTTTTTGCATTAAGTACACGAATGTTTGTAAAGGCATGATGGACATAAATGCGTGTTGTTTAGATCCAAGTCTCCTTTTCGCGTGGCGCAATATTCATACATACAGGATCTGTCCTAAAGATTGCCAACCATTCTACTCCTGCCAGATACTCTTTTAATCTTGCAATTCAGTTACACTCTAAAGCTTCCTTTATCATACTGACATTTTATGTGCACAACTCGTGGCACTGATGTTCTTCTCCTTTCCTTTAAGGTAGGCTATCACAGTATGCTGTTGATATACCAAGGCAGTCATCCCTCAGCTCTATATTCCCCTTATCTTTGGAAGAAGGTTTCTCCCCATTTTTAGAATTGAGATTTGGCTGACAGTCCAGATCCCATACAGTATCTTTCAGAAATGTTAAACTCATGCCAAACACTGCCATCAGTTATCAGTTTTTAACAAACTTATCCTTTTATCTGGCAGCTCATTGCATGACCTGAGAATTCACTACAAAGAAGGACCTAGTGTTTACTAGGGATTTGAACTTTGGAGTCTATGAAAAGCATGAAGGGACGTATTTTCTTTCGTACCGAGAGGGACTCTTATGCAAATCACAAGGTAAACAGAGAAAAACTGAAAAATGGCTGGTTTATTGGAAAAGACTTGGAGTGATTTTCTACTATTACCAATCTTACTCTCTGTGAAGCTGGCATTTATTAGATGTTGGCATTTATATCACACTGTTAAGGGGTTTGAAAGTTCTGATGTCATGTTGATCATATTCCATAATATGCTTTGGATAGATGATTCCCACATGCCTAATTCATTCTTCATTCTCAAAGAAAGAGAGGGATTACCTGCTTCAGCCCAAAAGGATATGCAGCACAAAGATGTTGGAAAACAAGTAATTACAGAGCTGATGATCCTGTTAGTGTTATAATGAGCTTAGTATTACTGCTTTTACCTAAGCCAAGAGGTTGAGATTGTTTTCTGTAAATTGAGATGAGAAAATTCACAGCCTACACTTACAGTCCAAAAATAGAGACTTTTTTCCAAGTTTGCTTTTTAAGTATATAATTGCTAAGTTCACCCATAATAACCAGAGACTGACTGATTTGAGTATAAATGCTGAGACAGTGGGTCTTGGAGCTAGAAGCTAGATTTATTGAAATTGTTGCCCCAGTTATTACAGAATTTGTAGCTGACATGTTTAGCGTGTCTTTTGCAGTGGTAAATTACCATTTTGCTTGGCAGTGTATTGAAATTAATCTACTACATAGAGAAGCCTGTCTTCTCATTTAAATAATTATTGACCTACTTCTCTTTTTTCTTTTTCTTTTTTTTTTTTTTTAGTGAACCTGATGGCAAAAACTGCACGCTGTCAGTAACACAGGGTTATCTTTCTGCATAAAATGACTGACTGCGTTTTAATCAAGCAGAAATGAAAAGAGTTCAGAGGTAAGTGACAAAAATAATTAGACTCAAGGAAAGACTTCCATATGAATAAGAATTGAAAAGTTTAAGTTAAAAAGGAAATGAATAAGAACAAACATGGAGAAGTAGACTGTTAATGATAGGATATTTGCCAACTGCAAGCTGTGGGGATTCTCCCACCTTCCTTCCTCTTAAGCATCTTTGTGGGGACCCAAAAACTGGAAAAAAATGTTCAGTCACTTGCCTAACTGTGCTGTGTCAGTCCAAAATTTGCCTAAGTCCCCCTTAACTTAAAATGCATATACATGCTGCACCTTTTACCCCACAAAATCTGGAAGCACTTTCTTCCCCCCTTCATAAACAATTCCTATGTTTTAAACATTCATCATCACAGTTAGTCAGGGAGAGTGGATGAGCCCCCATGGAAGTGTTGGGCAGAGCCCATGGGCTACATCAAACCTGCCTGACAAGCACCAACTGAAGCCTTCCTACAGGCTGCCCTCACCTCCTTTTCCTTCAGCTATACTGCAGGCTGATGCCACCAAGAAAACAGAGGCAGAAAAAGGGAGAAGTGGGCCCCAGTGTGCCATGTTTGGAAAGAGCCCAAGGACCTTTCTTCCTGATGTGTGGACGTGTCCACCACTTTCCACTGCCTGTCCCCCCAGTGCTGTGGAGTAGTATCATGTGTCTACTAGACAGGGTAGGAATACTGAACCTTCTTCGTAGGAGGGCTTCATTGTGAATATGGCATGGGATGACTGAAGATGTATGCAGCTGAGCTACGGCTTTCTGCATCACGTATATCAAGTATACTGCTCTCCTTAAGAGATAATGTGGACACAACCATTATCTATTTTTAGATAGTTATCGTGATACTTCCATGCAGGCAGTTTTTATTTTCTGAAAACTGTTACACAACTCTTCTTTCACTTGGATTATACAAATGACATTTAAGGACATATTCCATGTGAAAAACTGAGGCAGTAACACACTAGAACACTGTTTCAATGTACTATAAAATTCAGAAAATGAACTTTCTTTCACCAAGAGAAAAGATTTTTCTGGCCTGAGCTGTTCCTTTTAGACCTACATCAGTGTGGATGTTCCTGTTCAGTCATTTCATTAGTGCCAAGAAAGTACAGAAATCTTTTTATATCAGCATTTTGCTTATCTCACCAAAAAACTATGTGCTGTGCAAGAAAGAGACTATTTAAGAAAATGGATCATGGAAAAGCAAGTGCAAAGATACGTGTATGAAGGAGGTGAGCATCACTCCTCAACCCTATACTGTCAGCATTTACAGTTTTTCCGTGGTCTCCATACCTGCTCTGTCTCCATTAGGATACCTTGCCCCACTGCACCATGCATATATGTATATGCACAAATAGGTGTGCCTGCCTGGATGTTCGGGAAGCAACAAATACGAGTAGGATAGTTGTGTCAATAGTAATGGTGGGTTTGCGTGGGTGAAGGTACATGTACTGTGTCTTATAAACCTAGGACAACAGGAAACAATGGCTCATTAAAGCCATATGTAAGAAACAGACGACTCATCTATTAAATCATGATTGATTCATGTGCCAAAGCCTCCATATCAAACTTCAGAGTAATTACAGTTGAGTCATGCAGACAAGGCGAAGAACTCAGAGCTGGTGTAGGTATTGCCAAGACATGATACAGCACCAATCACCTGGGGTGGGGAGAAGGGAGGTGCCACTTCAAAATCTTGGCCATGGCCCAGGGCCACATGATGAGATCAAAGAATCAGTGTTCATTTTAAAAGAAAATGTTTCTTGTTCTGTCTGGATATAAACAAAAGCTTACAAATATAACACGCTACCTGTTGTTTACTGTACAGCCTGAAATACTAGCTTCATTAGGAGTAAACTGTCCTGCTGTGCCTCTGTGAAATGTGTTGCCAGCTAAAGGAGGAGCGTGTACTGTGGGGGCGAGGAGGAGCAGAAGTGAGGAGGTCAGTCACTGCAGTTGTGTGCAAAGCTTGGCCTTCCTTTGGCTCCAGAGGGGCCCTGTACGTCCTGGCTGTGATCTTCATCAAAAACCTATCTGTTCACATTTTCTTGCTCCCCTTCACACGGTGACTTTGTGAAACTATGAAAAGATGATTTATGCACGAAGTACAAGAGGGCTATGAGTCACAGTCAAGCTGTACAAGTTCATTCAATGAAGTGTTCCACACTAGACCAGCTATTATTTGAATTCACTACCTTGGTTGAAGATTCCTCCGCTGCTTCGCACAGTAAACAAATAAGGCATGTAGTTAAATAAGCTACCTGCTGGGAACACAGCCATGCATCTTTAGAATACTTGCCCTGACACAGTGGGGGATCAAATAAAGTGCACTTTGGGGAGATGGTAGCCCTCAGGAGAGTTCAAAGTATGAAAGCGTTCTGTCAGCACTGCCTAATGAATCAAGTATTTCCAGGCATCTAGTCCCCATGCAGCGGAGGTGCAACGCTGATGTTGTTGCAAGGGAGTGAAGACTCATTCTCCAGTTGCAGAGTGTTGCACTTCTTCTTTGGCCTGTTGCCTCTCTCAGAATGTCCCTGTGTGCCAGGACGGAGGCCACCACTGCACACTAGGTTTTTACAGGTCTTCAGCCTCTCTTCTTTTCTCTAGTAGAAGTGTGCCACCCTCTTGTCTGTTTAAACCAGTATTTATAGACAGCCGGGTTTCTCCTACGTGAGTTTATTGTAGCAGCTCCCCACTTTCTTATTTAAAATGTGCATGAATTTATAGAAATACATACACCCTGACACAATCATTTAAATAAAAAAAATCTTAATAATCACCAAATATATAATATATTGGAAATAAAAGAGATATAGTAAGATTTTTGTCTAAATTATTAAATGTATCTTTGGGTAATGAATTTCCAGTATTACTTTTAGAGAAAAATTAATTGTCTCAGTCACTAGCTAAAATAAAAGTGGCATTGTTATTTCCTAAGTAATTCTCATTCTGCATTCTTTGCTCAGGGAGTATGGATTTGAGACTTTGAGAATCGGGAAATGGAAAAATTACAAAATAAAACTGCATTGAGAAATGTTTATGATTAGCTTTTCTTTAGTTAACACAAATATAAATACTAAAATAACGTTGCCAACTTAATATCTGCACTGTGTTTCATTCGGTGCATTTTGCCTTTCTGGATGTATACAAATATAGGTATAATGATCATTGATGAAAAAATTGCAGAGGTGTCTTTCAGTACTTGGACTGGAACTAAGTTCACATGCTGGGATGAATGTGAGGTAAAAAGGGCTGTTTCATAAGAGCAAAAATTACCTAAAAAGAGCTAAAAATACATAGTGTAGAGTAACAAAAGCAGCAGGCCAAACTGGAATTGCTGCCCTTGGAGGCTGTTACCTTGAGCTGGAGACTGGTTTGGTCATGTCGATCTGCTTGTTGGACATTAGGAATTACCATGACTGGAATCAAGCAAAATAATCACCTTTACTAATAATGACTATTTTATTATTAGCAAAAGGAAAGGATAATTCAGGAGAAACAGCAGTGCAAGGAACAGACAGTTCCTTCTTTTCAATGTCCCTCTATAGGAAGTTCAAGCTGATGATGACACCTTTAAGAGTGACTATGTTCTTGGAGAGGCCTAACAAATCTTGGTCTCACAGGAAGATGGGGATAAAAGCTGTAAAGCTGATGGTGGGACAGAAATACAATTACTGGTTAGTCTAGAGGGCACTTCTAATCTCTTTGTTCCCTTAATAAAAAGTCATATTTTAATGTAATACAAATACCTTAAACAATGTTTAGAAGGACTGATACATTCTTCTGTGGAAAGATAGATCCTGTTTGCTATATTACAGATAATCTATGCAGTTTATTAGCTGTATACGGTTTATTAACTATGTAACTTATCTATGATACTGATAAGTGAGAGAAATCAGGAGGATCAACTCTTCTGTAAACCTCCTTCATTTAAACTGCATTCCAAGGAGCCAGGTTTTATATTTTGAAAATCTGTTTCAAATAAATCCAAATAATATTGCTCATACAAATCTTTCATCTCACTAAATTAATGGTTTCTAACTTTTAGGTAGCTATTCAAGAATGCATTATCTTGTTTTCATAATCTTTTTTCTCTTAAAAGAGTGGGTGTCATGTGAGTCATTTCTTTTTGAGTTGCATAAGCCAAAGGCTTGCGTATGACAGCTGGCCAAATTAACTTCTCAATTAATATAAATATTCTAACATAAATAGCTGCTTTTCTTGGTAAGCAATGTACCACCTTGCTATACTGTACATAATATGCATTCAGATAATAAGGGTACCAAATAATTACTATCTGGCATGTGTTAAGATATACAACATTTGCAGCTGTAATCTTAAAAGAGAAACACTGTCTCAAACATTTAAATAAATAAGGTTTTCATCCAAGAAAGAGAAGGCAAATTATGCAGAGATAATGAACAGCCTTGGTAGAAAATTTTGAATGGTCAAGGCTTGTTTCGAGATGAAAGCATTCAAAATGTTCCCAGCAGAAAATATTTCCAGTAAGAAAAAATTCAGCATCTTTTGAATGTATTTAAATGGAAAATGGGTGCCATGAAAGAAGAAGTCATGGCCCTGAGGGCACTAATGGACCTGACTGTCCCTGACCACCCCCCTGGGGTTCCCCTCACCTGTCCCAGGACCCCACGTCAGCCCCCCAGGGCCATCAGCCCCTGCCCCAGTGATGCCACAGCAGGGCTGGTCTCCAGCTCCCCACCGCCCTGCCCTGCCTGGCCATGGGCCCTGCTGAGCTGGGCCCACCCACAGGCCCATGTCCTGGCCTGGCCTCAGCTCATCCCTGTCCCCATGGAAGTGCCTGATGCCCAGGGCTGGGGCTGCCCCAGTGCCCCCCAGCTGCCTGCTCCTGGCCAGGGCGGTGGGATGGGCCCTGGCTGCCAGGCCATACCCTGACAGACCCTGCAGGGACCCCCCACTGCTCCTGGCCCCCAGCCCCAGGGAGCTGTTGGTTCTGCAAAAACGTACCTACATCCTTCAGCCAGATTTCTTTGCAGTGTTTTATTAATCCACAAATTTCTGTTTAAAACATAAATACGTTAGAAAGCCTGCCTTCTTGAGATAAAGAGCATATGCATGCCAAAGCTTGAAAGGCAGAGATTTTCCATTCTTCTCAATCAGAGGAACATCGGTTGTCAGATTTTATGGACTGCTTCTTGACCAAATAGCTTTTAAAATATATTTTTAACTTTCAGCTGAAGACTTCCAGTAAGTATGTCATACGATTCACAACGTCCAAGGCTCACCTAGATTTTCTAACACAGATTAGAGAGAATATGCAAGTAAAAACTATAAAACTATAAGCAAGTAAAAACTATAAAATACAACTTTTATGCTCTCACAGTATCACAAGGCAATTTACACCAGAAGGGACCTCTGGAGGCTGTTGAGCCAAACACCCTGCTCAAAGCAGGGTGGACTCATAAATTGGGTCAGGTTACTCAGGGATTTCTCCAGTCAAGCTCTGAATTTCTCTGAGGATGAGGATCCCACAGCTACTTTGGATGCCTGTTTCAGTGCCCACACACATTTGCAGTGACAGCTGTTTCCTCAGCTGGAATTTCCATTGTGGCAACTTGTGTAGGATGTCTCTCGTCCTTTCAATGTGCACCTCTGAGGAGAGTCCGGCTCTGTTTTCTCTACGACTTTGGGCAACCCAGTCTAGTGGAGGGTGTCCCTGCCCCTGGCAGGGGCGTTGGAACTAGATGATCTTTGAGGTCCCTTCCAACCCAAACCATTCTATGATTCTACCCCCATCACTGTGCCCATTATATATTTGAAGACAGTAATAGGATTGCCCCTGAGCCTCCCCTCCTCCAGGAGGAACAAGCACAGCTCCTTTAGTCTCTCATGGTACATTATGCCCTCCAGCCCTCTGACTATCTTTGTGTCTCTCAGTGGACTCACTCAGGTATGTCAGGTATGTGCCTTGTAACAAGGCACCCATACCAGGACACAGTAACCCAGATGCAGCCTCAAAAGCGCTGAGTGGTAGGATCCTCTCCCACAGCCTGCTGTCTGTGCTGTAGCCAATGCATCACAGTGTGTAGTTGGCCTTCACCATGTATGAAGTTCTGACTCCTGTTCAACTTCTTGTCTTTGAGGTCCCCTTATGCAAACCTACTTTCTACCCAGTGTCCAGGATCCATGGTTGAGTATTTTCCCACCCTAGGTGGAAGACTTCACCTTTGTCTTTGGTGAACTTCATGAGGTTTCTGCTCATGAGGATTTCTCCAGCCTATCAATCTCCCTCTCAAAGACAATCCTGTCCTTCAGCATACTGACTGGTACCTCCACTTTTGTGTTACTATACTCTATTATCCACGTCATCAATGAACATGTTAAACAGTTTTGACCTCAGTTTCAGTCCTTGGGGAACATCATTTAGAACTAGACACCAATTACACTGCAAACCCCTTGGGTGCAGTTTTTCACCCATCTTACAGTCTACCCATCTGGGACAAACCTTCTCGGTCTGGCTATTAAAATGCTATAGGAGAATGTGCCACAAATTTTGCTAAAGCCAAAGTCAATGACATCCGCTGCTCTCCCATTGTCCACAGGTCCAGCATTTCATCACAGAAGACAGTCGTGCTGATCATGCATCATTTGTTGCTGGTAAATCCATGCAGCCCATTACCAATCCCTTTTTTGTCCTTCATGCACTTGGAAACGGTTTCCAAGACCATGGAATTATAGAATCATTTAGGTTGGAAAAGACCCTTAAGATCATCGAATCCAACCGTAAACCTAATGCTGCCAAGTCCCTGAATGAATCATGTCCTTCAGCACCACCCCTACACATCTTTTAAATACCTCCAGGGATGCTGACTCAACCACTTTCCTGGGCAGCCTGTTCCAATGCTTGATAACCCTTTCAGTGAAGAAATTTTTCCTAATATCCAATCTAAACCTCCCCTGGTGCAAGATAATTTGCTCTATAACTTTCCCAGGAACTGAGTTGGGGCCAAATGTCCTGTGGCTGTCTTGTAGATACACCTTCCTTCACGCACTTTTGAAGATGCCTTTTTCCAGTCACAGGGTACCTCCCCTGACCACTATGGCCTTTCAAAGTCAGTAGAGCCTGGTCTCACAATACTGTGGCCAGTTACCTCAGTATGCTGTCTGGACCTAGGGATTTCTTTATATCCAATGTGCTTAAGCAATCCATAACTCAATGCTCTTTTATTATGAGCAGTACTTCTCTCCCCCAAACTCAATCAGTCAGTACAGAGACCTGGAGATGCCTGCAGAAATACCTACTCAGTAAAGACGGAGACAAAGAACATACTCCTTTGTGCTTTCCGTGTTCTTTTTCAACCATCCCATTCAGCTGATAGCCACATTTTTTCTGATCTTCATTTTGCTGATGAGGTACCTATATATGACCTTTTAACCTTTTACATTTCTCACCAGCTTCAAATCCAGCTGAGCTTTGGCTTTTCCCTGCATGCCTAGGCAATGCCTCTGCATGCCTCCTGGGTAGCCTGTCCCCACTTCCACCTTCTGTACACTTCTTCTTTGTATTTAGGCTCAGTGACATGTTCTCCTTTCAACCTAGCTGGCTCCCAGTCATGCCTGCTGGATTGTCTTCTTAAATATATTTAGGATTTTCAGAAAAAAACATATAAACCTGTTAGATACTCCAAGTATCTTGGTTATAAAATGTGTAGGTATTATCAATAGATATTTTGAATAGCTTTGATATGCACAAGTCAAGAATAGATCTCCTTTGACATCTAGATTCATCAATAAAAATAATTTAAAAAAAAATGAAAATATCTATCAAAAATTTGTCTTCTTCCTAGATGTCTTATACTTATTTCTTACAACCAAGTCTCTAAGATTGTTTCCTACTTCTCTTCTGTACAGATGTACGGATAACATAACATGCCATCAGCTTGTGTATTTATTGTGTGAGATCCAATAAATAACACTCCTGTACAGTAGTCATCTTAACTATTTTACTGACTATTAGAAATTCAAATTGCTTAATTGTTGTATCTTTATTATCCATCTATTTAATTTTATTATTATTATATTTAAATGTCTTTTATTCTGATACCTCTTATATTCTAATACATCTCATGCATCTTAAAATATCTAATAGTAGATACAAGGACTTTCCCCCAAAAAAGGTGGTGGGATCAAGAGCCCAGCTGAAGTGCATCTACACCAATGCAGGCAGCATGGGCAATAAACAGGAGGAGCTGGAAGCCATTGTGCAGAAAAGTCTGATATAGCTGCCATCAAAGAAACATGGTGGGATGACTTTCACAGCTGGAGTGCTGCAATTGCAATGGATGGCTACAAACTCTTCAGGAGGGATAGGCAAGGAAGGAGAGGCCTAGAGGTAGCCCTGCATGTTAGGGAGTGTTTTGATTGTCTAGAACTTGATGATGGTGAGGATAGGGTTGAGTGTTGAGAATCGGGGGAAGGCCAATAAGGCAGATATCATGGTGGTATACTGTTATAGAACACCCAACCAGGGTGAAGAGGCAGATAAGATATTCTATAAGCAGCTGGGAGAAGTCTCACAATTGCTAGCCCTTGTTCTGGGGGGGGATTTTCAACTTACCAGCCATCTTCTGGAAACACAATACAGCAGAAATAGTCCAGGATGTTCCTGGAGTGTGTGGAAGATAACTTCCTGACATAGCTGGTCAGTGAGCCAACTAGGGAAGATGCCTCGCTGGACTTGTTGTTTGCGAACAGAGAAGGACTTGNGGGAAACACAGTGACAAAGGATGAGGAAAACGTTGAGGTACTTAATGCCTTCTTTGCCTCAGCCTTTAGGAGTAAGATCAGTTGTTCTCCAGGTACCCAGACCCCTGAGCTGGAAAACAGGGATGGGGAGCAGAACGAAGCCCCCATAATCCAAGAGGAAATGTTTAGTGACCTGCTACACCACTTAGACATGCACAGGTCTATGGGGCTGGATGGGATCCACCCAAGAGTACTGAGGTAGGTGGTGGTGGAAGTGCTCACCAAGCTACTTTCAGTCATTTATCCACAGTCCCTCTAACTCATGAGGTGCCAGTTGACTGGATGTTTGCAAATGTGCCACCCATCTACAAAAAGTATCAGAAGGAGGATCCAGGGAACTACAGGCCTGTTAGTCTGACCTCGGTGCTGGGGAAGGTCATGGAGCAGATCATCTTGACTGCTACCACATGGCACATACAGGACAAGTAGGTGATCGGACCCAGTCAGCATGGATATATGAAAGGCAAGTCCTGCCTGACTAACCTGATCTCCTTCTATGACAAGGTGACCTACTTAGTGATGAGGGAAGGGGCTGTGGATGTTGTCTACCCGGACTTTAGTAAAGCTTTTGATATCGTTTCCCACAGCATTCTCCTGGAACAACTGGCTGCTCATGGCTTGGATGGGCGTACACTTTGCTGGGTGAAAAACTGGCTGGATGGTCAGGCCCAAAGAGTTATGGTGAATGGAGTTAAATCCAGTTGGCAGCCAGTGGTGTGACTGGCACAAGTGGTGTGACTGGCTCAGTATTTGGGCCAGCTCTCTTTAATATCTTTATCCATGATCTGGACAAGGGTATCAAGTGCACCCTCAGTAAGTTTGCAGAGGACACCATGTTGTGTGAGAGTGTTGATCTGCTCGGGGGTAGGAAGGCTCTACAGAGGGATCTGGACAGGCTGGATCCATGGGCTGAGGCCAATTATATAAGGTTCAACAAGGCTCAGTACTGGGTCCTACACTTGGGTCACAACAACCCCATGCAATGCTACAGGCGTGGGGAAGAGTGGCTGGAAAGCTGCCCAGCGGAAAAGGACCTGGCGGTGTTGGTTGACAGCCAGCTGAACATGACCCAGCAGTGTGCCCAGATGGCCAAGAAGGCCAACAGCATCCTGGTTTGTATCAAACATAGTGTGGTGAGCAGGACTAGGGAAGTGCCTCCTGTACTCGGCACTGGTGAGGCCACACCTCGAGTGCTGTGTTCAGTTTTGGGCCTCTCAGTACAGGAAAGACATTGAGGTGCTGGAGGGTGTCCAGAGAAGGGCAACAGAGCTGGTGAAAGGGTCTAGAGCAGAAGTCTTATGAGGAGCAGCTGAGGGACCTGGGGTTGTTTAGCGTGGAGAAAAGGAGGCTGAGGGGAGACCTTATCACTCTCTACCACTACCTGAAAGGAGGTTGTAGCCAGGTGGGTGTCGGTCTCTTCTCCCAAGTGACAAGTGATAGGATAAGAGGAAATGGCCTCAAGTTGTGCCAGAGGAGGTTTAGATTGGATGTTAGGAAAAAATTCTTCACCGAAAGGGTTATCAAGCACTGGAACAGGCTGCCCAGGGAAGTGGTTGAGTCAGCATCCCTGGAGGTGTTTAAAAGAAGTGTAGATGTGGTGCTTAGGGGCATCGTTTAGTGGTGGACTTGGCAGTGCTAGGTTAATGGTTGGACTTGGTGATCTTAAAGGTCTTTTCCAACCTAAATGATTCTATGATTCTATGCTTCTAATACATCTTAGTACAGATACAAGAGTTGTGCTCATAAAAACTCTTGAATCACCGATTGGTAGAATCATGCACATTTTTATGCTTCATTACAACCATTGTAACTCATACACAAATTACCTCCTCTCATTTACTGCTTTAACTGCCATGTAAAATGAAAAAAAAATTGTGAAGAAAGTTACAGGGAAAAAAAATCACAAAGAACTTAGAAGAGTTGGAAAAATCCTTAGAAACCAAATCATATATAACATGAGATAACACGTAATTATCTTTCAGTTCTGTTACTGTCTGTGTTTATGGCATGTAGGTTATTTACCCTATGAACTGTAAAACTCTTTAACCATGCGTTCTGCCTTCCATTATCTCCTCACATCTCAGACTGAGCAGGAGGAGGATGTGTCACTGTGCAAGCTACCCAGGTAGTATTTAGGTAAGGACAGCAACTGGGAGGATTAGTTGTTCATACATGAAGTGTGGTGACTCAGTGCCTCTGGATGGAAGAACTCCACCTTTGATATGACAGAATGACAAAGAAATCCCGTCTCCCATCTGAGTGCCCATGGCACGTAGCTTCCTAGTTATGATCAGACATGCATTCTGCTTTTGACTCTGTCACACTGGCCCCTAATCCTGACAGTCCTGGAGGACTAAAGGAAGCTCTTCAGCCTAACCACCTTGTTCCCATGACTGACACCGATATATTAATGTGTCATATGTAATTTCTCTAAAAGGTACTTACGCTACGTGGGTTGCAAAATACTACAAAACCCAGATACTTTCACAAGGTAAGCTTGTACCTGCAAGTCAACTCAATGCGTGAGCTAAAAGACATGGATGAGATTCAGTCTTCTGAACCCCCTCTGCTTACCTCAGGGGAGAGTCATTGTCAGTCAGCCTAAAAATGCCTCATTTGGGTTCCCATTGCACATCTTGAGGCATTAATGTAAACTGTTTAGTAAATGAATGTTAGTAGATCCAGTCTTTCACCCCTCGATGTGCTTTGGTAAAGATCAAAGTTGTGTAAAACACAGAGATATGGAAATGATTTATCATCAGATGTATTAATGGCTGACTTGTTGCAATGAAAATTTAAAAAATTAATGAAGAAAATATATGTGTTTGTGAGCTGCAGTGGGTACCTAATACCCATCAATAAGGACAAGATTTTTCATATGGACTGTGAAAAAAATTATGAAGAAATTATTTCTGGAATGTCAATTATGAACTGCTTCTGTATTTGTATTTATGATTATAGCTGAATGACTCTGAAATGTATTCACATATTTTCCAGATCATAAAACAGAAAATCATATGTATTTGGACAAACAATGATAAAAAAACAGACAAAATTATTGAGGCTACCAAAAGTATAGGCTATGTTCACCCATATCTTTCTCTTCCTGCATGCATAGTGATGTATCCCAGATCTTGTCAGCCACTCTGCACATCGCTGTGGTACATCAGCCCGAGCTGTGGATTCTCTTGGAGGAGTCAAGGACCTCAAGGTTCAGTGTTGCAATCATTTCCCAGAAATCATATCCTAAACAGTGCCATGGATTGCTTTCAGAAGCAGAAGGTAGATCTGTATGCGTGTTATGAAATCTCAGAGCAAATATACATATATACACACTCCAGCAGGAAGGTGGATTTCTTGAAGATGCATGAGGTAGAAGTAAGGCAGATTTCTAGCCTGGCTCCTCCTTCCAGGATTGATAGTCTATTTCTTCTTCCAAGTATTGAAGTAGGATAAATTGTGGACAGCAGATAAAAATACTAAAGTCTTGAGCCCTTCATCAGGAACTTGGCAGGTTTTAATCTGCAGAGCTTGTGCTGGTGTAGTTCATTGAAGGTTGACAATGAGACATTGGCACCTTGCTGTGCCACCTGGGGATGAAGGGTGCAAATGGGGAGCAGCTGCCGGGGTGGCAGAGAGACCCCAAATGCTTGGAGCCTCAACATGCACCAGCACACACTTGGCATTTTGTCCTGCTGCTACTCTGCAGCATGACAATCCTCAGTGCCTCAAATGGACATCTGATTTCCATCCTGGACTCAGTGGTGCTTCACATTGCTCAGAGCACCTAACACTTGCAGGGAAGGCTGATCCTGCTGAGTCTCAGCAGGACCAAGAACGTGCATCAACAGTAAAGCTGCTGATCCCACAAAGTGCCAGAATGACGACATGCACAATTAGCTCATCCGGTTGAAAGAGAGACGATGGTGTGAAGCATCTTGGCTGGGATGGTGCTGTGGCCTGTGGCAGTAGGGCCAAGGGCCAAGTTTACCTTGCAGATTGACTTGCACAGTGGCTGAATGCCCCCAGGGGCATAATCTTGATACTCATCAAGTACTCATCAGGAAACACATTTATCTAGAATTCCATAAAATTACAGGACACAAGTCAGGACACAAGTCAATTATTAAACAAAGAAAATAAGAATAATCCCTGGCTATTGGATGTTAGGGTGCTGTATAAGCTTTTAAAATTTTCTTGTGGTTTTAGTGCATGCCATTTGCTAACATTTTCTGAGGTATAGAGGAGGTAGGAACCCAAGTCTGAACTCAATGCTGGGTGCAAATAGCAGCAGTTTCTAGAATTTAGGCTAAACAAGTTATGGACCTTAAATCTGCTCAAAATCTATTGGAAGTTTTTCTTTGTTAGGATGCCTTAAATTCACAGTAATGCCAGTTTCTCGATCTTATCTGTCTGTACGCATTATTTTTAAGGATCCATTTTCCCTACTCTGATTCTCTTTTTCAGGAAAGTTCCACTGACTTGGAGCTTCCAAACCAGTTTGTCATTTCTCTCAATTCTGACACTAACTTAATTTTAAGGGTGAGTCCTCTGCAAATAAAAATATTTAATTGTAGGAATAGAGAATATAGAAAGTTGCTGAACCGGTTCCATCGTTTTCTAGAACAATCATTGCTTTTGGCCTGTCCTACAGGACAAGTCCCTCTTTAAAGTGTTCATATGCTTATACTCACCTCCAACGCTCCTTGTGCTTACCTCATGCTTGTGGTGGTTGTTTCCATCTGTGCCACACTTTCAGAGATTACTGGGTTTTGACTTGACTGTTCAGATGTGGTTAATAATGATAAACAGCATGGGGTAATGTCAGAAAGAAATCTAAATACTCCTTGGTGCCTGAGGAGAATACCTCAGAGAGCTTTGGGTTTCTCCAGAAATTCTATGTATTTCTTCCACTGGGCCATGAAAGTCTTCAAGACAATGCAGACATTTTGATGTATGCTACATGCACTCTTAAAGGAAACTGAGTAGATCATTTCCAAGAAGAAAAAGAAACTGAACACATCATCTTTGGTAATCAGAATGCATCTTTTAAGCTGATAAATATATATATTAAAAAAAAAAAAAGGCACAAGTGATCTTGAAAATTGCACCTGAAACTTTTTTAAATGCAGTTGTTATAAATACTATGCAAGATTTCTGACAGTGAACAAGATGAGAAAAATAAGTCTCTCCTTTTTTTGCATTTACTTCATGTAGCTGACAGTATTTAGCTGACTGCTTTTCCCTAGTGAGGCCAGATCAAGCAGACACTTGCTTAGTTTTACAGACATAAGTAACTTACTCCACTTGCTTCAGCACCATCAGGCATTACAAAACCAGGATTCTCACCAGCTTGTGGATGATAATGTGGATTACCTGTTACCTTTGCAGTAGGTCACGAATGACAGTGTAAAATCAGAGAACTGCTTGAGCAGACAGCATGTATTTTTCACGCCAGTTTGAGTGACCATCAGCCACAGCCACTCTGGGCCTTCCTCCCAGCCCACGCACCCTCCGCTGCCCTGGCAAACCACTCATCAGATACGGCAGTTTTTATAAAGAACCAGTAGAAAACTATTTCCTTTATATTTTGAATACAAACCATTCTCTGATCATTTATTTCCTGGGATGAGCTGCCCACGGAAGCAGGAGGAGCCAGCACCGGGGATGATGTGGGGTGAGGGGTATTTATGGTTTTGGGAGAGGAGAGTAGGAATGTAACAGCCCCACCTGAGGTCAGTTTAAGTACCACACCTCATAGGCAAAAATATTACCTGAAGTTACTTTCAATTATTATTAAACCTGATTAACTTTCCTACTGACAGTTTCTCTGAAATACCATCTGGCTTCTTCATTTTCCCCCATCTATAGATATGATTCTGAGGTGTTAATACAATGAAATCAAACATGCTGAGGGGAACATTAATGGACTCATTAATATATTAAAAAAAACCAAAACAAAACAAAAAACAAACAAACAAAAACCCCAAACAAAAAAACAAAAAAACAAACCTCAACAAAAACCCCCAACAAAAAACTTCCTCTCTTAAAAGTTCCAGTCTGTTCTAGTGGTAGTGCAGAAGTGGTTTGGGTTTTGGTTTGTTGTTTTTACAAGGCAGACTACAACATTAAAATAAGCAGATCCATCAGGGGACGTGTGTCATAATGTATCTCCGGGGTTTAAAGCATGCAAACAAGTAAAGCAGTTTCTTGACCTAACAGTGTTCTTTCAATTGTATACTAACTTTGATTTATAAGAACCAGCTGTTTTGGCTCCAAGGCACTGCTAGAAATTATTAAGCCATTTAGCAAAACTTGAAATGACTACATGAAGCACAAAGCAGTAAAGGATTAGGGGTTTGGGTTTGAAACCCAAAGGGGTTTTAGATGCCTTAAATCAAAACTCAGTCAACAGTACCCTCTGAATCTCCACTTTGCTTCAGTGTGTTTTCTGCCCAAAAGAGTACTTCTTCTACCAGAATCCACAGGTGCCTAAATTTCTGTCCTAAAGACTCTTGTACAACCCCCTGTGCTTCTCCACACTTAAACGTCAGTATGGCTCCCAAGACAGGCTGTCCTGTGTCTGTCTTAAGGCATGACCCATCTGAAAGTCATTCTCAAAGCAGTGTCAGGTTTTTTTTTCTAAGTCTTAATACTTGTGCTGCCTAGCCTAGGTGGCCTCTTTCTTAGCTCACTGGATTCTTTCAGTCCTGCTTTTAGGCTGCACATAAGCACCTACAGGCTGAAAGTAGGGCTAATGTGGAATTTGGAGACCTAAAATCAAGGAGTAGGTAATCTCCACCAATCTTTTTATACGTCCAAAAGTCTTTAGGCATGTCTGTTTTCACCAGAACAGCTCCTGAGGCACCTACAGTTGTTACTTTTTGTGGACTAAACTGGGTTTCTCATTACCTAAAGCTGTTTGGATCCACCTGCTAGTAGTCTTTCCATCTAAGTCCCAGTTCAGTAGGCAGGTGCAGAAGATGTTTGCTAGAATCACTTCTCTAGCTTACCTCAAACATTATCAAAAGTTACATTGTTAAAAGTCTTTCTGTGGCTTTGGCCGCTGATCTTTCAGACATTAGTAGTTTTCACGTCCAGACTAGGCTTTTTTCCCTAATATTACAAAACATGCTGAAGGGAGATGTTATCGCTCTCTACAACTACCTCAAAGAAGGTTGTAGTGAGGTGGGGTTTGGTCTCTTCTCCCAAGTAACTAGCGAAAGGACAAGAGGAAATGGTCTCAAGTTGCATCAGGGGAGGTTTAGATTAGATATTGGGAAAAATTTCTTCCCTGAAAGAGTGGTCAGGCATTGGCAGAGAGGTGGTGGAGTCACTATCCTGGGGGTGTTCAAAAAACGTGTAGACGTGGCACTTCAGGACATGGTTTAGTAGACAAGGTGGTGTTGGGTCGACAGTTAAACTTTATGATCTTTGAGGTCTTTTCCAACCTTAAAGATTCTATGTTTCTATGAGTCTATGAAAAGTGTTGTTGTCGTGCTCTTAGTTTTCTCGTATCATTTCACTTCCAGAGAACAATTGGCAACCAGAAGACAGTGCTTCCACTATAAATACTTCTCATAAAATTCTGTCCTTTCTTCACCGTTTTATTCCCCTTTGACACCCTTCAGGTACATCGTTTGCTCCCTCTTGATTTTCCTTAAAATGCATCTTCCTTAAAACATGGTAATACTGCCACGATTCAGACAGGGTTCCCTTGCTTTTCTTTACACTGCATTGTACCTATGATTTTAGGTATTCTCATAAAACAGAGTATTTGTGCTGAAGAGTAGAGACCAACAGAAAAATGGATATCAGAATTGGGAACAGAAGTATCAACAGGAATCAAATCTTGGAATGAGGTACAACACACTGAATGAGGTACAACACACTGAATGAGGAAGACAATACCTGTTGTCTAACCATGGTGTAGACTTTCCCAAATGCTTTAATAAGCCTTTCCCTCCCCTGCAGATCCAAGCTATTTCAGTTCAGCTTTCAAAAACAAATATGCTTTTTTATATATTTATGTGACTTAGCAGTGCCTGGTTTAGGCCTCAGCTACAGGCAGATTAGCAATTCTAATGCTACAAGGACAAAAAACATGTATGCAGGCAGAGAAGGTTAAAATTAGATGGGTTGTTTGTTATTTGCCACATGCTGTTCTAGATGGCATCGGCTCCATGTATGTAATACTATAAAAAAAGATTCATCAAAGCCAGCGAAAGGAAAATAATGAAACTTTAATACACTGGAAAGGAAAAAGAAAAATAACTGTGTAACAGTCCAAGCCTTACCCTCAAGCACGTTTATTTTTTTTAATCTTTTTATTGGCATTTTGCCCACTTTATAAATAAAGTTATAGCACGTCTTTAGGGAAAGCAACTAGTTTACAAGATTACAGCATTTAATTATATGCCAAAAAAGAAAAAAAATAAGTGAATATAGTATCCGTGGAAAGGATAAATGGTTAAAATGAATGCACGCAATTATCCACCAAAACTTACGTTTGAATCACAGAATCTATTAATAACAGAGATGTGTACAATAAGACCAAACCATCATGACATGTGATTACATTAAACAGATACAGTACGTCTTTCGCAGCAGCTGTAGTTTGTAACACTCAGGAGAAATAAGTGGCCTTTTTAGTAAAGAGTTTTCAAATGATGACTCCATCTTCCTCTGTTGCCCTTTATATAGCTGATGAGTGAAATGGTGGTGAAAGAATACTGAATAAATCCATGATTAAGTACCAGACCCAGGTTTGCTCAGAGCATTGGGAGGGATCGGGGCAGAATCTTGACTTGGCAGAATTCTGGTTGCTTGGTAAGATTAATTTAGTTAGAAATTAATTCTCAAACATTAGGGAAGATTCTTCACATTCCCATCCTATATGTAAAAAAAAAAACCAACCAAAGTGGTTTGAGATGACAGTATCCTCCCATTTTCTGTCTTTCCTGAATTAAAAATACTGGCATTACATTGTAACTCTTGGATTTTACTAGCATTTGATTAACACACATGAAAAAATGAAGAATAATTTATGTGTTTATTGGATTATATTTTTGATAGGTAGCTGTAAGATTTATTTTTTTTTTTATACTGATATCAGTTTTCACGTCAGCAGAAAAAATATTGGGCCAAATGTTTTAATGAACAACTCACTTGCAAAAAAAAATTAATTTTGACCAAAGTAGTGTTTTCTAGTGTAGAAAATGAATAGTTAATTTCAGAAATACAGAAACCCTTTGTGTAAACATTTTTAAGGTTTTTTATGTCTTGTTACTCTTCATTTCCAAAAGCATTCTTTCTTTAAGAATGTATCAAAATGCACCACCAGAAGATAATAGTGGGAAAGGATCCACAATTAAAACTATCATTTCAAATTCAGTCAAAAGAATAATTTTGAAGTGAATTAAAAAAAAAGAATTTTTTTTTTAATCAAAAACAGGTAAGTATTTCTGTTTCACTTGACCTAAACCAAAAATTTCCAGTTTCTCTGGTTAGTTGAACAAAAAAATACTCAGGAATTTCTACTGCATGCTTTACATTCAACTATTACAAAATAAGGGAAACACATTTAATACGGCTTATATTGGTGATTCACTGGTAAGATTTAAGAAAAAGGTAGACAGTGTACTATAGCCAAAAAACCAAATACAGTTTACGAACACAAGGATTAAGGATGTAAGAATAATGTAAAATTACTAATATAATTTTTCTTAGAGTTCTTGGAAAAATATTCATTCATTAGCAAAACAGTTGGTATGTGATAATCATAATGGAAATAATTGGAGAAGTTATTGATGATAATTTGCAGTGCTTTGTCAGAATAAAGGTAATAATGTTGCTAAATTATGTTTATTCATATTATAATAAATTAGCATAAAATGAAAAAAGACAGCCATATTATTCCAAGGACCAGCAAACATATTCTCGGCAATCTACATTTTTTTATTTGTGGTGATATGGATAGGACTGAAAGAAAGACGGAACTTTATTTACCTACTGAACACAGACATTTTCATTAATTGAATATTTACCCTTCCAATGCCTGGCAAAAGCATTAGAAAACTCTGTATTTTTCTTTTCACAAGGATGAATCATTTATCTGAAAAAATATTTTTCATTACATTTATAAATGGGCTAGAAGTAACCTTTATTTATGTATTTACTTCTGGCTTTTTCCAGTAGGTGGAAATAGCCTGGTATTTCTGTCCAAAGTCCACATTTAATCAGAACGTAGAGTCAGAAGGAGAGCTCGCTGCATTCGGGGCAGTGAAAATTCAACTTCATCACTGAAGTTCAGTTTCCAGTAAGTGAACAGATGAATAAACTAGTTTCATGTAAAAACAAACCAAAGTGAATGAAGCAAACTAGGCATCTGGAGAAACCCATTTGTCCCATTGCAGGCTGCACCCAATCCCTTTATAAAGAGTTTTCCCTAAATAAAAGTTGTAGGTCTTGCCTGAACAGGTAGAGATTTTAAGGAAAAGACTGAAAAATATTCACAGTGAGAAGAAAAAATTGGAAAGGGTCAGATTTATCTTGTTTTGAAGAAAAAGAGGTTTACTGAGTTTGTATCATCTGACAGAAGAGATCAGCTTTCTTCTCCAGTGCTCAGACAGTGCATGGCAATGGTAGAGGATATTACAGATTGTTCCCGCTGCCCATGTTATATGATATGAAGCTGGATCCTTACTCACGTGGACACCTCACAGGAGGAAGGTGGGATCTAAAGGTGAGTAATGATATCTACGGTAGCCTTCAAACTGAACTCCTTAAGCGCTGACTGGTTACCATCCAAAACCACCACTCACATGGGTAATGAAAATAGTGCGAAAATATACTTTTACCCCAAAATACATGTAGTGGTTTTTAAACTGAAAATGGGAAACTGCTACAGGGATTGGATTAATAAAATGAGGAAAACTTGCTGTCCTTTACCGGACTACAGTAAACTCTTTCTAAAATATCCTGTCTTGAATAATAAACAGTTTCAGAAGCTTCAAAAATATCTAAATGAGAAATGGGAAATCTCAGCAATTTAGAAAGGGAAAATAATGGTAAGAAATTACTTAAATATTTATTGATCAACAAACTGATATCAAAGTTTTCAACTGCATATATCATGTTCCCTATCTCCAATTCCAATATATAATCAAGTCAACAAATCTTAAAATATGTGCATGGTCAAGATTAGCAGATGGCCATCATTCTCTGCTCAGAAAATGCCTTAAAAAGCTGGTCTCTGAATAGCAGTTGGCAGGAAAAATATGCAGATGGCAGAAGTAACTTTAATATACATCCATTACTGATATTAAATTAAATGGGATAGATAATTACACAGCATAATCACTGATGATTAATTGCAAACAACAGACATAAAATGTATATATTTCATATGCTAGTTCTTAAAGTGGACTGCTGAGGCAGCTAAGCATTGAATAAAAAGATTAAATCACAAATTAGATGTGTTGTTGGCAAAAACAAAACCCAGGAAAAAAATCCATAACCAGTCAATCAGCTGCTCGATAAAATAAGCATCTCTTGCACTGTGTCCTGAAGGTCAGTAGTCTGTGACTCTGATGGCATGTCAAGAAGAGCGATTTGCTTCAGCTGAAAAGAAGTCTGCACAGGTCACACTGCGTTCAAGCTTAGGAACTAGTCAGAAGAGTATCTGAACAAACCTGAACTGCCTTTTCCAGGGCAAATGCTATCATCATTGAAATATAGCCAATCTGCTTTAAATTTAGATCCCTTTTTCCCTCAGCAAACAGGAGATAATCTGTATTGTGCACCTTATGGGCATAATAAAGAACTTGATGATCAAGCAGGCATCCAAGCGCTGAAGTAGCTTTATGCTGCTTTTGCATCCTTCTCGGCTTGGACTACGAAGGCCTGGCAGTGATTCTTAACACCATTCAAAATGGTCATGGAGGCCACTAAGTTACACGTTGCATTCTGGGCTGTTCTATCACCTGTAGCACTTTGCTTGCACTGTAAACAGACTTCCACCCTTTACCTCGAACTACTGTCCTGCACACCAACGCTACCTCATGGCAACATCACACACTGCTTTAGGGTCCTCAACGTCCTCCTCCACCCTGCTATTAGCGGTCTCAGGGCTGTGTGTGTCCCTTTTGAGATGGAGTTCTTTCCCCAAGATTGCCAGGTCTACAAAGTATACATAGGGCAAACATAGCGTCAGCATCTAGGCAATGCTACAGCCAAAATGTCCTTTTCTGATAAGAGGCTGAAAAACATGAAGAGATGATATTTGGAACCCAAGGGTCACATATGCAAAAGATATTGGAAGGGAAAAAGATTGCCAGTAAAACTACAAGTTTAAAAAAAAAAAAAAAAAAAGGAGATAGGCCAGTAAAGAACAGCAATAACCTTTCTGGGTGTTATTGATAGTAAATTCCCTATACTTTGCATTAACAGTATCAAGAACAGCAGCAACAACCGGTTCAGTATGATGCATTTTATTCTTTCTATTTATCATCAATCCTAAATATTGTTGCAATTCCAATTTCATGCCATATTCTCTATGCCCATATTGAAATACATTTTAATAGAGAACAAGGGAAAACATGGGGGCAAAAAACAATGTCTTTCGCTATCCTTTTATTAAAGGAGGGTTCAAGACAATGTGTTAAATACTGCCATGTTTTTCTGTAAGGATGTTCAGCTTTTCCTTTGACAAGCAAACATTGACTATACTCATCAAAAAGGGACCTAATGTCACACCACTTTACTTATTCTATCAAATGACTTATCTGTGACACAGTAATTACCGTGGTATCTGAGCACAGCATAAAAAATGGCAGCTTTACCCTAGTGTGATGAACAGTGCATCGATCAGTGATACGTACCTCAGCCCAAATCCATTTCAAACGTTTGCTCACAGCTGCCTTGATTATTAGTTCTGGTTTATTTTTTTTATATATTTATCAACAAACATTCCTATTCTGGTCCTGTAGGAGTCGTGAGTCTGAGTTTAGGATTCTTCTTGTAAATAAAACTCTAAAAGGCAGAGATACGGACAGAGAGCACACAAGGGAGCTGCCAGCAGCAAAAGGTAGTTCAGATACAAAGAGCCACAGTATTTACCTGTCTACTGACAATGTATTCTTCCTACGGGAAAAGCAGGTTTCAGTCATTGTAACACTAACAATGAAACCTTTCTAAATAGTAATGAAGGCAAAAGCATAACCCTGCTTTAGGTTTAATAATTTTTTGGGTTTGTTTAATTGTAGTTTCTAGGCCTACCTATTTTGAAACGATGGCTTTCCAAAACACTTTAAGTATTTACAAAACGTTGTCTCGAATTATCATGTCTCTTAGCCATTTTGTCTATTATTGTTTTCCATTCATCATCAATTCAGTCAGATTTACAATAAAAAGTTTCCTTGAGAAACTTCACTTGAGAAACATCAGGAAGATAGAATGTACCCAGACTAATCAGGAGAGTAAGATTAAACCATCTCCGCAAGGTTGGTAGGACTCGAGTTTTGAAGGAAGATACCAGCTCAGAATTTCAAAACCAGCTGGCTTATTGAACAATTTTAACTTTAAAATGCCAGATTGATGAGTTGTATATGTGATTTCAGTGGATTTCAGCTGGTCAACAGGACCTGTGGCTTACAGCAGTACTGCATAAGGGTAATTGTACAGATATGACGTATTTGTCAGGCATACTGCTGTAGTGTGTACTTCTTCAACTGCCAGATGAGAGGAAAATAGAATTTGGGATATGGAGAGGCAAAACAGGAATGGGTATTTAAATCCCTTGCACTGTATTATCTTTCTGACATTTTAAGACTGCATATCTATGAAATCTGAATTTTATGAAAGTTATAGTAGCTTTGCAATTTAATTTAATATGATTGGTGAGGACCAAGCATGTTACCAAACATATTTATTGCTCAAACAGTGATTTATTATTTGTGACTTCTCAGCATAAAGGAGAGATACAATTTGTGCCTATGGATCTGAAACAAAAATTTGTATGTTTGTTTTGAGAATAAAATATATGTGAGGGTATTCAACATCTAGACTTATTTAAACTGGCTCTACAAATTGTCTGTATGACACCTTTATATAATTTTGCCTCTGAAATTTATAATACATACAAGTTTCCACAAAAAAATTTATTAATAAGATAGGACAATCTTTGTGACAAATAACCAGTTTCACTAAAAAGCATTAATGACTTTCTGCAGAAACAGACAGCGGTGATCAAGTGTAATTTAAAAAATTATTAATTAAATCATTATGAGTTAACCTTAGCCATCCAGAATTTTGATGTAAGAACTCTATTAGGGAAGTGCATTGATTTAATTGCACTTTTTATACTTTATTCAAAATGTCAAAGGTATGCTCTGAATTGTATATTATCTGAGGGCTTGATTACTTGCTTGTTAATAATTGTATCACTCATCTGGAAATAAACCTTTCTGACATTTAGCTTTACTCTGTTTGCTTTTTAAAGTGAGACATGATTTAGCTAAGGCAAAGAGAAGAATGCAGAGTAGGAAGCATATGGAATTAATTATTTACTGTGTAAAACTACATTTACATTAAACTGTCTCAGGGTTTTCTTTAAATGCTTACTGGCTATGGCTGTGAATGATGCCCTTTTTGGATTCATCTGCCCCGGTGTATGAAATTGCTGTGCTTTGCCCTCTGTTCTGCACTTGCTCCCACCTCTGCTAATCTGCCAGAAGAGCTCCTCACATTTCCCCCAGAAGTTCCAGTTCAGCAATGACTGTCTGAATAGTTTAAGCTAACAGTTTAAGCCATCGCACTGTTTGGGCTAATAAAAAGATGGAATGCTAATAGTATATTACTTAAGCTAATACATGTCACTGCAAATGAAATGGATTGAGAAGTCCTCATGTGAGCTACTGCTGCTTAGCATAGCAACTTCTTGTGCAGAAAGGTTTTGAAAGGATACATACCCACAGCTAAGCTTTTTATGCAGTCTTCAGGATTCAGTGTGGATAGGTCATACTCTGGCTAGATCAAGTCTTTCAGTGATGGTGTTCCCATCTAGACATAAAATGCTTTGATCATACAAACTCTGACAACGTTGTGCAAGAGCTAGGTCTGAGCTAGCTCCCAATATGAAGAGCAGAGCACAAATCCTAACATGCTCTGGGATCCTCTGTACGGGATGCCTAACCATGCTGAATCGAAGCTAGTTTCTGCTGCTTTGACCTGTCTAGGCTTGTTCAGCAAATGGAGACTGAATCCAGGAGAAATCAGGCTGAAGGTCTGCTGACAGCACAGATAAAATTTCATCACTGGATTTCATTGCAACACATGCTTTGTTTGGGGTAGTATCTTCATCATAATAATACAATTCCATTTGGTACTACAGAGTAGAATCTTAGTTATCATTGGGCCTGGATAAACAATTTTCCGAAATGATGTCCTATCAGGTTACAAACAGACTGTATTCTATTAATTTCATTGTTTATTGGTTAATATTAGCAAATAGTTGCTATTTCCTGGGCAATTAGGAGGAAAAACAGTGATTGTAACGTACCATTTTTTTCTGTCACTCTAAGTTGTTCCTGCATGGATGGACGTGATGGAAAGGAAACATGGAACTTGTGTTCTTAAAAATATTACTTCTAGTATTTTATATAGAAAATTATAAACATTAATAAATTGTTTCAAATAAGGAAATTTAGTGTCTTCTGACCCTTTTAGTCATGCCTCTCTTCCCACAACAGCTCACTTGATTAAGGATCTTCAAGTTCCATCGTGATGCGTGTCGTCCAAGTCCAAGGCAGGGATCAACTCATGCCTGATTGCCAGTGCAGAGCTCCTCGCCACAGCATGGTGCCTCCCAGCCTGAGAGGTGCAGAACTGATGAGCTGTTTTCCAGCAATGTTTAGATACATCATAGCAAATTATTGCAATTTAAATATTTCCTATTGTTATGCTGAACACTATGTATGTGCAGAGTGTGAACCAGACAACGGATGTGCTGATTCTCCTGTTCCAAAGTGCTGATCCCACATTCATCCCTCTCAGCAAAAGGCTGGTGCTGCACTACCACAGCCTATTTGAACACTGTCGATAATTTAAACGCAGTCAGAGACTAGATAAGAAAATGGGCAGAGTCATGTTTCCAGTTGCTGCTTTGCAAATCACAAAGCAGAATCTGTTGTTCAAAAGGGGGGAAAAAACCCCACCAAAAACCAACCAAAAAGCCCCAAAGCAATTAAAATGAAAAACCAAAACAGGTATGGCCAGGTCCCAGAATTGCTGCGTCTGTCTGAGCTCAAGTGCCAAACTTATGACTTGGACGTGGTCTGAAAGGTGCTGTATGCCACCCAGCAATTTCTGCACTGCTTCCTCCTGCCACCGTTCACCTTCTCCCAAGACCTTGTGGGTCAGAAAATCAGGCCCCAGGTTTTACTGAGGCCATACAGGAGGAGGTATATTAGAACAGACCATCTTGCTCTGGTATTTCACCTGTAATCCATGCTTCAAGGCTGTCTTTAAAGAACTCGGACTATGCTTATCCAATATTTTGGCATGGGTAAAATTTGTTCCTGATACTGTGAAGCTTGGGGATTTTAAAATATGGTCTAGTTGCTGAAAATCTATGCACTTTTTGTATTCATAAAAGAAGCTCTTTTCCTGTTAATGGAGACCAACCTCCATAGCAGTAGTAGTTCAAAATACACTGTCATCATGATCCATAAGAAAACAAATATAATAATTAAAATAACCCACAAAAAGTGAGAAGAGAAATTCAGTGGCTATAGTAATTTCTGTATGTTTTATATAACTATTTAGCATACCCTTCCATAAGAAATTATACAAAACATTCCGAAGAGCTCTATCATGTATTAAAAACAAACCATAAAGGTGGAAAATGCCATCCAATGAAATATGACTACTGGATCTTAGGCATGCTAAGAAAAATGTAATTTATAATAGAAAAGCTTATTATTCCCAATAGTTTGGGTTTATCTTTAGGAGCTGCCAAACGGGGTACTGCAGCAGAGGCGAGGCTGCCTCAGGCCCAGCCCCCAGGGCTGCCAGTAGCCAGGCTGAGCACATACCCCCCATAAGTTAATTAATGGCACTAATGGGCCTGACTCCCCCCAGGGTGCCCCACCTGCCCATGGCCCAGGACCTTATGACGGCCTGGGAAAGTGGCCGATGCCCAGCGCTGGGGCTGCCCTGGAGCCCCCCAGGCCACCCCACTCCTGGTCAGGGTGGTGGGATGGGCCCTGGCTGCCAGGCCCTGCCCTGATGGACCCCTGGGAACCCCTCTGCTCCCAAGGGACAGCCCTCGTGGGGGGGCCAGGGAGGAACCTCCACTTCCATGAGCAGATTACAGTTCCTCAGTGCCTCCCTTTGTTTGTGAAGATGAGCCTTTAACCTGACACTCGCAGCCAACGAACCCCACGAAGCCAGAGGGGCACTGGGGAACCGCACTGAGACGTCACCTGCCACAGACACCTCTGCAAACCTCGGTTTTGTTCAGGAAGTGCTGCAACCCCACAAGGATGGCAACAAAGCTATTATGGCTTATAAAATATCCTGTTAATTCCAGGTATTCATAGAGCATTCATGTTTTCGTACCACTATTTTCAGGAATATTTGGATTCTGTCATTTTACCTACAGCATGGTCTTCTTTCCTTGTTCCACTAAGCATTGAACCTTGAGCCTTCTACAGTTCAAAGGCCAGATTTTTTTAAAAGGCCACTGAAATCCTTGTTGCATGCTGTAGGTGTGCATGCACGTTTACACATGACAATATGGCATCAGAGGTGAAGAATTAAGTAACAGGTACTTGTGCATGTAGTTCAGTGCCTTGGCTTAGCTAAGTGAAATGCTGAGGTGCTATAGCTGGCACTGACGTCATTGCTCCCTCTCACAGGGTTTTTGTGGTACCTTTTCTCATCTTTTTGTCCCGCCTTACCTGGTGTTTTTCCTCATAAAGTCAGGACAATCTCATCTTCTACTTGCAGTACATAATGTTTGTGGCTTTTGTGTTATGGACGTAAGCTGGAAGCAGTGATTCCTAAAGGTTCAAAAGCTGGGGAAAAAAGGTTAATGTGGCACACAGTAGTTTACTTTGTTAAAACATTTTTAAAAGCTCAGTATTGGAAGTTTAAGGAACATGTATTTCAGGATGCAAACAAGGGTTTTCTGCTTCCCTTCCTACCTATTTCCATATATAACAGCCAATAAAGATGCTGAGAGGCATATTTTTCATAGGCATAGAAGAAACCGTAGTACTTGGTCCATTTACAAGGAGCAGATACCAAAAGATGAATGGAGCAGAAAACAGAGGCAGAAGAAAAGCAACACCTTACAGAAGAAGGAAATCTCTGCTCCCTGAATGATTGCTGGCCATATATATTTGGCTCAGTGTTCTCTTTTGTAAACCTTGTGTTCTTAACTACCTCTCTCCAAAGTGAAAAGGACCTTACACAGTAGGACCAAAGGGTGCATCAGCTCTGAAAAGAGAGTAACTGAAAGCCTTCCTTCCTTCCTTCCTCCCTTCCTTCCTCAGAAGACATTCTTGTGCTGCATCTGAGTGAGGTTCTGACAAGAGGCCTGCCTCTCAGAGTTTAACTGAAAATGCATGCTAAGAGTCATTTAATACTAATTGCAGATTATTTAAGGCACAGTGGCCTGATCCACTGCAGAAGGATCACATCATTAATGTAAGTGCAGTGATCGATATCAGCACTTTGTATCTGCATTTGGCTGCAACAAGTAATTCAGCTAAGAGAGTGCATGTTCTCTAACCCATGATATCATCATTCATTGCCTTGCTCTAGGTTAACACTTGAGGAGTGCTCTCAGCCAACGTGTCATGAGCATTAAAACATGAAATGATCTAAGGCTTGGAAATATTTCCCGGAACGACTCAAGCTGATGTGGCGGGGAAGGTACACTGAAGGTCTGTGTTCTTCTCCCTTTCACTCCTTTCTTTTGGAAATATCACAGTGAAAGTGGGATACGAGCAGCAGTGGGGTCCTGAAATTTCTGCAGTGCGGAAACTTTGGGGGGGGTTTAATCGTTGTGCCAACCGCTGCTCAGAAATGTGTTGCTTTCACTCTGTGGAGCCTGGCAAAACAGAAAGAAATGAATTGGCCGTGAACTGAGTGTTGGCAATTCAATCATTGGCTCAGCAGCCACAGATGTTTTCAAGGCAGCTTGTGCTGTGCTGTCCACAAGTATAGTCAAAACCTAAAATATTCCCCAAGCAGTTGTCTTTAATTGGGTTTAAATGGATGGGTTATGGACTGAATGCATATGTACCACCAGATACGAAACAAGCAAGCACATTAACAGAAAAAACATTATTGAGAAACTTGAGGGCTACTGCTCTATGTGAATGTATTAATGGGATACAGGATGCCTGCATTATCCAGAGATCTGTTATTACATGCATGCCAATATTTTGTTCTCTCTTAGTAGCATCGTAAATGATGTGTCCATGCCAACTCTGGTTTTAGGCGACCCAAAGAACCATCTGGTGCCTTGATTGCAGATGCCTTGTCCTGACGTGTGCCAGCAGGACAAGAGGCAGCATAATGGTGCTCCAAGCACCTTGGTGGAATGTGATTCTGGCTGACTGACAACAAAAAGGGCTGTTTGCTTTCTTGTTTGGATACTGGACATGTTTTCCTCTTCACATTATCTTTGTGAACAAAGAAACAGCTTTGCAGCCACCAAATACTTAAGGCTGTCAAAGGTGCATCTGTCTCAGTAAAGACGATAAGGAACACTTATATGTATTTAAATTCTCAGGCTTATCAGTAATGTTTTGAAACTCTGGTCAACGAGATTGTAGTTCACTGGTGCACTTGGCTTGTATTTAAAATCAGCATTTTTGCAGGCGTTCAATGTGAGTGAAACAGCTGTCCGACTGTGGTGAAAAATTATGAAAACATTGTGTATAGCTTTGTCACATCCATTATTTTGAAGCATTGAAGGAATTGATCCTGTTGCATGTGAACCTGATAGAGGAAAATAGTTTGAAAAAGTATAATGTAATTCCCTACTCGCAATACATAGCCATAACTGAGAAGTAATGACTTTTATCTAAAAAAGAATCCATTGTGCTAGCTGAATCTCCAAGACAGTAAATTTCTGCATATTGTGAAACTTTGTAGTAGAATTGTTTTCCCCAGGAAAGCAACTGGAAAGTTAATTATTAATTATCTGTAAATTATCTTTAAAAAATATAAATAAGTGTAATGATAGGTCTAGATCTCAGCAGGAAGAGCAGTAAGTAAGTGGTTTAAATCCTTTTCAATATGCTGCAACTTCATAAATACTGTGCTGTTCAGATATAAGCATGGAGGAAAGATCCATGAAAGCCATCCACCTGTGCAGGCAAAACCTTCCCATGCCTTGTCGTATAGCTAGACATCGAGATGCAGTGATAGTGTATCAAAGAAACTCAGAAATGCATTGGAATTTTTGATGATCCAAGAGCTGTATTTTATTAATCTCCAGGAACAGGATGAGTAAGAGCAGCAGTTAGAGGATAATGTCTTAATACCTCAAGTATGGAAATGTCTCTAAGGACCGTTACAGTAAGTCATGCTTTGCTGGGGTATGCTCCATGAAGCTTTTTATTTTTGCATTAATGCTTTCCATTAAAAGATACTATTGCATTCAACCAGCGACTGCTGCCAGTTTGCAGGAAGGTTTTTCCCATCACCACTGTAAGCAGAACAATAGTATGAGCAAGGAATAAAGGCCAAGGGGAGCTGGCCTGTAGTGTGGGGAAAACGTCCCCTGACCATTGCTGCAGCAACAAGGGTCTGTAGGACAAAACCCACCCACACATTTCACATTCTTTGTAGAAAACAAATATAGATGAGCCTATCATACCCCATGGTGATGATCATTTTCCCTTTCTCTTCTCCCTCAAGCTCACTTTCATTCTTCCTTGTCCAAACTGAGGAAGAGATCATTTGAACTGAGAGTGATCTGATCCACCTTTATGGGGGGCTGCATGTAAGGAGAGGTTGGGACCTATCTTTGCAGACATCCCAGTTTTGACCATGTATGCTTCATTAAATGAGGCTCATTGCTCACAGCACTGTAGAGCGTGTGCCCTGGTTCAAGTTGCTGAAGTTGTGTTGGGTTTCTAAAGGTGTATCTACCTACTAGCAGCAGTCCTGAGGGTGACACATTCATGTTAACTCAGCGCACACCCCAGTGACTCAGCCCCATCAGTGCTAGCTCGCAGATCTCTGCACCAGACATCAGTAAGTAGTATAGCTGTATGTGCAGAATTATTCATCTTCTAGTACTTTGCATCCGCTTTACCTAATTCTTGCACTCATGCCTAGGTGCCTTGACACCATTATAAGTCCCTAAGCGTGTAGACTTAATACTGGGCAATTCAATGTTGTGTTGTTTTCTTTCTCCCTTTGATACAAAGTTGTATCTTGGGGTTATTTTCCAGCTAAGTAGTTGCGCTGTATATTCCTGGGTCCCTATGCCAGGATGGATGTACAACAACTTGTAAAAAGCCACCACTTTGATCTGATTTTAGCAACAGTTAATTTGATTTAGCAGTGGCAGGGTAAGATTTTTGGTGTCTGGCTTGTGTATACAATGGTAGGGTAGCTTTGCAAGCATTCAGAAAAAGATTTGTTAATGGAGACTATACTATGAAGAAGAGTAACTGCATGATGTCTGCAAAGAAGTAAACACATCTAGAAACTCCTGGATATGATGGGCTGTATGTGTAATTTGCATCTTACCTTGAGGTACTGGAATTTGCAGAAACCCTTCTGGTTCATTTATCTCCTTCTACATATTCTCTGGGAGGTTAATGGCAGTCTGCTTGGATCTGTACTAGCAGACAAGACAGACACCTGCTGCTGGCTCTGTTGTTCTGGATGGGGAGTAGGATGGGGAGAGCCAAGGTACTGCCCATTTCAGCTTCACCTGCTATGATGAAAATATAAAGAGATGCTTAGTTCCAATGTTTGGGCAGCCACAAAAAGCAATTACTCTTACTGTCTTGTCTAGACAATAGTGCTTACCTGCAAATAGATACTATTTTTCCATAGTTCCATGTCAGTCATCATCTGGCAATTTAAAAAACTGAATTCACGGATGAGTTTCATTCACTTTGTAGCTTTCTCAGCTTTTGGGGCTCATGTTTTCCAGCCTATTTTTGTAAGCCTAAGAGCCGAGACATTTGATTTACTGAGAATTGATACTACCTAAGAATGTGTGTTTATATTCATATTTCTGGGAAATGTGGCATTTAAAATCCCAGATGATGTGAGACTTATAATAAAATAATGAGAAAAAAGATTAATATTTTGTAGCAGACATTGTAAAGGACAAGGACCTTTCCTCCATTTTATTCTTAGTTGCAAAATTAATTTTGTGTCAGAACTGTCTGAAGTAGCCTATATTTGAACAATAACCTGCAAAACACTCTTTCTTCTGTATTTGTAAGCAGCAGCATTTGTATGACTTTTGGTCGTGAGTAGAATTTGTGATGTTCTTGCTCATCCTTCTTTACAAAACAAGTCTTACAGCTTTCCACTTCAGCAGATACCTGAACCAGCTCATATGTGAGGAAGCTGAAGAGAAAAATGAATACACGTTCTTCTGTTGGAGACACAAGGTCCTCCACTCTGACACAGCATCATCTTTTTTTCCCAAACCTTACGCTCACTTTTCGCCAGGGCAATTGCGACCTAAACCACTTTCAGAGACACACTGGAGTTGAGAAGTCTTCAACAGTTAGAGATATTTGGAAGTAGACTATCTGTAATAATAATGAAAGTATTTGCCCTCAGATGTACCTTCCCTTTCATCTTGTATTGACATTTAATGCTATGCAAAGGCCAGAGACCTTCAGAGTATTTTTTCTCGTATAGTAACCCTGAAAAAGACAGTATTTTATTGCAAAATTTCTTTATTTCCACCAAGCGTGTTGAAATGCTTGCCTGATACTAGAGAAAAAAAAAGTGTCTCTTTTGACTTACTTGTTTCAGGATGGCATTTCACCTGTGAATTCCCATTTTCAGACTTTTCAAATTGCTGTGATCATTAAGATCTTAAATCCCCAGCATTTCAGAAGTTCCTATTTAAGTAATTCTTTCTCTTTCAAGACATTATTTTTAATCCAAAATATAGGCAGATCCGTGGTAGCTTTAAATAAAAGACTTGACAGTCCTGAAATTGTGCTACATGATTTAAATTCTGCAAGGATGCGTTTTTTTAACAGTTGAGGTTGTAAACTTGACAGTAGCTTTGCAAAAAAATCAATGAAAGACCATCAAGGTGTCTTAGTGACTTTCGTATTCTAACTAAATATAAAACATGACAATTTAAATAAAAACTAATCCACAGCTCTTTGTGTATAAAACCTCATATTAACACATTTTAAAATTAACAATATCATAGATTTGAGATTATCTACAAACTATCTTTCTACTCCCATGCTTAAGGAGTTGGACACCAAAAAGGTACACAAAGCTCTTAACACACATCCACTAACAGAGCTGCATTCTCAGGAAGTCAAGTAATTAGCTAAGGCCTTTACTTCCCCTTTAAATCTCAATAGTGGGGGTTTTCTTGGGTTTGGGGTTGGTTTTTTTTTTGTTTGGTTGGTTTGGTTTTTTGGGGTTGGTTTTTTTTTTGTGTGTGTGTGTGATTGTAATTACAACGGTGACAATGTCTTGTACGAGTCCTGTAACAAACCAGTATGGGACTCATGTTCTTCAAGCCCTGGCCTCGGGGCATACGTATCTGTTTAAGTCCTTGACAAACACAGCGCAAAGGGCTGAGCAAAACATGGTTGAGTTCCGAAAGGTTTTTCCTTACGCTTGTTATACCATACCTCTCTCTCCTCTTTTCAGGCTTATTATGAGAGCTGAGAGCTCATCAATCATTTTTGGTAGAATAAATCCACATTTATTTATACAGATTTATTGTATTGCTGGGCTCCCCAGCTCTCAGAAGTATATACTCTCATTTAAAAAAGAATAACAGTAAAACTCATGCTACATAATCAGGCAGAAGTTTGGGAAAGATACTGTACACAAAAGACAGTGATAAATAGCAACATAGAAAGTTGGGGAAAAGCATCTAGATGAATATTTTAACCACTGGTTTTAGGTTTGGTTTTAATTAACAATTTTCATTTGTATTTCAGAAGCAAAATCAAACAATACATTAATTAATCTTAGGAATGATAGCCAAATCAAGAAAAAAAAATCAGCGCAAAGAAAGAATAGCTCCAGAGAAACTAGGTATATGGCTCGCAAAAAGAAACTAACACTGAGCTCAGAAAAATGCAAGCAAATACAACAAGAGAGAAAATGCTCCAAAATATCGTGGAGTTGGAAATGGATAGAAAATTGTTTTTGAAGATCTCATTTGATATTGCTGAAATGCAAATTAAAAAGTTGTGGGATATTTGACTTGTATGCACAGGCTGACACATCAGCACATATAGTGGTCTCCCTCTGTCTGGCACCAGCAGCGTTATACCTCAAATACTGTGTTTCCCTCCATACAAACACTACAGAAAATTGGAAAGAATTCAGAGATCATCAGTTGTCGAGTGAAGTTATCTTATGGGAAGAGCTGGTAGTCCTCAACTTGTGCAGCTCAACATGATAAACAGCGATTTCTGGTGGGAACATCAGTGTCTATAGTACTCGCTGCAGACTGTAATAAGAGAACTGTTAATGCTAAGTGCAACCTAAGACAAAGAAAAATGTGATTTGAATATGAAGAAATACTTAGCATTAAGGTGGGACCTGCTAGGCTATGGAATATCCTTCCAACAGTCATAGGATCATAGGATATCTTGAGTTGGAAGGGACCCATAAGGAGTCCAACTCCTGGCTTCACACAGGACCAGCTGAATCAGAGCATGTGACTGAGAGCGTTATCCAGATGCTTCTTTAACTCACTCAAGCTCGGTGCTGTGACCACTTCCCTGGGGAGCCCGTTCCAGTGCCCGACCATCCTCTCAGTGAAGAACTTGTTCCTGATATCCAACCTACACCTCCCCCGTTGCAGCTTCATTCCATTCCCACGAGTTCTATCAGTCAGGTCAGTAGGCTCCAAGGCCAGGGAACGACCTAGAGAAAACAATTTTCACAGACTCCGCGGAAGAGCGTACCCATGCCCTGCAAACAGGGCACTTACGGTCTCATCACTGCCTCAGAGAACTTGCAAGCTCTGAAAGAACCAGTCTTGCACTCTGGAGGTGTAATTAGTTCCTATTGCTGCTTTTCCAAACAGACAGGAATTGGAATTGTTAGACATTGATAGGATTGTTAAGTATTACTGCATTGAGATATTTAGGAGTGATGCATCATAACTTGCTAAATAGCAATGACAGTTAATGCAAATATACTTTCTGTAGCCTCTCTTGGCACTAGACTTTTTAAACCAAATCTTCAAGGAGATTACTTTCATAAGTCCTAGCTAAGACACTCAGAATTATTATTTTACATCTCCTTCCCTCGTTGGCTTTCATCTGATGAACACTAATATAACATATGCTGTGCCCTTGACTTGCAGTTTTTTCTTATTATACTTCTAAAGAAAAGCGAAACCAAATGCAGTTTTCTCTGTAGTATCTTTCTTGCCCAACATTTCTGACTCTAAGTATTGTGTTCCAACATCCTATGGATTATATTTCTTCCATATCCTTGTTTCTCCTGTTTTTGAAGGATAATTAACATGCCATACTTAAAATCTTATTTTTCTGCAAGCCGCACGTTGCTGTCTTCTAGTGGTTTCTCTACTTCCCTTTTCCTTTTTGAAGGTATTTCCACCTTTGGATCATTTCCTCTCCCTCTCCAACTTCAACTTATTAACTGATCTCCTTGCATTCATTCTGTTCCCATCCTTACTTGCACACTTCCAGCATCTAACCTGTGTCCATTCATTTAATCCTGTATCCCACCACTTTGACACCTCCTGAAGGTCCCTTATTTAAAGTCAGTGTACCTAAACCTAAATGCCTGTTGCCTCCTCTGAAACCACCGACTCTAGCAGTGGTCTGAAGAGTTCCCCACAACACTGTACGCGCACACTGTGTGTTAAAAAAGCAAGTTCCTGATTTTTGCATCAACCTAACAGCGTGCAAGCTGAAGGTAGCTACAGCACTGAGTTCCCCATTTTGAGCTGCCTTTAGAGAGCCACTGCCGACAGGCGAGGGCTGGCCCTTTCAATTCTGTAGCTGTATTTTTATATCACCAGTTTGTTATCTATACGTGATTTGTGATTCTTCAGCCCTTTTGCTTTGCAATCCCCAAATGACAACACCACCACCCCCCATTATTTGTCATATGAGGAAACAATCACGATTGTTAAAAAGTAACTTTTAACCAATCTTCTGTGAATCCTATAAATATATATTGCATCCATTTATTACATAATAAAGTTTACAAGTTAATTTTAGACTGCACTGATCAAATTCTTTCAAGTAAAAAATAACATTGCAATTGTAATGCTTTCTATTTTAGTAGCACACTAGTTTAATTATGATTTTGTAATTATATATTCTAATGAGAATTTTGCAATCCCTTGCAGTACACAAAAGTATCTTTTCATTCACTGTTTTCAACACACAGTTATCAAAATGTTCTCAAGATGTAATTAGTTTCTATGTTTTCTTACGATTAAAGCCATTGCAGAGGATGTTTCACACAAATCTGTTATCCGAAAATGAACATGCTTAGTGCTGTGTATCCTGTATCTGGATATTCATTTGGGGCACACAGCCAAATCTGGCAGTTGTCTAGAATTTTATTTTCATTGAGCAATCAGCTGAACGTTCATTCAGCATTTTTCCATATTTTGACAGCAAAGAAGCACAATCAACAGCTGCTTCTCTGACAGAAATCGTTCCTCCACTCATACTTACTCAATTTTAAGTCCTAGACACAGTAACACATGAACCATCCCCGCAATATAATGTTGACTCAAAATCTGGCAATCCTATATCCATTTGTTTCTTCTCTGGTAATTTTTCTGAGATTCAACCTTTCTCTTTGTCCACCTATATAGATTTCTCAGGAAAAAAAAAAAAAGAAAAAAAGTTTTCTCTCAGTTTATTTACTCCAGACTCTTCTTGAATGGCCTCCTGATACACAAACTACTTGTGCACACTGTTACCAAGCTTACTTGCCAGAATATTTATTGTGTTTTCTTCTCCCAGGAATCAAGATTAAGCTTCACCTGATTTTCCAAGACTTCTGCAGCTCCACTCTGCCTTACTGGACTGTGTTGTTCTTCTCCCACAGTGTGCTTGCTATGCTACACACGGGAGCGGCGTGGTGGGATGCCCAGCTTATCAGAGTTGCTCTGAAACTGGAAACAGCACGCTTTTTTTCATCTGGTATCACATCTGGGTTTCCAGTCCTGCTTCTCAGTTCAGCTGCTGGTGGCTGCACGGCTTTTGTTTCCCAGTCTGCATGAGTTTGGTGCTAACTGGAAGATACAGACCAATTAGTGCTCTGTTGAGCTATACAGACATACCCATAAATCAGTGAATTATTCTTTTACCAAAATCCTGGACTGGTAAAAATGCTCAGCAATATGATCTTAGGATTTAATTTAATTTCCCATGGGAAAGACAGCTTTGGCAGAACTCAAATTGCAGAAGTGGGCTTCTAGGGCCTCCTGCATCATACCTAAGCGATGAATTACTTCTCAGCCTTTCTACACTAGTTATTAGCACGGATAATCCATAACTTCCCAGTAGGCATCTCTAAACTAATGCTTACCAGTGCAGCTAGCCTTGAATGGGATACCCATTTTGTGGCAGTTTTTATGTACAGCACCCAAACTTTAAAAATCTCCTGGAAACGAGGGCAGCTTTGCACAGCGACGGAGAGAACTGCTATTCCAGAAGGTTGTCTTAATTCAGAAGAGCTGTCAGATCATCCTTCTTTATACACGAACAAGCAGGGAGGCAACAGAAAGACACGCAAGGAGGTCAGCAGACCCCATCCCATAAGACAGTACTCACTGCCACATGCATGGTCGGCAGCTGGGCTGATTGATGATAGATCTTCACAAGTGGATTTTGGTGAGGGAGCAAATTAGATTTCTCTAATGGGAGCTATGCCATTTATGGGAACAAGCTGCCAGTTTTCTGCTCGTATCAGGAGAAAAGACGGTTGCCAAGAAATGCTTCCTCCATTTAATGGGAAAGAAGCCTGCGAGATACATTTTCCTAATAGCAAAAGTCCAGGCAAGGTTCGGGAGAGATACAATGACAAAAATAATGAGCCAGACAAGTATGCGTCTGTGCAAATATGTAAAGCCCATCCAAACTGTCAGCCTGCCTCTGGCCTATTCAGAAACCAGAACATCTTGCACAAATTCTACCTCTTGAGAGCCACAGGCACTATCTGGTGCTGAGCATTTTTTAGTACAAAAATGCTGCATTTCTGAGCCAAGTAAGTTTGAGGTGTGTGTTGTATTTAGGCCTGGTGGATCCTTTTGTCAGACATGCATAAACTGCTTGAGTATTGGTTTTTGTATTTCAGAACTGACTCTGCCTGAACCACGAAGCAGTTACTCAAGCCTATCCTGAAATAACCAAGGGTAAATAAGTGAAACAGCAGCCATGTGTTTTCAGGTTCAAGGATCAATAGCGATGCTCTTGAAACAGCCTTTTTGAAAAGCCTTGGGACACTGGCATGGTCCTGATAAATCAGATGCAAGTTTCATTTAAATCATTAATCTCCCGTGAACTGAGATTTCTTTTACGAAAAGTAAATTCCCAGATAGCCATTAGTTCAGCCTGCAGTAAGGTTCTGCCAGCAGTGATCAGTACAGTCTCAATCAGATTTTACAGAAGCAAAAAGGTGCTGGGAACTCGCAAGGATGTCTCACAAAGCTGGTCTTGGTACTCCATGGCGATCAGCTTCTCATCCCTCAGTCATTCATCCAAACCCAGTATCACTCAGGCTTCTTGCTTTCACACTCATTTTCCATCTGCGTTTTTGGATGCTCAATCAGTGACAAAATTACTGAAAGAAGCCTATCCAAAGACTAACAGATCAAATTTAACATTGCTGGCCACCTGACTGGCCTGAAAGACTCCCTAAACTGAAAGCAAATGCACTGCTTTGTAACTCCTCTTTCCGCAAAGCAGCTACAGGCTTAGGTTTGGCTTTCAGATGGGAAGCCCACATTGGAGTCTAAAGAACTATCTTTATGCAAGAATTTTTCATGTCCAGAATAATTTTTTTTCAGGTGAAGGCAAGCAGAGAGAAGGGGAAAAAAACGATTTTTTTTTTTTTTTTTTTTTGCCACACAGCTTATCATTTTGGTTTTAGTGGTTCCCTGAACCAACTAACTTTAGAGCTAAGCATCGCACTTGTTAATGTAGCACTGTAGTACCCAGCATCTCTCCTGTGCGTTAAGACAATTACTATTTTCACCTCTTACAGACCATTTGCTTGTATTTTGCTATCACACATTGCTAGGACATCTTACTCCAGAAACGGAAACTTTTCCCCCAAAAGGGCTTAAAAGAAGCTCTTTATCTCCAGTCCTGCAGCCGGGCAGGTGCCCCGCAGCTCGCCCCCGGTTCCCTCATTGCCCCCAGGCGAGCCCCGGGATGCCTGTTCCCCGCGGGCTGCTCCCTGTACCGGCTTTCAGAGCCCCCGCCCCCGCGGCTNGTCCCCCGCGGGCTGCTCCCTGCCCCGGCTTGCAGAGCCCCAGCCCCGGCGGCTGCCCCGGGGCTCCGTGCCCAGGCCAGGGCGGAGGGTGCCAGGAGGGCAGCGCTGGCTGCCGCGGGGCGCCCGAGGCCGCCGGCAGGAGGGAGGCCTCCTCCGCCTTCCAGTGTGCGCCACGAAGGGGGCTCGGGGGGAAATGGGGCCGCGGGGGGAAGACGGCCAGGGGCAAGCCCGGAGCGGGTCACGTCTCTCCCCGCCGCCCGGCCTGGCCGCCGCCCCCGGGGGTTGCCGGCCTCTCCCCTCCGCCGTGGCGCGCTCGCCCGGCCCGGCGGGGCAGCAGGGGGAGCACGAGC
>VXBL01000370.1:2338422-2433301 GCA_013400195.1 Aramus guarauna | reverse complement strand
GATGTTGATTGTTTATCGCTCTGAGGCGGCACGGAAAATAGGTCAGAAATAATGTTCACCTCGTCCCCTCCGTGAAGTGCCCGAGTACCGGGCGCGGTGCTGGGGGCAATCGGAGGCGTTGCTGCCTTCTCCCTCCTTGCCTTCCTGAGAAATACCGGGTTCTCCCAGGGTTCGAAACTGTGTTTGGGTGGTTTGTTTATTTATTTATTTAACACCGTTCCTTGGTGCGGTGAGGAAAGTTGCTGGCCGAGCGTTAGGAATAGCTCCCAGCTATTTCCTGGTGCGCGGAGGGCGGCACTGGCGGCTCCTCGCCCGCCCGGCGGCTGCTGCTGCTGCTGCTGCCCGGCGGGACCGGCCGGGCTCTGCTCGCCCCCTCCGAGCAGGGAATAGCCTGTTCCCCCCCCCCAAAACGCCGGCCGTGCGTTGCAGGGTGTACGGCAGGGCATTGCAGTTACGCGGTGCGTGCTTTCAGCAGATGGTTGTAACTCCTGTTACCATCCGTAGGATATCTTTAGGGGTGAATTAACCTTAGGACGCTTACGGCAGAAATTGCATGATCAGTAAGCAGGCTTGTGGAAGTAATCTTTCCTTTCTGTCTTGTGTTATTTTAAACAAAATTTTCAATAGAACTTATTTGCAAACTTTATTTCATGATTACGTGTTGCAGATGTACCACTTTGAAGAGAAATTTCATAGCATAACAGATTTTAAAAAATTCTGGTTGGATTTATGGTCATGTTGATATTATAACTACAGAGGTATTAGTGCTGAAGTGTTTAAGTCCACTTCCCCTTTCTCCTGGTTGCAGCGGATTTTTCTGATTGAAAGGTGAAGAAACTTCTGTTTGAAGTCCTACATTTTATCAAGTAAATTGACGTAAATGTCTATTTTGTTTTAGCAGGTTTTGTTTTGTTTTCTAAGGAATTAAGTCAGCTAGCTTAATGTTGTCTTATACATAGGCAAAGCCTGAACTAGAATGCACACGCACTGGTTTTTAGTTTGCTGGACCGATAAGAAGGAGGGAATGCTACTGGCATTACCATTCCTTATTACCTGGGAAAGGAATGTATTACATTTTCATCCATAAAATATCTCTTATTTAGCATTTTGATTGTGAAGAAAAAACTGCTTGACCCTTGCTAAAGGATAACTGTCACAGTCCACACCTGGTTCAGTAAAGCTGTGTTTTGCTGAAATGTTATGTCTTTTTCAGGACGAAAGAATTCTCGGTTTGTAGAGCAAATTAAATACTTTGACATAGTTTTTATTATTCCATTCAACAGTTCTTTTCTCCTTAGAACTGAAAATACTGTTTTGTAGGAAGTGAACAATAATACAGGCTCTGGCTCTATCTTTGCAAATACTTTTAAATGAACAAAGTGCAGAATTGTTATCTTGCTGTGTTTCTTCCATACAACTGTGCCAGTAGTCGCAGTCTGAGTACCTGCATTTGGTATGTCAGAGCACAGCTATAAATCTTAGTCTACACTTTCCTTGGATGGCCAAACTTATTTTCCTTTTCCTGCCTCTCATTTTTCCCCTGCAAGTAGCATCAGGCAGTTCTTAAGCTTTCCTTCACTATAAATAAAAAATTACAGAACATTAATTTAAGTTCATTCTGTGGAATGGCTTAGATTTCCTTTATGTGAAATACAATCCTATAAAACTGGTAAGAGTTGGCTGATACAATAAGTGAACATATTAGTTTTGTTCTTAAATTAACACCTGCTTTATTAATAAAATTGATTTGTCATCTTCACTTTAAATTACAGTCAGTATGACTGGCCTGAGTAGGGTTTGGCATAAATAGTAACCAGTAATAGTAAAGCGCACACAGCGACCGAAATCTGTCTTCAAAACTGTGGTTTTCAAAACATGCTTGAAAACCCAAGTTGATTCAGTTTAATTCCATTACTGTAGAATATAGTTTTGTTTTGAGTTCAGCGAAACCTCAAAAATAACACCTTGGGTTCTGTGGAGGCTTCAGAAGAAATGAGCCCCAGCGTTGCTTCTCAAGCCACTGCAGCGCCAGTGATGGCAGCGAGACTGTTACCTGGCACTCGAGGTCTGTGGTTGTAATGTTTCCCTTGGAAGTGTGTGGGTTCCAAAGCTCGGTTCTACAACTGTCTCTTGCTTAGAATTACTAAGTGCAGTTCCCGAGCAGGGAGCGATGTGAAAATTGACGTATGTAGCTCTTTCTAATACGACTTTGCTAGTGAGTTCTCCACTGAGGAAGACTCTCGCAAGTTCTGGTGGACTTGATTGTTGTGGTTTTAAGACATCGTGAACACCCTGTGACAGGATGCTTCCATCTGTATCGCTTTTACCAGGTTATGGTCTGATGTTTTGGTGTGAGCTTCTCTTTGAGGGTGCTGGAAGTGATTAGGATGGGATACGTGTGCCGCAGCCATCTGGCTGGCTGTGGAGGTGGATAGGAAAGCAAATTCTGGCAGAGGGGCAAAGCAGATTACTGCCAGTGGCGAGGTTTTGAACTACTGCAGGTAAAGATATGGGAACCGTGTCTGAGCTCTGACTCCTTTACTGTTACTTTATTTCTTTGAAGAGAACGTAGATGTCTATACCAATCTGGGAGACAAGTACCTAAACATTTATTAATGTAATGCTGAGAGTACTGGTGCCTGTGTGTCTCTCTTGGCCTGGGTACTGTCCTGAGCAAATGTAAAAGTTAACTGGTACCTAAGATGGACCTCAGTGTGAGAATTATCATAAATGGTTGTGAATTCTTGTTACTGTTGACCTTGTTTCAGCATTTGAAGTTGTTATTGATACAGACTGGTGCTGCTCATCCTTGCTTGGTGAATGATTCATTTTCTCTTTTCTGTCCGCTGTCTTGAAATCCTTCTGTTCTTTTTTGACCTCCAGTCCCTACGGACTACAGGGTAGGCTTGGCAGATTATACCCTCTTGTTAACCAAGGTGGAAGAGTTGTATTCTTGTTGTGTGGGGCTCCCTCCTCCCCTTTTTCTCTGTATGGAAAAACACAGTCTCACTAGTGCTTTAATTGGTGTCTTGGCAGGATGAAGGAGTAGCATCTGTATATTGACCAGCAGTTGTTTCTGATGGGTATTTGTTTTCCCAGCCTCCTGTTATGTATCGGGTACCTCTGACAGGCGATGTGCTCAGAGAGTGTGTAGCCAAAATAGGTACTCCTGTGAAGTGCCAGCACGTTCAATTTCTGTTTTGGTTTAACTATGAACATATATTCGAGTTTCTTGAATTATGAATTATTTAATCTTGCATTCATTTTCCCTCCTAGTGAAAAAGTTTGGGAAATGTGATTTTTTATTTTTTTTTTAATTAAAAGTTTATTTATATGGCAACCTTCAAATGCTTTATGTGTAGGATATAGGATCCTATATAGGAACCTCCAAGTCACAATCTTGCTGTTGTAAATCAGGAGCAAGGGGCTGGATTTGATTGCTTAAGTCTGCTCTAAAGCCACTTTTACTTGTCCCTCTGAGCTTTCTACAATCAGACTATGTTTCTGAATAAATGCTACTTCTGTGTTTTTCTGCCACAGCTAGGCAGAACAGTAAATTATGTCCTTACATTCTGTTGGTGTTCGTGCACCGTATGTTTTCTGTGTGGCAAGACATGTGCTTTTACGTTTGTTAAGCATCTGCTGATTTTGGCCTACTCTAGCATTTTACTAAGCACATTTTGATCACTTTCATTCATGGGATACATCTCATGAAGTATTGTGTATAGAAAACTACGTCACTGTAGAAGTATGAGCACAGCAGTTAAATATTTATGCATTCATTTCTAGCAAAAGCAGTTGGTATGTTGGTAATGTGGTGTCGCTGATATTTGCAGAAGTCTGTTGTACAAATAGTTTTCCTCAAAGAACAATACATGGAACATTTGCGGTAACAATAGCATACAACAAAGAGTATACAAGAAAAAAAATCTGAAAGAGAGGAAATAAGTTTGCCGTAGTTTAGGCTCAGGGAGAAGTCAGGTGAGCGAATTGTGTTTACTTCAAGCAGGAAGCACTATTCTTGGAAAGAACAGGCAGAGAAATAAGGAACAGAATAAAGCCTCGCAGAGTTCAACTTACAAGCAGAACGAAAGTTGAAAACGCTAAAGCAGATTGAAATGACATCAGCTCTATTCTTCATTAGATGATTTCAGTGCTGTCTTCTTTTTTTCTAATGAATTTTCTTTAGGGGCTTTGGGATCGGGAACATTCTCAGTGCTAAGAATCTTGAACTTTACATTTTGCAAGCAGTTTTGTTGGAAACACGATACAAAGTCTCCCTTACCAATATTTCTTACTCAAAATAAATTAAAAATTTCTTCATTTCTGAATTGTGTGACTGGTATCAGGAAAATTGAAAACATATACTTTTCACTGTTTTTAATTTTCGAGTGAAAAGTTACAAGTTTGCTACCTCTAATGCTAGAAAATTATACATATATATACATATACATACATATATGTATGCATATAGTTTGCTGAATCTCATTTATAAAATAAATCACAAACCTGTGTACACCACACCCCCAATTTTTAGAATTAAGAAGAAAAAAAATCTACAGCATTCATCAGTTGTGCAGGAAGTCTTACCTTTGACTTCTGACATTTTAATAAACTGGCTTGTTTTTCAGATTACTCTGCTTACTAGAGTCACAACCTTGTTCACGTGTTGTAACCTCATTAATCTATCCATATTAGCGATCATGACATAGATCATTCGTTACCTGTCATGTAGAGGGTGTCAAGCTAGATAAGCTTATCATGCTGTCTAGCTATAAAATAAACTGAATTCTCTTTGTGCTTTGAATTATTTTCTGAAGTTAACAAGCCAGGTTTGCCTTGAAATTTTGGTATCAGAATGGCTTGCAGTATATCTTTTATCTTCTTTCTATGTACACTTACAAGAGAAATGTAATAGTATTTGCTCTTCTGCAGTTTTAAGAAGTGCTATTCATATAAATTGTACTTCCCTCCCAGGTGGTCAGTTCAGTTGTCACTTGATGATTTTTCTGCATAATGATTGTGTATTTACATGAAGAAAAAAAAATTACAACTAAATAATGTTAATGCTGCTTTTAGTAGTAGAGGTATTTGCATATCTAGTACTTGTAAACTGCAGTACTAGATTTGCTTGCCTGCCTATTTATTTGTACGTGGCCCATCTAGCTTTCTATAAATGCATATATACATATTTAAAGACTTTTCTGAATTTTCTAAGCAAACTCTAAGATTATACCAGCTATTAGATAATTCTGGGACCTTTGGTTTCATGCACTTCTGACCTTAAACCCCTCACATCAGTGAAATAATTCAGGTCAAAACACGGCAAGATACTGAGGATATTTGAAGTGCCAAAACAATGAGGTGTAGATAGTAGAAAACATACATTTTAATGCTTTACATGTAAAATGGCATCAACAAAAAAGACTTATAATGGTTTAACATTATACTACTAGACCTAAAGGTGAAAGTCAAGACTTAGATCTCCCAGTTTGTGGCCATTCTGTCAGGCTGAACTTCTTTTTCTAATGAAAGCCCTTGCTGCTAGGGCAGAAGCTCTGAGACATCGGGTTTTACCTGCTGCTGATTTTACTTTATGTATTCTTAAGGTACAACCTCCTCTGTGGAAGGTACGTTATATGGCTCTCAAATTAATTTGAATGTCAGCTAATGCTACAACCATTTGGTCTGAATTTGGGTTGGTGACTGGAAGGTCTAACAGATGTGTTCCTGCCTTTTGACTCGTGAAAGGTGTAAAAGCTGGCAGAGTTTAGATGGAAAGATACATTTTCATGGCTGGTCAGTACGGTCAGCTGTCGGTTTGTCCTTCTCTGGTAGGACGGGAGGGAGCGAGGACCTGTTTGAAAACAAACCAGCTACACTATCAGCAGAGAAGGGAGAGCCTCTGATGACTGTGGTTCCTAGTTGTTGGGCCTTTTTCCCCTGATGTGTTACGCTGTATTGAATAGGTGATTTTGCTTGTTCTAGTTGTAGCAAATTTGAAAGCAGCATGTAAGGGATTTAATGATTACGAAACGTTAGTACGTGAATTTCTGACTAAATATGACAAGTAAATTGTAGGAGAAGAGGAATGAACAAAACCTGTTCCATATAAAACATTGTCAAAAAAATGTTTAAATAGCGTTGGTGACGGTTCAAGCTAATTCAAAAATCAGTTTACTGCTTTGTTTTGATGTAACCCTTCAAGTCTATCTGTTGAAGCTACTGAAGGTGATCATTAGACTTGTTTTATTTTGAAGGTGTTATTTTGGAAACAGAGCTATGCCATTTTAAGTTTGCGTCAGTTTTTTATAGCGGCTTCTCACACGTCAGTGTTGTTCTGTCAGTTAAATGCCACGCGGGGAGGGGGAGGCAAAAGGGGTGTAAAGCCTTCAAGCAAAATAAACAAAAGCAAAATTTGGATTTGGTGTGGTTGCTATATTTGCCTGTTTAATAGGGACTGTCTAAGTAACTTTTTATTTCGGTGCTGTAGTGAGGGGGGAAGGAACGCTGGTGCTGTGAGGGTTGCAGGCTGCGGAGCTTCAGGTAGGGTTGGAGCAGGCTGTGGTGTCCAGGGTGGCCTATCTCTGTCTTCCTCCGTGACAGAAAGAGCCCTTCTTCAGCAAAAATTGTTCCTGTTCCCTGAGGCCAGATCTGTCGGTCAGTAACTGCAAGCAGAGCATGTTTCTGGGCCTGTTGGGACAAAGAGCTGCTGGATGCTGTTTGGCTTTCCAGCCTCCTGTGCCTCCTTTAGGAAAGAAATATCCCTGGTCCGGGTTACCAGGGAGGGTTCCCAGGTGAGTGGTTACCTCCTTGGGAAGCTACGCTCCAGGGGAACGGGATGTGCAGTGCCAAGCAGGGGAGAGGTTGGACTGGGCCGGCGCTTGGGCTCCAGGGCTGTGCCTTCTATGAGGGGGAGGGAGTACTGTCTCCTTCCTCTTTCAACTTTTGAAGTGAATATAAGGAAGGAACGGAGGGTATTTTACCTCAGGAATGGCTGTGAGAAGGGGCAGTTGCTTTCACCCTGCCACTTAAACCTCTTTGCTTTGCTGCTCCGAGGCGGTGGCTTAAGGAGTCGGGTGCGCTGAGGGGACAGCTAGCCAGAGGAACCGCTGTGTCCTGCTGCCGCTCGCCTTCCCTTCCCCATTGCTGTGATGGCACTGCTATTTGTGGAGCTGTGCTGTGATCAGATCACTTCCTTATCCTGTTTCAAGCCCTGCAAAAATAGATTATTCTTAGATGGTAACTAATTCATTTTAAAATACTGTCCCACAAGCACTGTGTTGGCAGTGTTGCGGGGGCGATGTACTGATGCTGTGAAGATGGGAATGAACACCTGGGGCAGAAACATCTGAAGCTGCTGCTGGTGTGGAAGACTTCGTGTAGTTTCATGGGCAAAATTGGCTTAAATTCTTGCTGTGCCCTTGCTTACTTCTTCAGGGTTAGATATTAATATTGGCATAGTCTTTCAGATGTATCAGTGCAGCTGTTTGTGGAGCTATGCCATATTTAAATCAGGGAAATGTTGTGGTTCTGCTAAAAAACAAAAACAAAACAAACAAACAAACAAACAAAAAACCAAAAAAACCCACCAAAAAAACAACTTTACAAAGTAACCTCCAAAATACCTGTAAAGGTTTGTTTTGGTGGTGGTGGGTTTTTAGCCACCCACAACTGCCAGTGCAATTGCAGAGATGGCTGGTTGGTTGTGGGGTGGGTGGGAGCAAGTCTCCAAGTGTGGCAGAGGGAAATTCTTTAAAGACTTTTCTGCTGATAATCTATAATGTGCTATTTTCTCACAGTGCTCACTGACATCCATTCTTTCTATAGCATCTGTGCTAACCTCTGCTCAGTTTATTCAAGCTATCATCACAGTTGTCCATCACTGCTGATCAGTGTCTTCTTTACTTGAAACTTCTTTCTTTAGAAAATACTTTTGCTGAGCATTTGTTGATCAAAAAGTGGACACAGTACTCTGTGTACTGTATTTAGTCCCTTCTCTTCTAAAGCAGATAAGGGAAAGCAGGGAGTGATTGATTTAATTTTATTTTGAGGTGATTTTTTTGTTTGTTTGAGTGTTTGGGGTTTTGTGTTTGTTGGGGGTGATTTTTTTGCTGCTTGTAGCTATTGGGTCAGATCTGGTTTGCTCTGGGCAAATGGTAGAAAAGAAAGTGGGGGACATCAAAGACCATTAAAACCCAGTGCCTAACTGGTTTTGGCAGTAGCCAAGTGAACTTACAAGGTTAGATATGTTTCAACTTAGTGTTCTTTGATTTGGAGGCAGGCAGCAAATAAGTTGCTGGAGGCGCTACCTGAAGTTGCAGAGAACAGTATGGCTTTTCTTGATCTGGTCAGTATGAAGATGAAACAAGCAGCAACCACACTGACATGCAGATGTTTGTTTGCTGCGATATGTTTGTGAAAAGCCTTAATGTACCTTCTGAAATAATTTCCCATAACCATGAAAGGTCATTGCTTGCAATGGCAGTCTGATTAATTGTCCTTCAGCTTGTGGTGGGTTGACCCTGGCTGGGGGCCAGGTGCCCACCAGAGCTGCTCTATCACTCCCCTCATTCAATAGACAGGGGAGAAAAAAGTATAACGAGAAGCTTTGTGGATCAAGATAAGGACAGGGAGAGATCACTCACTTCTAATCGTCACGAGCAAAACAGACTGAACTTAGAGAGGAAATTCGTCTAATTTATTCCCAAACAGAACAGAGTAGAGGANGGCTTCCCACGGGGTCACAGCCTCCTTCAGGTGCCTCCACCTGCTCCAGCGCCTGGAGCAGCTCCTCCTCCATCTTCTGCACTGACCTTGGTGTCTGCAGAGTTTCTTACATCTTCTCGCTCCTCTCTCTGGCTGCAAAAGCTCCCACTAACTGGTTTTTTTTTCCCTTCTTAAATATGTTATCACAGAGGCGCTGACTGGCTTGGCCTTGGCCAGCGGCGCGTCCATCTTAGAGCTGGCTGGCATTGGCTCTATCAGACACAGGGGAAGCTTCTAGCAGCTTCTCACAGAAGCCACCCCTGTAGCCCCCCCACTACCAAAACCTTGCCATGTAAACCTAACGCAGAACTTTATACTTGTATCATACAACCATAACTAAACTGCACTTTGTACTAGAATAATATAGATTTGACTGTAAAATTAATGCATTTTTTGTGTAACAGAAGAGTTGCAGGGAGGGTGTTAGAAGACCTATGGGCAGAAAATCATTACAAAAATCAAAATAAGAATCTATGATATTTCTCTGGTGGGTATCGAATAAAGGCAGTGGATAGAAATTATGATAAGATCATAGAATCTTAAGTTTGGAAAAGACCTCTGAGATCATCAAGTCCAACCATCGACCCAACACCACCATGTCTACTAAACCATGTCCCAGAGTGCCACATCTACATGTTTTTTGAACACCCCCAGAATGGTGACTCTTCTCTGGGCAGCCTGTTGCAATGCCTGACCACTCTTTTGGTGAAGAAATTTTTCCTAATGCCTAATCTAAATCTCTCTTGATGCAACTTGAGGCCATTTCCTCTTGTCCTATCACTAGTTACTTGGGAGACCAACACCCACCTGGCTGCAATCTCGTTTCAGGTAGCTGCAGAGAGCAATAAGGTCTCCCTTCATCCTCCTCTTCTCCGGGCTAAGCAACCCCAGTTCCCTCAGCTTCTCCTCATAAGACTTGGGCCCAGCCCCTTTAACAGCTTCATTGCCCTTCTCTGGACATGCTCCAGCACCTCAGTGTCCTTCTTGTAGTGAGGGGCCCAAAACTGAACACAGTACTTGAGGTGTGGCCTCACCAGAGCCAAGTGCAGGGGCACAATCACATCCTTACTCCTGCTGGCCACACTATTTCTGATACAAGCCAGGATGCTGCTGGCCTTCTTGGCCACCTGGGTACACTGCTGGCTCATGTTCAGCCAGTTGTCAACCAGCACCCCCAGGTCCTTTTCTGCCAGGCAGCTTTCCAGCCGCTCTTCCCCAAGCCTGTATCGTTGCCTGGGGTTGTTGTGACCCAAGTGCAGGATCCGGCACTTGGCCTTGTTAAGCATCATAGAATTGGCCTCAGCCCATGGATCCAGCCTGTCCTGATCCCTCTGTAGAGCCTTCCTACCCTCAAGCAGATCAACACTCGCACCCAATTTGGTGTCATCTGTGAACTTACTGAGGGTGCACTCAATCCCCTCATCCAGATCATTAATAAAGATATTAAACAAGACTGGAAACAATGATGAAAAGAGTGTTCTATATTTCCAGAGTTTTTAGATTTTTTTTTGCATTGAAAATCAAAGAATCAAACTTTTAACCTAAATTTATGTGCTATAATGCTTGTCTCATTTTGTTTTGTTAAAATGGTAGGGAACTGGAAGCCAAACCACAAAGAAAAAAAGTGAAATCAAGGATTATGGTTTTTAAAGGTGTACTGTAAAGTCAGCCCCAAATCATCTGACTTTACATAGGTTATTAACATTAGGTATTGAAAAATAAAATAGTCTTTGATAGAATACACTTATGTGTTTCTAAAATAACTTATACCTCTATGAAAGTCCTAGTGGAGTCACTATTTTTCCGTGTTGACCCGTCCAGCCTATGGCCACAGATGTTATTAGTGTAGGAACTACCAAGGAACTGGTTTTGTGACCACTGATCCTGGATCAGATTTGCTATCAGATTATGTCCTAATGTAACTTTGATCAGGCAGGCAAACGATCACATTTCTTAAGTTAATAAGAGTACACAATATATCGTTTGCGCTGACTTAATGCCTACTGTGGGAGGAAAGACAGTAACTATTTGGCATAAAGCCTTCCAATACAAAATCAGCCTGTCAAATCTAAACTGTATTTACTGTCTTGTCAAACCATGACCTTAGAGCAGATATTGGAACAATGACTCAACTCTGTAAATTGTGCTCTGTTTTATTTACAGAGGACAATAATATGGAATTATTACCTATTAAAAATAATTTACTGAAGATGTACAGGTAGACCGATTTTTCATTTCTCTTGAAATCAAAACTGTATTTTTTTTGACAATAAGTTTGCTTAGGGTAGGAGAGAAGTTGCAACAACTTTTTTGGACAGTCTTCTAATTCATAAATTATGTCAGAGTAATGACATTAACTATCATTGCAGACATTTTAATGCCAAATTCGGCCATCTATGTTAAGTTATTTTTCATTTAATGGCATTGCTTGTGACATGGAATTCAAAGAGATACTACTTATTCCTTTGTGCAAGTAGTGAAATGAAGCATATTTTAACTACACTAAAATAGACCCTTAATATTTTATGAAGAACCTGTTCAGTTGGGTAGAATCAAATTATTTGAGTAAGCTTCCCTCTTCTGCTTTATTAATCTTACCTAATGCATCCTTCATAAATTCTTGAGATTCTGAGAAAGTGAATGTATTAAGCGGTGCAATTTGTTCTTTAAGCCAAAATACCACAGCTGGCAATTTATTTTTTATTTAGTTTACTGTAAGATCAGTATATACTTTTTATGTAAAATTCCAGAAGACTTTTAATCAAGTATTTAGAGTAAGGACTTCATTTTTCTTTTTCCTCTATATTGCTCTTCTGAATAGGTTGTCAGGAAAAGATAGATTAATTGCATCAATTGAAAATTATAAGCAACATAAGTAATCAATTGATTTACGGATGTATTTCTAGATGCATTACTTCTGCTTTGTTGTTGTTTGGTCCTTGTTACTCCTCGAGGAGCATAGGGCTGCAACAACACTATCCCACCGAACCTGGTGGGATAGTGTTGTTGCAATTTCTGTAACAGATTTTGTTTTTTACATGATTGGGTTGTTAGCCCAAAACAAAACCCCCAACCTGGAGGGCCAGGGTGCAACATTTTAGTCTGGCCCGACGAGGCACGCAAGCCACCACACCACCACAAGGTAAGTTGCACCAACTAGTGGTGGTACTTCTGCTTTAGTTAAAGGTATTTATTTGCATCACTGTTAAGGTAACTTGATGGCGAATGGACAGCTTAACTGCTGATTTACACTGCTCTCCTTGGTTCTTAGCATGAGGGCGTAGTGCTGTTTGGTTCGTTTTTCTCACTCAGCCAGTACGCACGACCAAAGTGGGACAAGGGGCTGGTGTAATGTGGTACCACGTATCCTGAAAATGCTGCATTTTGCTGGTTCTGACTCAAAGGCAGTCACATTTGTGCCAGTTATTTCATACCCTTTTAATCATACCTTTTCAAATGTGGGTTTTCTTTTTAGGGGAAGTCTTTGTAAAAGGCTGTCGTGGTTTAGCCCAGGATAAAACATTCAGTTTGGTTTGCTCATGTTCTGTTTCCTCTTTGCAAATTACAGTTGAAACCCTTGCCCAATGCAGCCTAATGTGGAAGAGGAGAAGGGCTCTCAAAGATGATGAAGTTTTTATTTAGTGTAAATTGGCGGCTGAAGAGAGAAGACACTGAAGTTAGTGCTCTTACTGGGAGGAAAAATACAGAAGTCAGCTAGCATGGGGTCCGTTTTGCAGCAGCTAGCCAGTTGCTGCAGATGTAGCTTCATCATACCTGCGGGATGTGTGATCTTTTGCCTAGTCGAGGGGCCATAAAAGGTAGGGTCTTATGATGGTGGAGGGAGAAGGACACAGCAGTAGCAAAGCAAGCTTTTAACTGTGCTGCTCACAGAACTTTTCATGTTAAACTTTTTAATGAGGAAGCTTAGAAATAACATGTCATTTGTCAGACAGACAAAGACCAATGCTAGGGTAGAAGGGAATAAGCCTAATAAATGTTCAAGATGAATTATTGTATCACATACATGATCTATTAATAGGGGAGAAGAAAAGAAATAAATGCAACATATTAATGACTTTCATGCTCAGTGGGAATAATCAAGTTGTCAGCTCAAAGTAGTGAGTATGTTGTTTTTATCAGTGTGCTGCATAGAGGACCAGATATTGGTGCTAAATTTAAATCAAAAAGTAGGAAAATCTGAATTTTAATACTTGATTAAGCTGGTTGTTTATCTAGCCCATTAAAATGTCATAAGATATCTTGCATTAGCTTTGTTAGAAATGGTGAATCAAACCTTGTAATGGCTGCCTGGGAAGTAATATAGGCTTAGAGAACCGAGCAAGAAGAAAATTGTAATAGTTGGATTTTGTCCTGAGCCCATAAAATTAGGCTTAGCTATATTTAAGTAACTCTGGTTATTTACGTTTATGTAATTATTTATAACTGTAAAGTTTTTAAAAGAATTTAATGAATAAATCCTGATAGAAAGCAGTCTATTCTGTTGTCTTTTTCTGAGCAGTGGTCATGTTGCCTTTTTAAAATTGGGTTAATGACTTGAATAAGGTATCCTAGATATTTCCACTTAAGGTTTTTTGTTTGTTTGTTTCCTTGTATTACAACATGACGATTATGCAATGCAAAATTCAATTAGCATTCCTTTTCTACCCCCTCACCTTTTTAATTACGGAGAACCAGGGTTTATTTGTAATGTCGGGAAGCTTTAGTCTTCAACCAGAACGCTGTGATACCCAGTGCCGCACAGCTGCGATAGGATTTCAAAGGAGGACAAGAGGGTTATGCTTGATGCAGTAGTCCAGGCTGTCTCTGCAGGGGATGCAGAGAGAGAGGTGAAATGATCAAAATAACAGGCTGGTTCTTTGCAGCACCATGCTGAACTGATACATGTAGTGAATTAGGCTTTTTCAGCCTCACAGTAATTAAAACAAAAGAGGATATTAGCTTGAATGAGTTTTGGCTGTATGGATAGATGGGACATATTTCTAATCATGTGCAGAAAAATTTGGCAGGTCTTGTGCATAGTCTTGCCAAAGTCTATGAGAACCCAGAGAAAAGTAAATGAAAAATAACTGTCTATGTTTACAGTCAGATTGTATTATTGTGCATGCTCAGAAAGTAGGCGTTAGGAATAGCCATGGAAGGTAGGTCAAGAAGTCTGTTTTTGCCACATTGAGTTTCAGGTGAAGGCTGTGTCCAAGAAACAGCTAAAACTGGAATTGAAGACAGTTCTCAGGTGGGGGGGACAAACATGTGAGTCATCAGCACGGAGATAGATGGCGACTGAATTTGTGTTGGCAGGTGCTGGATCTCTGAGCATAAAGGAGAAGAGGATGGGAAAAAAAGGTCAGTGATGGAGGTGTACAAAGCTCCTACTGCAGTTTAAAAGAAAAAAATTGTCTGAAGACTAAATGAGCAGCTAGAAGAAAACTGGAGAAAAATAAGCATTTTGTTGGAGTTTTCTTGTAGGATTCTGTATTTTTTCTCTTCCACTGAAGATAAAATATTAAATCTAAGGCTAGAACAATTTCAACTGCTCAGGATTTTGTGTGTTTTCCTCTCTTTTAAAAAAAGAACTGAGTCCTTTACACAGGTTGTGTTGCATTGTTAAACAAATGGAATACATATCAGTGCCATTTTGATGCAGCATTACGGTACCAGGATTTTACCGGGGCACTATTGATAATTTATGGTATCAAAGATGTAATATCACACATGACATGTGCAAGTGATTTCTATTTAAAAAAAAATCCAGAGAATGTATTTTTTTATGCTCCATTTTTTCGGTTTTCTTCTCTCGGAAGCTGAGGCAAAACCAGTTTAGTTTCACGGCTTGCCTGCACAAGCTGGAGCTTCAAGGAGAGTTTCAGAATATTAGGTGGCATTAACCTACCTCTAATGTTTGCTCTAAGAAAGTGGGTTCTTGGTCTTAGGACTCTCCCTCTTGTCCCCTGAATTTTGTCTCCTGAGGAGAAGGAATACAAAATTTAGCAGAAGAATTTTATCTGACCTATTATTGTAAGCTGTGTCCTCCCTGGTAGCTATGTAGGACTGTGTGGGGGCATGAGCTGTATTTGATGACTCAGACCAGAATATCCTCCTACCTCCTCATTGCTACATGGTTGCTGAGAGTCTCTCGGGATTGGGGTGGCTGGGAGTGTACTGGAGTCCTCTGGGAGCAGAATTTTAGAATTCTTGGTGAAGACAGGGATAGTTTGGGTGAACATGGCAACGTCAGTTTTGCCAGAGCATGGGCATCACAAGAGATTTTATTTTTTTATTTATTTTGGAAAAATAGGTGTCAAACTGCTACACATACAGAAAGCTGAAAGCTGCAGTGCAGGAATCAAGGGCAGGTTGGGGAATGCTGGTAGGCAGTACATGTATGATTGTTGCAGAGGATATGATAGGGGCTGTTATTAGGATGCAGAAAAAGAGAAGAAAGAACATGAGTACTGAAAAGTTCTAGAGATATTGCTCTTAGTAAAACATTTGTTTGTTTGTTTGTTTTTTAGTTCAAGCAGTATGTTTTTGACAGCAATAGTGAAGAACTGGAAGACTGGTTAATTAACATACAAAAATGGAGTATTTACCAGTGGAGGTAAGACATTCTTTGAACATACTGCAGTTTTGTTTCTTAGCATTGTCTTGCAATTCCCAGTACAAGTAGCTAGATTAATGACACTGTTACACAAGCATTTCTCTGAGAACCAAAGCTGGTTTAAGAGGTTTCTGTATACCTCCGTCTGTCTTCTCATTGCACTCTCAAGTGCTCTGATGCAACTGTTGTAAAATATCACTAAAATTATCAATTTAGAAAAAAAACGGAATCAAGAAACATTCTTTCCTTCTGATGTTCTTTTAAAATCTGATAACCTGTGATCCATTTTGTATTATGGCCTCAGAAGAGATTACTTTGGATAACTAAAGAAGTGGTGGGCTAGTGTGGAGACAGCATGGACTGGCCAGGATATGTAGGAGATTTTCCAGCTTAAGAAAATAGAAAGAAGAAAAGTAAAGTTTTGGCCCTCAGTATAGGATCAAGTGGTTTTAATTGACACTTTAACTATTGGAGATGTTCAGTCTCAGTGCTTAAATATTTTTGAATATTGAATACATGTTTATATGCTGCGTTAACCTCTGTTGCTCATATGGAGAAAGCTCCTACTGAAGGAGTGTTCTGCTTCTTACAGGCAGCCAGAACAAATGTGCAGTTCAATAGCTTTGTTTCTGAATGCTAATTACATGCTTTAAAATACAACAATAAACTCATTAAATATTAAAATGAATTGTGGACATTTAATGTCATTGAAGTTCATCAATGAAGTGTAGCTGTAAGTTTGAGTGGAATCTATACAAATAAATACTTCTACATGAGTTTAACTTTTTTTCCATTGGCTATTGTATGATTAGCATATAAAAAACAAAGACATTGTCTAAGTTTGAGTGTCTCCTTTAAAATATTTAATCACTGCATAACACTTTCTGTTATGTAGTTCAAAGAACACAGTTTTCCTTTGCACTGATATGAAAGACTTTGACAGAAAAGTAGTGATTTGGTTTCTGTCAGCCCAGGGCAGCGAATGTTCCCCTTCATCCAGGTTAAGGTGCACGTGGAACAAGCTGATGTTTGGCAAAGAAAAAGCCATCCTCAAAGGTCAGCTGATAGACTGCAATCCCGGGTACCTGCAGTGGCATGCAGCATTGCTTTCTGGATGCACCGCTTTGTGAACTGTGGCTCAATATTTCTTATTGGTTCTGCAGATGATAGTGGTACAAGGCATGGGTGCCACTTTTCCAAATATTGTTGGTAGCTGAGTGAGGGCTGTGTTACTGGATTAAAACACGTAGTGCTGTCTAATGCAGGACTAGGTTTTTACTAGACCCTGTGTTCGGTCTGCAGGAGTTTTAGCGGGCTGGCTGAAGATGCTAAATCAGCTTGACAGAGGAAGGAGGGAGTGGCCCCAGCTAGAGCCATGTTAGACACAATAGAAATACCACAAATTGACTGGACAGCCCTTTTGGCAGTAATGCAGGATGTGGCTCTCCTGGCTTTTATTGTTGAATTATCTCATTCATAAAATAGACCTTCAAACTTGTCTAATTGGACTAGTTTTGGATTGCTCTAAATTTTCCTACTGGGGACTTGAGGGACCCTGAAGCATTTGGGAGTGGCTGCTTGGCCCAACAACTCCTGCAGACACAGTTTTCCTTTCCCTTAGTGGAGGCAAACTGTTCAGGGACATAGTGCCACTGGGGAGTGGCATTGTGCATTGTGCTGGGGGGGGTCAGAGGCGTGTGATGTTTTCCTCCCTTGAAAATGTAGTTTCATCAAAATGCAAGCTGGATGAGACTGCCCCATGGCATCCTTTGTCTAAGTTCTTTCATTTTTTGGGGAGTCTTTTAAAGTGGGGTCGTTTCTGAGGTGTTGGACAATTTCATCATAGGTTTTATGCACAGCCACAAGGTTTGTTGCCCAGTGGCCAAGGGTCACAGGTCTAGGATCTCTGGATCTCTGCTCGGTGGCAGGTCAGGTTCCATTTGCAGAAGATATGCTTGCATCTTGGTAGGTGATGCACATGTGATAATGCAGTATGGTAACCCCTAGAGTGCAGAACTTCTTGATTCTAGCTTTAAAGACCACTGAGGACATCTCTACACAATCCTATAGACAAAGCAGTGGAAGAGGGAATTGCTGCAAAGCCATGTAGGTTGTCAGTGACAGTCCTAGCGCTGCGTACTGCAGCAAACTTGTGGCATCACTCAGTCTGTTGAAGTTCCTTGATTGAAATTTGAATGAACACAGGGTGCTGGACATCTAGATGCTGTAGTTTTGATCTTGCAGTAAGAGCCCTTGATCTGAGTTCATCATATTGTCATAACTCAGCTTCAGAAGCGAAATTCCTCTTTCCCTGTCCCCTGTTATTTCAGAAACATACTGTTTCTGTGTTTTTGTAAAGTGCATACGGAGTCCTTATATTGGCTATTAAACCAAGGTCAGAATTAACTTTTTATTTATAGTTAAAAATCTAGACCTGTGCTGTGGTGCTTGAAGCCTTCCAGCTCCTCCGGAGCGAGTACAGAAAGGTAAATCTTATCTTGATTCATATGCCAAGATAATTTAGTTGGTAGGCTAGAGGTAGCCTCTAAAGGTAACTTTGCTTTCAGGTGACTGATATCTGCAGTGGCAGTGACTTTTTTCTTTTGCCAGCTACTCTGTTTCAGTCTCAGTAGTACTGCCTGCTGCTTCACAAAGACCCAATCACATGTTCAAAATGTTAGAAACAAAAAAAACCCATAATCCATTGAAGCTCCAGCTAGGCTAGCTTTTTTATGTTTACTGCTTCTGTATTAGGCCCAGAAGATGGACTAATGTGCATGAAGGATAGTCTGGGTTAGGTGGGTTTGTTTGTTTATTCCTCAAACCAGGCAGCGCCTGCAGTGTTTGAAGTGCTTGTAGAAAGTGAAGTCTGTTATTAATCCAGTTGATATTGTTGAAGGAAAAATAGCAGAACTCTGTAAAGTCTGTAGGATTTTAATTTAAGTATCAGCAGGCAGTTGTAAATTAGCAGGAAGGTGTCAGTCTGTGGCTGCAAAGAAGACAGTGAGAATTAACACTTTACTACTAACGAAGATTGACTAAAAATGGGCATGTTGCTCTCCTTAACTCCTGCCTTCCCTCTAGAATCTCTCTATCTAAAGCCCTACATGACCTGGTCACGCACTTTCTCTGCACTATTTGACCACACTGTAATTCAACTGTCCCTGTTCTCATGTCAGAGTTGAGGCACTGCTACCAGCATGGTCATTCTGCTTCAACAAGGGCTGGAAGCAGACCGTGCTCTTTTTCTCCTTGTCCGCAGTATTTTTCCCTCTCTCCAGCCAAGTACCAGAGCAGCACTGCAGTCGTAGCTATCAGTAAGTGCCAGCATTATATTATGCTGATGGTGTGTTGTGATACTTCTCTGATAACATTTGATTCCTTCACAACAAAGATAGAAGTCATTGTGGGCAGGATTTGGTACATCCTATATTCTGGTTTACTCCAGGGCCTGTATACTTAAGGAAGCTGTGGAAAATTGTGTATAGCATTGTCCTCTTTAAGGACCAGATAGGCATTATCCCCAGCTTGTGTTCTAAAAAATTTGTTTTCTGTTTGTTTTCAGTAACTAAGGTGCTGACAATTTTGACTTCTTCATGCTCATAAACATGAGTGAAGTTCAGGCTATGGTAGAATTCTCCGTGGAGCTCCACAAATTCTTCAATGTGGATTTGTTTCAAAGAGGGTAGGTAGTGCATTCTTTCAAACTTCACTGTGGTGGATGGCTGGTGTTGAAAGGACCTTAATGAGTACTGTCATGTAGCACTGCTTTGTGTATTATCAACTATTTCTATACTGATCTGATTTTTTTTTTCTTTGTTGGAAAGGCATATACTTTCTAGGAATTAAAGTGAAATGCTCAAATAATTTGGCCTAAAATTTAACTTGTAAGGAAATATTTTTTTATCTGATAGGAAAAGAGGGAAGCTCTGTAGATTTGTAGGATAGATTATGTTCTTATCTAGACCTTTACACTTTCATGTCTTAGTTTCTGTAATCCCTTCTGTTCGAAATATGATAGGTGTTTCTCTTCAATCTTTTGAAAATGTTGCTGCCCCAATTTACTTACTAGTTTATCAGTTTGGCAGTGGAGAAGTACACCAGCTTCTCTCTTCCTCACACTGACTCCATACTGCCTTGTTAGACTCTCCTGACCTCCTCTTACTGATCTCTGTAGGTTTTTTCACATTCCTTTCATTTGATATTACCTAATTGTCCCTAGCTTACTTTCTAAGGTCCTCCTTTCCCATGGAAATAGGAAATAATCCTTTGTAGCCTGTTTTGGACTTATTAAAGATTATTGGTCATCTAGTATTGTGGTACACTGCCCTTCTGTCAATCTTCTAACAGACTACAATAAAAATACACTGTAGTTCTTATGATGTTTGTTTTAGATAAGTCTGGTTGAGGCTGTGTCAGTGTTTACAGACAGGGAACAATACATATCAGTGTTGATTTATACTAGCTCCTGTTTCCAAAACATTGTAGAGTAACTTTCCTTAGAAACATTTTAGTTATAAGAAAATATATTCTTGTTTTTAACCTTGTGATAAAGCCAGGCAGTTGAGGGGGTGTTTTATTGTTTTTAGTAGGGTTGGGGTTTTGGTTTTTTTTGTTTTTGTTTTGACAGAGTGAGTTGATGAAGGTAAAATAATGGGAAAATTTCATTGCTTTGGGATACACATAGTTCCTCTACCTTGTATTAACCCTCTGAGGTGAATGTTTCAGTGAAGAGTGATATAAAAATAAGGTAGGATTGGGAAGGAGCTCAGGAGAAAGAGGCATAAAATACTGTTATAAAACATAGCTTGGCTAGCTAGCCTCTATCTTTGCCATGTCACTGTTAGTTTTCATCTATATTTTATTAAAGTTAGCTTTTCTCTAAATTTGACCTGAAGCTGGCATTGACAGAAGTGATTATCCATTATGCTTGCTACCATTTGCAGTCAAAGTATCTGCAACAAACTGTCTATGTCTCGTTTTGGGGGAAAATTGTAATTTCACTCTTCATTGGAAGAGGAGGCTTAAAGAAGGCTTAAGAGGTCTGGGAAAACACTGAGCATATTCTAATTACTTCAACAAAAAAGCACAGTCTGTTGAAGTGTAGCCTTTTTTAATCTGTGAAACCTGTGAGGAAGGAGAGTATAGAATATGGCAGCATGTTAACTCTAATAGAGAAGAGCCTGAAGAAAAGAAAATCTTTTGGTTGTCTTAACCTTGCAATTCAAATGATTCCTCAGAAAGGTAGTTGAGAAGCAAAGCACAGCAGTATAATTACCAGTGCTCTACTTGGCATACTTCTTTTTAGCTTACTCTTTAAAAAGCAGTAAATTCACAGGGCAAATTCAGAGAAGTAGAATGCTGATGTAATGAGAAAAGTGACATGACTAGATACTATACCTGTCTGGTTTCAAGCTGAACCTTTAACTCTGGGCACATTCCCTTAGAAAGCAATGTTGGGAAAGAGAGGGAACTTCCAGAATAATTCGAAAGACTGAGTAATGTGACTATTGCAATAATTTCTGTCAATTTGGCTAAGTTCTAGTATTTTTCTAGCAAACTGTCTTTTTACTTATTGGAGACAGGATTTAATATTTACATTGCCAGAGGAACTCTTGGATGATGGATTGAATCAGTAGAAAAGAAAATCTTTAGTTTCATTGTTAGCCTCCTGTTTGTGAGCTACTGCTGTATTTGACATGGTTTCTCTCACTGAAAGTCAGGTATAGGAGTGATTGTATTCATGGTTTGTTTGCGATTGTGTGCATTCAAGCCTACCTAGCTTAGCATGCCCGTCTCCTGGTGTTAGAAGCATAATGACCTTCTGAATTGTGTAAAATAAAATGTCGGCTATCGCAAATAATCACATCAAGCTGATCAAGCTCCTTCTTAAACCTTAGCAGATTTTTATCCAAACTGTTTAGTTGGAGAGTGAGTCCAGATTCTCACTCTTGATTATTGGAGAGGTCATAATTTCCAGCCTAAATTTCCTTCTGGTTTTTAGTTGTTTTTATTAACAGCTTTGAATGCTATGCTTTGAATGACTCTATCAGTCTGAGTGTTCACCGTGATGTATTTTTAGGTATCAGTCTTTTGTCTCTTGTATTAAATATGAATTGAATCAGTTTGGTTATTTCAATTTGTGGCACATTCCCCACCAGCCCACTCCCTTTCTGTAGAATCCACTTATCTCAATATCCAATCAAAACCATTATTATCTCATCCTGATTTTATAACTGTAGCGTGTTTTCTTGGATCTATATCTGTAGTGACACTATTGCCAGAAGCACTTATGACTGTGTTTACGCTAACAGTTAATTTGGTACTTTAGAAATGAATTACTAGAAGCAGTGTTGATGTTCCTCTATCTATGTGGTTCCAGGGTTACTTCAGAGTAGATTTAATCTCATCCTCTGGAGCAGATGTTTGGCATTGTGACTGTATTTTGAAGTCATTCATACCAGGAATTGGTTCAGACCTTTTTGTCCCCGCTGGGGGGGTTGAAGTGCATTTTGTAGCATGTAGATCAGAGCCTGTGGTTTAGCTTTCTCCAGGAGACATCTAGGTTATATATGTGGAAAGCTCTCAGTGAACTGAACCAGTGTGCAGCAAACTGGGATCATTGGGGAAAGTGCCTCAAAACCACTCTGCTAGTCTAAACCAGTCAGTAGTGCAGACTCAGCCAAAATTTCTTACAGTGTTTCACTCAAGATCAAATTTACCTGAAGAGTCCTCTAATGGACTCACAGTTATAACCATTTTATTCTCCTAACTGACCCTTTAAAGCAGATTCTTTATTTTCTTTACTTTTAGATAACTGTTATTATTCTAAGCGAAGGGAAAATACACAGAGCATACGCTTCATTCTAATACGTGAGGCTTGTCTATATGTGTGGCTCCCTGCTTCTCATCTAGTTCAAGAAAGGTTCTTCCTATGTCCGTGGTGATTCTCATGGTTAGTTTCTTCGGGAAGTTGGACTGTAGCTGTAAGTCGCAGAAGTATGTAGTATAGTTAAATAATAGTTCAGTAGTAACCTTCTCTAATACAGCTATTTAATTACATATTCTTATAGCTCTGTGCCACTTGCTTAAAACCCAGCTTGCTCCAGGTAGCTCTGTTGGCTTATTTTCATCTGTTGTTACATCCAAATAAGGCTTCATATAATTTTCCATTTTGAACTAGTGGGATTTGATGATGGGAATGTTTTCCCAAACAGTGATTGATATGTGAGTATTGTGTGACGAAATGAAACAAAGAAATGTAACTGTTTGGGACCTGTGAGAAAGTGAGGCTTCAGGGTATTTTGTCATCTTAGCTCATAAAAGCTCCAGTTAGATTTGGGCTCTGTAGTGCTGACCTTGTATAAATACAAAAGGAAACATAACATAGCTTGAGTGAGATGTGGACTACAGCAGTGGAGAATGAGTTGAGTGGAAAACTGGTTGGATGATTGGGGTCTAAGCATTGTTGTCAGTGGTGCAAGGGCCAGCTTGCAGCTGATGACTAATGGCATGGATTGATACTGGGTCAGTAGTTCAGTGTTTTGATTAACAACCTAGACAGAGTGCCTTCTCAGCAAGCTTTTGAATGATAACAGATTGCAGGGAATGGTTAGATACCCTGGAGAACAGAGCTGCTCTTTGGAGGGATCTAGCCAAACTGAAGAAGTGGGCTGATAGGAATCTCATCAAGTTAAGGGCAAATGCGAAGTCCTCCAGATGGGCTTGAATTACCCCATATGTCAGTGCAGGCTGGGGCCCAGCTGGCTAGAAAGCACCTTCGCAAAAAAAAAGAAAAAAAAAGCACTTGGGGGTCCCGGTGGACAAGGAGTTAAACATGAGCCATCAGGGTGTCATGTCAGAAGGTGGCCAATTGTATACTAAGCCTTAATAGCAGGAGTGTAGCAGCAGGCGTAGTTTGGAAAAGCAAGGTCTCCATCTTTCCTGTGTTATGCTGCCTGACTCCTGCCAGCAGCTTTGCAGTGCTGTCAGGCTGTATTTCCCACTTACTCAGTTTTCAAACCACAATACTTGTCTTTCCATACTGATTTTCCTCTTTGAAAAATCTGCAAAATAGATGCTCAATACATTTACGTTTTTTTGCAAAAAATTGTCTCATGGACTTGAGAACTATTAGAGATACAAGGTTTCTCTGTGATGAGAGTTACTGACCAGAATCTGGGATTTCTGGACATGTATTATTGGTTTAATATTACTTTCTGTGCTGGAGATAGGGAACAGATTTTTTTTTTTTTTCTGTTTGGCGAGCATCTTTGGACAAAAGATCATAGGATCATAGGATATCCTGAGTTGGAAGGGACCCATAAGGAGTCCAACTCCTGGCTTCACACAGGACCAGCTGAATCAGAGCATGTGACTGAGAGCGTTATCCAGATGCTTCTTTAACTCACTCAAGCTCGGTGCTGTGACCACTTCCCTGGGGAGCCTGTTCCAGTGCCCGACCACCCTCTCAGTGAAGAACCTTTTCCTAATATCCAACCTAAACCTCCCCCGTCGCAACTTCATTCCGTTCCCACGGGTTCTATCACTGGTCACCAGAGGGAGGAGATCAGCGCCTGCTCCCAGGCCTGCCCCCAGATGTTTCCTGAAATAATTTTTTGCCATTCTGACAAATACTGTGTTTGTGTTGCTGTGCTTCCCTATTTGTATTTCTATTCACATGTTGTCTCTTACATCTGTAAGTCTTTTAGCATGAGGACTCTTCTCTGTTTGTGCAACAGACAGCTATTTAATTTATTTAATTTATTACTGAAAGGCCAATTCTGCGTACTTACAATAATCATTAATAAGAATAACCTTTTAATACTTTGTCAACAAGCTTGTTCCAGGTAAATGAAATGAAAATGAGTTTCAGATGTAGAACAGATTACAATGTTCTCTTGAAACCTTTTCATATGCACTTAGAGCATTGCATTCTTGTTTTTTCTAGCGATGATGTTATCAGCTCTAGATGGACAGTTAGAATATATGATTTCCTGGTAACGTGATTTTGACCTATCTTTTCATGATGTTTAAAAGTTTGTGCTGGTAGGAGGTTGTGGAACAACAGTGGCAATTTTAGCACTGTTCATAACAGAAATTTGGGATGTTTACTTACACCACTTTCTGTTCCACATCCTGGCACTGCCTCCTAATGATTAGAAACGTCATTTACAAAGCTGTTCTTCAAAGAGGTTGTTACTGTAAGAGCAAGTTGTCTCTTACTCATTTTTCTGCTGTGGACTGTGGATGCTTACCCTGCATGTTTACATATATATTTTGTATGTGTCAGCATCCTCAACTGAGATATAAAGGTATTGAGCATTTCTGAATTCAAACAACTGGTTAGTGAAAGTGCCACAGATGTTTGTAATGCTCAGTTTGAGTTGCAGTATTCCACCACTGGATGATGAATCCTGATGTCTAACTTGGAATAGTTATACCTTTCTTGTGGGTAGTGAGAGAAGTTTCCTGGTAAACCTCAATTTTGATAAGATGAGGTTTTCATTTTTCTGGAGCAATGTATTGCATTTTCACCGGTGAACTGGCAAATCTAATGGGCTAAAGGAACTTATGTGATGGTTTCTAGTTTAGCATAGCTCACACATTGCTGCAAGATCTGCTTTGAAAACAGCTTTAGTCTACGTTTTCCCTATCTTTGTGCATTCTTATAATCCCAATGTTAAATTCTTATTTTGTCACTAACCATTTGTTATTTTGTCCGTACTATGCATGCAAATACAATGGGGTCAAAGCTGAATTTAGATGATTTTCAATAGTAATGACTTTATGTCTGTGCTTTGCTGTTTGTTTGTTGAGGGGTTTTTTGTAGCTATTTTCTTTGTGAAGTAGAGTATCTACTGTTTTATTGTGGGTTTCAGGAAAAGAACTTGGTAATGGTTATTTCAGCTACGTGTAAATTTGTTGTTAACCCAAGTAGACTATGAAAGGTGCAAGTAAAATAAAGTATTACGAGTAGGTCTTTATTATAGCTGCAGGTTTACCTTTGTGCTCAGTGTGTCTGTTATTTGACTTTGAGTTAAAAAATTCTTGCAAAGGCACATCAAGAGTTTACATTAATAATTTAAGTCTACCACACTTTTTAAAGTGGTTTTGTTTTATAAATACTGGTTAACAGATGCAAGAAGAATATTAAATACCTTCCACAGAAGAGACATAGATTTATGTTTTTTCCATGTGCAGATACTTACTGATGCATCTAGGCAGCACTGACATTTTATGCTTCCATGTGTGTGGTTGTGTAATGTAGCGTAAAAGAAAATACACTGAATCAGAATGTGAATTTTAATGAATCTTACTATGATTACACAGTAATTTCCTAAGACGTAATGCAATATTTGAAAAGTTGGGGGTTTTTCCTTGATCCAGTGAGTTGTCTACATTAGTTCTATAATTTATTAACAGGAAATTAGAGTTTGAAGAGTGTACATTTAGTAGGACTACTTTTCTTTCTTCTGGCTATATCAGGAATGAAGAGGTTTTGTTAAATAAAGAAGTAGCCTCTGCTAATGTTTTGTTTCAGCGTATGATGAAATAACAAACTCGTAAGGGACAAGGAACATTCAGGCTCACTTGTTTGGTTTTCTTTTTGATTCATACAGCCCAGTCATACTTTTTACTTCGAAACTTTCTGTATGACATAGCCTTCTGGAAATAAGTGTTGTGAATTGTCTTCTGACATGTAGCTTATTTTCTGAAGTATTATACTATGATCTTTACTTAATGTAATACGGTCTTTACAAAGGGAGAAGAAAGCTGTCAACTTGTCTAACAACTGCAAGATGAGCTCTGTACTTCAGCTTTCGGTTTTACAATAATACAAATAACACTAATACGGGTTTAACATTTGGAGGGCTGGGCTATAAACTCAAGGGAATTGCCTAGGAAAAATAATGCAAATACTTTTCTTTTGCTTTCATTTTTGTTTTTTTCAAAGTGGATCAGTTTCTGATTCTAGTTCAACAGTGGATGCACACACACAGGTCCTGTTTGCTTTGAGGCAGGAATGGGTTAGACTGGGAATGAGCAATGGGGAAGTCATGTTTTAAGTTGATACTGCTTCAGAAGTAGAAGTTACTATCGTTGAATATTCCAGTAGCCCTTCTGATGCAGGATGTCTGAGAGACCAATGACATGGTCTAGTCCCAAAGAGCAATGAAAATTTGAAGTACTATATGATGGTACTTCAGAATTTTCTCTTTTCAGATAAAAAGCCTTGTAGTTGCTGAGAACAAGAGTTGGAAAAGCAAGTGGAAATTAAACACTGCTTCCTTTGAGTTAGCTGAGAAATTAAGGCTTTTGAGGTATACTCTGCCTTAGCTATGAGAGTGGAACTGAAGATGTAGGGTAGTTGTACTGCTTGTCTTCAGATACCTGAGTACAGTGCCCGTGTTAGGAGACACCTAGGCACACAGGGAAGCTTATGGTCACCTAGAGCCATTGTAAATTGGGCTTCTACTCTGAAGCCTAGAGAATCCTCTCTTCCCACCTCAGTGTTAATTCCTAGAAGACTAGCCTCTAACTTAAGAAACTAAATCAGATTCCTGAAGCTGTCTGTTCTAGGTACATATTCTGATATGTAAAGATGACTATACAGGTGCTTATTTCTTCAATTGTTATTCATAGAGACGTAGCTAACAGTTGGTAATTGTAGTTGTCCTGGAGGTATGTTTTCTAAAAACTTAGGTATGTTGGGTTTTTCTCTGAATCTCCTCCACATTGGTTCAAAAAACCCCAAACCTTCAATTTTGTAAAATGTCAGTGGGTACTCAGTGCATATTCTGGTCTTCTCAGATATTGGTTACAAATTTCAAATCACCTGAATTTTGTTCAGATTTTAGCTCGTAGACCTACATAGTACTTCTGGAAATTTTAAGCATCATAGCTTTTGCCATTGAAATTGTTATTTTGCAATTGAAAATATTTTGTCAACTCAATTAAAGCTGTCTAATGGTATCCCATACCCTGCAGGCATTGAATTTGGCAAAATTCTGGGTTTTAAGAACAAAATAGTAAAGAGTTCAGATGTATACTTATGCTATCTTAATGTCTTGCTGGAGCCTGACAGCACTGTGATAGGTGCAGCTATTTTGTATGACAGCAAAGTTATATGTAATTGTGATATGGCTTATGTCATTTGTCCTCTTTTGAGGACTGTATTTGGGGTGTGTGTGTGTGTATGTAATTCCTTCTTTCTTTATGTAAAGAAAAATGGATCTTGTGTATGTAAGACCAGGTACCATTTCACATTGCAAAGTAAAGATTGTATATCCGTGTACCTTGCCATGAAGACTGTCAGCAGAACGTGATCAGTGAGTTTAGTTTAGTGAGGGAATAAATGACAATGTAAGACAGTATTGAGTATAAAAGGATTCTCTCTGGATAAGGCCCATTTTTTTAATCTGTAGAACAGTATAGCTAGCTTCTCTGTGTAGTGTGAAGGTAGAATGGGAGTAGGTGTTAGTTGAAGACATCAGAATAATGATTTGAGTATGTACCTTCTCTTTCTAAATCTGAGTTTTATAGAGTTCAGTATTCTGGCATGGCATGTAACAGCAGTAGCAGTTTTAACTTTGCATTAGATACATGTTTAGTCTTTTAAATTGCTAATTTTGAAACGCTTTCACAGGTTAGCACTCTTCTGTGCAGAAGTGCGTGTAGCTTCTGCATAGGCTTACAGTTCAGACCTGCCCCTGTGTGACGGCAGTAAAAACCAGAGACAAATCCATTGTTTCTAGGTGTTCTGCCCTATTTATGTGTGCTTCGTAACACATAATAGTTACAGCAGAAAGATGATTATGGTAGTTCTTTAAGTTAGTTTGCCCACCATGGGTATCTGAAGGGAGAGAGAAGGATGCTCATTCTGTGTTCCAAAGTCTTGACTGCCTCGTGATAAAACAGAAGTTTCTGGCATAGTGTCTTTTTGTGTCTCTTCTGCTGCACACACATCTAATAGTACCTTTATGCGTACCTGTATGTGTAATCACAGACAAGTTTACCTGATCATCACATACTTCAGAGAGCATATAACTTTATCTGAATATGGAACCAGGCTCAGTCCCACCACTAAACTCAGACTTGCTGTCTCTGCTTCAATCAGGTGGTCTCTCCAAAACATCTTCCTCTCTCATTACTTAAACCTCCAATTACTGTATGCCGTATAAAGTAACTTCTCAGATTTTATTTAAAAAAACCCACAACTTATTTTATCCCCATCTGCTTGTTCGACCTTTCCTAGATTCTGACTCATGTTGGCAGTGGGGAAAGATGCTCAAGACACCTCCAAAGACTTAGAGGCACTCCAGACTGGAGCATCATGCTTATGCTTATCCATGAATAACATAATTTGTTTCTTCCAAAGTTTTAAAGTTACTTCAAAAATGTTTCTTGTTTCTTCAAAAATATGATGAATACCATACATTAAATAATCAAGACCTCTGCTGCTACTCATTGTGTATTTTCATGTTTTTAATGCAAGAAGTAACTTCCAGGCTATTGGTGGTGATCAGACTGGGAGAAAAGAAAGGTGTATTTTTCACCTGTGCCAGTTTCTTTGATATGGATGGTTGTATAACTACCTGAGCACTGGTTTTGGTGGAGGGAGGGGATGAGAAAGTGCACCCAGCATGGCCCACCATGAACTTGAATCTGTTGTGAAACACTGTTCTCATCTATGGATTTGTAGTTGGCTTGAGCCATGCATGTATCTGCCAAAAGGTGTGATATGCATGGTCTTCTCCTGTTTGGTTTGCTCTTGCAGTCATGTAGTTTTGTGGTCAATCAGATGGGCTTGCTCTTGGCAGGAGTGTAGTCAGACAGTGGGTTAAACTGGTAGGAACACTGGGCTAAGGGTGTAGATGTTACAGGTATGGAAATTTGTTGGATAGCAGCTTCCTATGTGCCTGTACCTTATGGTTGGTCAGCTCAAAATAGTAAGCCAGCAGAAAAATACAAAACACAGAATATGATTCTGGTTTTGCCAGTTTGTCTTCCTGGCCCACAACAGGATCAGATATTTTGTCAGTGCTAGCGCAGAAGGAGTATAAAATACACAAGAAGAATGGGATTCCCTATTTCTATCACCAACTATCTTTTGGGTTGCTTTAACTATAAAGCTGTACTGCATCCTGAGAGAAATGTCTGTAAAAGTTCCAACCTCCGTGTTAGGAAGACATCTCTTGAACAGGAGAGGCCACTATGTCAGTATGATCTGCTGAGCGAGAACAGCCCAGAGATTAGTATGTTTTGAAGCAAAACCTCTGTTTGAACTTCTGCATTCATCTCAGTTGGCATCCCTGCCCGTAGGATACAGAGTTATGACAAACGTCAGGTGTGTCAATTCTAATTTCCCTAATCTCTTCTGTAGAGAGTCAGAGCTTGCCTGGCAATGCCAGTTTGCAGAGTTTCCACCTTCCTTGTTGCTGGCTGCTTCATGCCACCGCAGTGCACTGCCCTGTCAGTTGTGCTGGCTGAGCTGCTGTAGCAGCCTGCTCTAAGTCGAGCTGCTGAACTGGCCCAGTTTGCAGCATTGCTCTGCAAGTGTGTTGGTGTAATTGAGGAGGGGGTAATATATTGCAACAGAGGAGCAAGAGTGAGTGTCTAGGAGGACAGGGCAGAGGAAAAGGGGAAAATGGAACTCTGTAAGCTTGATTTCTTGCAAAAGTCCTTGTATTGTAAAAGTATAGTCTCATTTGCAAGAAAATATTCTTGGTATTTTCTTATTATGAGGAGTGGCTGGATTTCCCAGATGCCAATTTGCATGAGTAACAAAGAGGACTCAGTCAACTATAGAGGACAGAGAGACCCACCCTGATATTTGCTGGGGAAAGGGCCCTAATCACCCCCAGAATGCCAAGTCCTTTTCCATAGGTCAACTCTGAAAGGAGGAAAGAAGAGATGATAGAAAGGTGAGTTTGCAGACATCCAGCGCAACAGAGACCTCCAGCTTCCAACTCCCCAAGGAGAATTTGGATTCTTCTTCAGCAGGTTTTGCAGATCGCCGGCTTACAGGGAGCAGTGGTGGGAGGTCAGCCTTTTAAGGGGAACACAAGGATTCAGATACCCACGCTCATGGAAAGATTGAGTCTCCTCAGTGTACATGCATAGCAAATCATAGCATTGCTTGGATGATCATTTCTGCACTTCAGTCCTATTACTGTGGTTAGTGCTTCTTCTATGCACTTTTTCATTTTCCCCATCATATTGTTCTGCCCTTCTCAATTTTCATCTTGTAGTCTTTTTGCATGCTTTCCCTTCAGCAATCTTTGTTTCCTACCTTTCCTGAATACATTGCTAGACACAATTTATTTCAGATTATTGTGGATACCATCTGAAGTTTTCTGCAGTGCTCACTACAGTTTTCTCAAAATAAAAGCCTTAGACAAAATGTAGACTTTAGAAAAACAATTTGTTTTGTTTTGTTTGCTTGTGTAAATTTTTAGACTTGTTGAACAGGTTCAGCGGGCACAGTGTGTCTTCAGGGTACCTTGCTTGTGGAACCTGGCAGGAGAAAAAGGGGTTTGGCTACTTAGTCTGTTTGTGCCCATGTAATTTGTTCATTTTATTTAAACTGGTATCAGAAGGTTAACTCTTGTGAGTTTAGATTTTTAACTTTGTTCTTCTAAGGGTATATTTGCTGCCGTGTACTAGATGGTGTAGGTATTAGGAGACCGAAGGTGGTTTTGATGTAGGAGGTGACTCTACCATGGCAAAAATAGAAAGTTTATCCAAGAACAGCAGCTTTTTCATTTTCATGAAGGGGTAAGAAGCGTGTTTGGGAATTTCTTGCTTTCAAATCTTGAATGCTCACCTTACTCTGACATTCATGAACTTTTAGGATCCATTATCTTTATAAGAATGTGAATTTTGGAATTTAGAGAAACAGATCTTGACTGCTGCTGCGAACTTTTCAAGCTTGCTTGTAATATTGTTCTGGTAATAGTGTCTGAGATTATTCTTTAAGAATTATATTTATAATGAATAAATACAGTACACAGCAGATCTACTTCTCTCAGTCTTTTTAGAGTTGAAACTCTTGAGGAAAGAAATAATTTACAGGAAGTGACAATACAATTTCACATTATTTCTGAGTAGCTCAATCTGACCTAATCCCATGTCATGTTACTGAAGGGAGTGGTCTTGCTTTCTCCTCTTGCTGCGTGGTCCTGCCTTCTGTAACAGCCACCACTGGATTCTTTTTTCCCTTTCCAGGTGGATGGGCATGTTGATCTGATTTTCCATACAGTTACTGGAACATCAAAACTTGTTCGAGTTTTGAGCAAAAACACATTAAGGTCTTGGACTACAAATTGCTCCTTTTGGTGGCAACACTGTCTTAAGCTGATTTAAATGAATCGTGGAACTGCGCCTTGCTTGAAGGAAAAAAGATAGATGTTTCTGATTCTGAAAGACTTTTTATTTCTTAGTGCCCTAATAATATCTCAGAGCAGTATGTTATATTTGAAACTACAGTGATCCTATTTAAAAAATTGAACTCGAGGAGCTAATGTGACTTCCTTGAATGACATAGCTTTCTACAGGGGAAAAGATGAAGATGTTGGTAAGGGATAAGAGTGATGACCTTTATTTGATGTGTCTTACAAAAGAGACAACAGTTCACACGGACATTTTGTCATGATTTTTTAGAACAGTTTTCTTTGTGCTACCTGAATTTCCATCTCTGGTTGAATGCATGATGTATTTCTGTTAAAACAGAGATTGCCTTTCATTAAAATAAGCTGCCAAGTGAACTGAAAGCCTTATATACCTGATTATGGACAGATGAGAGGAACAGAATTGCACAGTTGCAAAACTTTAAAAAATTGAAAGACCAGTAAATGCCAGAAAATAAGTTGTCAGACTTGTCTTCTGGTATCTTATCTGTTGTGTTTGCTAAATCTTGATTTCAAAATTAACATGTTATGATGTCCCTGAGTAAAAACTGCTCCCTGGTTGCAAGGGGTGGAACTTTGAAAAATTGTGACCCTTGCTACCAGGGGAACCCATCATCCCATACCTTTGTCCTCAGAAAACTGAAATGTTCAAGCCACTTGGTGGTTAAACACTTGTGATATGTCCTTTGCAAAGCTGGTATGCTAAGTCAAAAAGTCAAATGAAAAATACTATCAAGCTAAATAAATAGAGTTAGAAAGTTGTCATATAAGGAAATATGGGAAGTCATTAACCCTGAAGATGAGCTTCATGAAGCTCTTATAATTTAAACATGCAAGGTAAGTTAGTATGATTTTTTTTCTTATTCCCTTCAGTAATAACAGGAAATATGAGGAACTAAAATTGTAAACAGAGACTAATATAAGTCAAGATTTATTTGATTAAATAAGAGCTAATCTAAGTATTGTATTTTTATGTCACTCTTTAAAAAAGCAATACTTACTTGAGAGTATTCCCCCTTCAAGTTTTCAAATAAATGTTCATAACCACTGCAGGAATTCTGCCTGAGTGTGCCTGTGGTAGGAACATAGAGAAAAGGCTTTTGTAATAATAAGGCAAAATCCCCAGCTGAATTTACTTTCCCCTCTCTCCTGTCTTATGTACTTAATCCTGTTTCATAACAAGCAGCTGTGACTTATTTGAGGTATTAGTCTCCCAAATAATTCTCATCAAACTTTTGGTCTAATAACCGTTTTGTCAGAAGCAGTGTGTGCCATAGACATGTGAAGTACTTTTAAAAAAGTAATTCACTTTCAAGGAAAGTTGCTTTCAAAGAAATAGGAACTATTAATCTATTTCCTGTAAGTTTGCCCTTTGTTTTATTTATCTTAATAAAAATATGTTAGCTAGCTGGGAAATACCTGGATTTTTCATAGAAGAGATTGGTAAAAGATTTTAAACAAAGTATTTTGGGCACAATAATTTTCCTGCCGCTCAAGTATCTGAATTAGAATTTTTTAAATTATATAAACCCCACAATTACAGCAGAGTGTAATCTCATATTGGTCCTTATTAGAAGTATTTATTACAAAGTGATTGCAAGATAAGAATCTTTTTGTGTGTTAAATAATTCCCTGTCTAGTTAAGCCCTTTAACTAATTTGGTGGCCATTTGGTAGTCCGTAGGTCCCAGATGGGTTTAGTAGGATTAAATTTTTATAGATGACTATGCATTTCTCCTGATGAGAAAAATTAAGGAACAAGTCTAACCAATTCTCTATTTACATTTGTCACTTCGAGAATCAGCATTTCATTGCCTGTGCTTTATTCTGTGTCTTTTTATATTCTCTTATTTCTGTTCCCCTACACCTTACTTCACTCCCTTTCTGATTTTCCTCTTTGCCCCTTATTTGTGTGCCTTGCCTGGATTGCCTTTTTGCAAGGCAAAAGAACCTTTTTGGAACCTTACAAGGTTCCAAAAAAATTCTGATGAATTTGTAGTTTTATTTAAAATAGAGTATTTGTGTTCCAAGATTATTTGAAATGCTTTTAACGTCAGAAGCATACTCAGATTGCTTTGAAAAATGCTTTATACTGGCATTTGTAGGTATAGCCTTGTGACTGGTTGTGTGAAATGCTAAATATCTTTACTGATTTTAAGATGGATTTTTATAAATCCATGAAAGAATTAGTAATGTAGAGTCCCTGCAGTAGCAAGGGGCTTAGCTTGTAGGACAGAGGGATGTTGAACAGAAATAAAGGAACATTCTATTTCATTCTCGGATTATTTCGATATTTTGCTGGCTCCACCTCTCACCTCAGCAGGAATTTCTGTCGGTGCAGGTTTGCTTCTGTGGGAAGAGGTGTGATGTGTAGAAGATTTGTAGAAGACACAGGGTCAGTCTGACACAGCCATTGCAATGGCATCGCTGCCTCCAGAGGTGCCTGTTCCTCAGGAGACTTGCTCCTCTGTCCATTATTCTCTCAGTTCCTCATTTCTGTGCCACATTCCGTATTTACAAAGCAGTGCTGCATCCCCAGCTCTGTTTCCCCGTGTGCCAAATGAAGCATTCTTTCCTGAGCCACTGCTCTGTCACCTTGGAAAAAAGAGGAGAGAAGTCTTAGTGGTGGTCTGCAGCGGAGAGTGTGTTTTCAACTGGGCCTTGCATTCAGTAGATCCCAAGAGCTCTCCTGAGGTTTTGCATATTTAGGGTCACAGCTGTCCCTTTTTTGGTGAACTGATAAATTTAGAAGCTGCCCTGCAGGTGACCCAATGTGCATGTGAATTTTGCAGTCCATGATGTTCGATGCTTGCTCTTGTTAACGTGACTGAACGGATTTAAGTGTGCAGCGAGTGCACTGGGGTTCACGGAAGAGGAAAGGTCGAACTGCTGCGTGTGCTTCTGCCTTTCCTCTGCCTGGCTAGAGGAACCGCAAAAAAGTTTCACCTCAGTGAATTGTATTATGAAGTTTTTTCAGGATGTACGTTTCCCTTGGAATGTACTTTCGCTGGCAAAGTAAGTGTTTTTTCAAGTAAATGCTCATGCAGCTGTCTCTGTAAAAGCACATATGCTTTTTTTTATGCATGAGATTTTTATTTTTTTTTTAATAATGGTTGCCCTTTATGACTGCATTTGCACACATTATTGCCTGTGGTTCTGTGTGAGAGCATTAAAAAGTCAAAGAACAATTACTTCCTACATTTCCTTTTTTCTTGGTAGCAAGCTACATTCCAGTTATCGCTAAACCTGCTTCTTGCTCAGATTGCAAGTGATGTTTTTCAACAAATATGATGAAAAAAACTTACTTATGCCCATCTGAATGATGATCCCAGTGAAAAAAGAAACCTGTCGATTTTCCTGCATGGGAAAGCATTTTCTGGCACATGTCAGATTTTGAATCTTCGAGGTTCTAATGCAGCTCGATGGAAAAGGTTTAATTCTTCATACAGGATGCATAGTAGAGGTCTCCTTTGCCTACAGCAGAGCAGTAATTCGAACTACCTTTTTCAGAAGATGTTTTCCTACGAGGTCTGTGGTAAGGACACTAAGCTCCAGATAGCCTTGAACCTTTTGATAGCGTGGTTATAGATTTGCATATGATTATATTGAGGACCAAATAAGATAAATAGATATCAGCAAGTACACACATTTATTTACTGAAGAAAGACTGCATAGACTGTGGTTGGCAGAAATCTCCTGGATATTTATAAGCTCTCCATTGGTGACTTTGGCTTTGCTTCTGCGTGCTGTCTCAGTAAACATCTCAAATATTTAGGCTAACTTGCACATTGTGAAGCAAATGCAAAAGTACCTCTTGGGAATGGATGTGGAACTGTTTCAGGACAAAGCTTTTAAGCAGTGCAATCAGAGCAAGAGATCTGGTGTTCATCCTCAACCTCATATCTATGGCCAAGATATGTAAAGGTAAATGCTGGAAGAATTTAGAGAAGGTGGTCAAATTTTCAGAGGTAGTATTGTGGATTGTCTTTGTTCCCTTCAAGTCTATGATATTGGAAATTTAATAAGAACTGGAGGGTGCTGCCTTTCAGAGAAGCAAGTAAATCAGCTGTTGAGCAGCATCTTGCCTGTCTACATGCAGGAATGTCTTCCTGAGTTTAGAATCAGGAAAGCCAGGAGCTGGAATATGCTCTATTCACAGGTGTCTCTCCAGTTTGTTTTGTGTACCAGCTCCCAACCATGTGCACTTATTGCTATGTTGCCTTTCAGTCATAATGTCATAAATTGCTGAACCCTGTTTTATAGGCTTTTTTAATCTCTAGGATCACAGACTGATTCAGGGTGGAAGGGATGGTAGCACATCATATAGTCCACCCTTGTGCTGAAAGCAGAGTCAGCACTTGATCCAAACCGCGTTGCTTGGAGCTCTGTTCCCTCAGGTCTTGAAAGGTGCCATGGGTGGAGATTCCACAACTTAGCTGGACAACCTTTTCCAATGCTGAAGCATCCTTGCCTTAGTTTGCTCAGTCTTCCCTTGGAGGTTGTCCTTCAAATCACTCTTACATCAGCAACATGAATGCCAAGCAGTTGTAGCCTGCTCATTGTCTGTACAAAATGGTGCTAAAGGCACACTCAAAATCTCTTCTTTGTGTAGTGTCAGACCTTCATCCAACTGTCAGTCTGCTGTTCATTCCAGATCTGTTCCCTGTGCTGCCTGTACTGTAGTGATTCCCATTAGGACTACTTCATTAGCTGCCCTTGTAGCCTGGGCTTTTAGAATGCCAAACCATAGTTGTATCATCAAAGATGATCCAAATGCATCTTGCCGAATTATCAGGTGGTGGTTCTAAACATCATGGCATAATCTATCAGGTTAATTTAGCTACTACTGCATGTCAGGTTCTTGCTTCTGATTCATTTTTCAGTGCGTTTTTTCATCATTTTGTAAATGAAACTTCTTGGTGATATTTCTGTTGTTTTATTCTGTTCAGTGAAATATTCATCTATCCTGCTTCAGCTAATGGAGCAAAAAGATCCTTACACTGATGGATGCTGCTGTTTTCATGGGTGATTAATGTGTGGTCTTACAGTTTACCACCTTTCTGAATACCATTGTTTCTTTTCTTGAAAACAGGGAGAGTAGCTTTAAAGCATCTTTGTCAAAATATTTGTGACATGAGATTTGTCTGAAAATTGCAACCTTGAAAACACTGTTTTCCACATTTAATGCAGTCAAAAGAGAGATTAAGGGACAAGTTATAACACAGAATTTTTCAAATTATTCTTCAAAAATCTTCACAAAAAGTCACTACTAATCTAAGCTTTAAGAATGCCAGCATTTTCCTGGAGTCTTAATTCTGATTGCAAAACTTGATTTTATTTTATTTTTTTAATATTTCTGCTCTGAAAAACAGTTTTACATAAACCTTGAAATGAACATAGAGCCTCTGTCTGTATTATCAGTATCGCATTTTTCCAGGTTGCCATCAAAGTCAGGACTTGAAGCCAAACTGGTGCAGGGTCAGTTCGAGGATTCCTCTGTCACTTTTCTGGGATTACGGGTGTGTGTCCGAGAAAATGAGCTGTACCGAGGTTGGGTGCGTGAATCTTACTGACTTTGCTTTAGCACAGGCTATGCCACTGAAATGTTTGTACCGTGTTCTCCATCCCTGTGGCCTTCAGGAAGGCATTTTAGTATAGACATGCTGGTGAACCCAAACTGTTAGATCCTCTGGAAAGTTATAGTACTAAGCCGGCAACTGCCTGATTAGGTCTGCACATGCCACCTCTTGGAAGGTACTGGGCTGAGGTTTGAAAGCTTTGGTACTCCCAAGCTACTTCATCTATTTGGACACATTTGCTGTACTAACAGTGGCATGTTCTGCAGCATTGTTATTGTCTGGGATTTTCCACTAGTCAGGATACCTTCGTTCTCTCCTTACATAAGATTATGAAGAGTTTATTGCATTCAGATCTTATTTTTGGAGTATTTTAAGGATAGTTGGCATAATTGAATGTGATAGGTAAGTACCAAGTCCTTGATACTGAGTTGATATGTGGAGGCCCAAGAAGATACAATAGAATAGATCAGATTTATGGGTCAGTTGTTGTGTATATGAGAACTAAACAGCATTTATGGTACAGCTGGGAAATAGTTGAAAGTGACTTGGTTTTGTTTGGGTTTAAAATAGAAAAAGAAGCATTGCAACACAAATTGATTAATGAGTTGAACCAGAGATGGAAGGAAGATGATGAGGAAGATGAGGAAGGCAGGGCTCAGGGGGAAGAGAATGACAAGGCTTGATGCATTTTGTTTTTTAAATGTCTTTTAAAATTTGCTGTCATATGAGGAATGTATATCTTAACTTTAGGAAGCATTTCCTTATTTTATGTATTAGCAATGAAATTCCTTTGTGAATAAGGTACTGTGTTTCAGTATCACAGCTCTTCATTTGCAGATAGATCTTTAATCTATACAGCATTTAAACATGAGTAGCAGTGAATAATTTGGGTAAATACTGTGTAGGAGCTTGGGGGTTTTTTATTTAAATATCTTGATGCAGTTAAATAATTGTTTCCAAGATCTAGGCACAAGATTTTGAATTAATGTTTACATATTTGCCCTGAGCTGAACTCCTACAGAATTTTATTATTCAGATTAACAGGTGAACGTTTTATGTTATAAACTGCTTAAAGTATAAATCTGCTGAAAATCAAAGCCACCTGTCTCAAACAATACACATTCATCTTCCCATTAGCCCAAATTAAAATACATCAGACAGGTAAAGGGTAGAATATTCTGCTTTTGATTAATTGCTAGCAAGTAATAATAGGGAAAGGAAGGATGCCCTAACAGCCTTTTTATTTCCCAAATTGCATTCTAAGCACGAACAATTCTATTGATTGGTTTCTTTGAGGCCTAGATTGTAAACAGTCATTTAATAGCGTCTTTAGAGAAAATGAGTCTTACTGCATTAAGTAATAGGAATATCACATTGCACCTTTTTTCTGTTTAGTGCTCAGTTTTTATTTTGCCTTTGCCTTTCATTTTGCCTTGTTATGGTCCTAATTCATTAATCTATCCACATTTACTAAAGTTGATAAGCCTTAGTTAATTTTATACTCTGTTGAGCTGACATGTGGTTCTAAACATGAACTGAGAATGATGCAGATTTTGGACATTTTAAATCCTAAATAAAAAGGGACCCAGTTTGGTAGAAGGTTAGAGTGACATGACGAAAAATATCTGGCATGTCTCTGAACTACCAGTGATTTTGCCTTCTTTTCTTAATACCTGAAGTAACAAGCTCTGCCATCACAACCTAGTCATTTGGATCATGGGAAGATGAAGCTTGTAGTGGTAGGGTGTCAGGCTCTTGATAAATGTTTACTGTGGATCCATAAAATGACAGTGTGAAACTGCGGCTGGTGGAAAGTATCTCCTTGCTGAGGCTATTACATGTTATAATGTATTGTGTCCTCAACATAGATGAAGTAACTGATTGAATGATGGAAGTCACATCTGACCCTGAAAAAAGGAGTACATCAGTGTACGAGATTGCATCCTTCTGGATTAATGTTGAGAGGTCTCTCTTAATCTCTTCAATTCCTTACACTCTTGGAGAACACAACAGTGAAAGCTTAATGTTACATTAATTATTTTTTTAATCCAATAGAAAATTAATTTATTTGCTGTTTATGAATCAGTTAAGAAATGAATATGGAATCAGGTTTGACCTTTGGGGTTTTAACCCCCAAATATTTAATTATTAATTTGCAAATTAAGTTTTATTTTATTTTTAACAGGTAGGAATTATTTTGCTGTCATCTCTTATCTCTAGCAATATCACTCCTTCATTAAGTATCTTCTGTTATAAAGCATTCTTTGACATACAGTTTTGACCAGACTGAAGTTGACTTTTTAATTTCGTGCGAGGATTAAATTACTGGTTTTTTTCATTGGTTGATTGTTAGGCTAGTACACAGTTCTATTAGTTGCTAGCAAAGTCTTGGATGGCCAGCTTCAAAATTGAAGTGTAAGAAGCCAAAATCAGAACGACAAAATAGATTAGAGTAGTTTGGATTTGGATGGTGAGGATGATGAAGATAAGCCATGAGACTCTGAGTATGAGTGGAATTCAAAGGGTAAATTGCATACTTATAAGGGTATTTAAGACCATGCTTCTGCTTATAAAGGTGTTTTTGTCTTCCTACTTTCTACTTGTGAAATTTCTTGTTCCCTCCCTTTTTTTGGTGTTAGGATTTGTGGGGCTGTGTGGTAGGTCACATCAGCTCACTCTGAAGCTAACCCCTGCACACAAAAATAGATGATCTGAAATGGGATGAGATGGAGAGAACATGTCATCTGAGTGTATTTATGGGTGCTTGTATCATGTAAAGAGTTCCTTAAAATCAGTATGGGCAACAGTTAGGGATTTCATAGATGAAAGTCAAAGTTGGAAACAGTATGGGGCTGAATAGGATTAAAAACTGCTTAAAGATGGGGGCAGAGATGCAGAGAACAAAGCTTTTTGTGTTTTTGAGGGGTTTTTTAATTTTTGGCTTTAAGCCTGCACTTCCTGCCTTGATAGCATAAACGCTGTAGTACTATGTCTTAACACTGCAAGCACTGTCATACTTTGCTTAGTGTGACCCTTTATTTGCACTTTTTAATAACTAATGGCCACAAGCAATATAGAGAGTGTCTGGTAAGCAGTGTGTTTTCTGGGGATCCTGGGGGGTCTCTTGGGGGGTGGGGATGTGTGTTGCAGTTTCATAAATAGCTCCTTCCACGGCAGAAATGGCTATAGCAGTCCTGTGGATGTTCTACATGGTAGATCCTTCTACGATGGTTGTAGTGTAGCTGACAATCCTGACTTTTCATTCATATCAGTTCTCCACTGTAGTTTACCATGGCTAGATGGTTGCATTCATAGATTTGTGGTCAACAGTTTGATGTCCAAGTGGACACCAGTGACAAGTGATATTCCTCAGGGGTTGGTATTGGGACCAGCGCTGTTTAACATCTTTGGTGACATGGACAGTGGGATCGAGTGTGCCCTCAGCAAGTTTGCCGATGACATCAAGCTATGTGGTGTAGTTGACACATTTGAGGGAAGGGATGCCATCCAGAGGGACCTTGACAGGCTTGAGAGGTGGGCCTATGCAAACTGCATGAAGTTCAACAAGGCCAAGTGCAAGGTCCTGCACATGGGTCAGGGCAAGCCCAAGCACAACTACAGGCTGGGGGGAAAATGGATTGAGATCAGCCCTGAGGAGAAGAACTTGGGGGTGTTGGTGGACAAGAAGCTCAATATGAGCCAGCAGTGTGCGCTTGCAGCCCAGAAAGCCAACTGTGTCCTGGGCTGCATCAAAGGAAGTGTGACCAGCAGGTTGAAGGAGGTGATTCTCCCTTTCTACTCCACCCTCATGAAACCCCGCCTGGAGTACTGCATCCAGGTCTTCAGTACAAGAAAGACATGGTGCTGTTGGTGTGAGGCCAGAGGAGGGCCATGNGGGGGTTGGAACTAGATGATCTTTGAGGTCCCTTCCAACCCAAACCCTTCTATGATTCTGTGTATCACTGTAAATATTTACCCCAACACTGTGGGATGTGACAAGATTAGTTCTGTGTTGAGGCTTCCTTCTTTTATCCATGTGTTTGGCTGCTGCTCCCAATGATGAAGAAAAATACCCAGTAGGATGAAGAGTCAAAATAAGACAGTTTTAAGTTTCATAGACTTCTTGCGCAGTTCCTCCTTCCCACTCTCCATTCCTGCCTTTGTGATTGTGTCTGTATATGGTAAATGAGATGTACTATACTGTATGTGTTGCAAATCACTGTCTTTTGCTTTAGCTTTTACCAGATTCGTGCATCTATGAAAATTCCTCCAAGAATTCCACACAAATTAGAAGCTAGCTTGTTACATGCAACGGGTAAGTGCAAAAAGTTCTGATAAATGAGGTCATTTTATTGCCTTGCTAATTAAGGGAGCATGCTTTTTGTCTTATATTGTTATTACTAATATAAAAGTGTTTTTAATTTTGTTCTTAACACAATAAAAGTATAACTCGTTTCATGATGACCTGCTAAAACCTAGCTTGTTCTTAGCAGTGAGACTTCAAAGTTGATTACGAAATTTGTGTTACTGTTTTTCCTCTGTTAATTCCCTTTGCTGGTAGTAAAACCTAGTGATTCCTTCATAGTAGTGTCTTCTGTTTTTTCCACTGTTTGGTTCAGTCTTCTCTGTGTTTCAGACTAAGATGACCAAGGGCAGATGTCATTTAAGTAGATATCCTTAAAGTAGTGGAGAACTTTAGATACAGACACTTACACAGATTGCCAAGCCCATTTTTTTCCAAAAAGAAGACTGAAAGGATCCGGTCTTGCTGTTTTCAAACTGTCTCTCTGGCTGTCAGGTGGCAAAGTTGAAAATTGATTTAACCTCCTGAACAGAATTACCCACTTCTTCATCTTTTTTTTCCTTTGTTTTGTTTTGTTTTTTAAACCTGGCACTCACTTTTGGTTTCTTTGTCCAGGCAAACTGAACCTGAAGAAATCTGTTAGTGCTCTCCTAATTCTGTTAAGCCCACACCTCAGCATGCTGTAAAAATGTGAAAAGCAATAATGAATTTAGTGTACAAATGACAGGTGGATTCCTTGGAATTGCAAGGAAGAAAAACCTACTACAGCCTGAGAAAGTGTGATTACTGAAACCTGAATTTTTGAGCCTGTTTTAAAAGTAACTCTCAGTAGAGCAACAATGTAGATCGTGAAATGTAGTCATCCTTCCTGGATATTTTGTGGATTTGTGTGAAATAAATAATTCTTACGAACCAAGATTACTCCACTTCAAAGGCAAATTTTAGTGTAGTTTAGGGAATTTAGCTCGGCTAAACTGATGCTTTAGTAAACAATAAATTTTAATAGTGTCACTTCATGATATGTTTAATATTACTGAAAAAAAGTTTTTCCATTTCCTAGTATATTTTAGAATGGTCTTCAGTTATTTTCTTCAGAAAGCTGCAATCTTGTCAGTAAATTGTGACATACGTATTAGCTCCTTTGTCTCTCATTGCTAGACATAAAGGATGTAAACATTAAGATTATAATTGGATGTGAGTTTAGATTGGCAGTGCTGTCAAAAAAAAAATCCAGTCCATGATTCCCCCTGGCCACTCCTTCTTACCTTCATGTTGCTGTGTGCTTTGTTGACACAAGTGCCTGATTTGACCTGGGAACTCGACTGGGGAATTCATTCAGCTGGCAAGCAGCCATTTCACAATAAACCAAACCCCTCCAAATCCCCAAACTAGGGTCCTTTCAAGATGTCTCCGGTTGGTTTATCAGGTAGGTATTGATAATGTTTGTGCCACAACAGACAGAAGGGTACATTGTACTAACGTCAATGAAAGGACCTTAGTCTGTCCTTCTTATGGATGTGGTCATGCTTGGCCTTGCTGAGGACCTCTGCCTTCCATTTGTTTCAGCTGCTTGCTCAATTTAGCAGAGCTGAACACCGTATCTGTAACTCACAGCTCTCCTGCTCAAGGTGGTGGAATAGCCGATGCCAGTTACTGAGACTGCCAGTATTTATAGAAAATAGCTGCTGTTATGCTACCTGTGGGCTAGCATGAAGAGGGTTGACTCAGTATCTGAAAGTGTCTGTTGCTTGTTGACCATAGAGGAGGCTGGACAGGAGCCCACAACTCCCACTCTTGAGAATGGTGTCCTTTGTTGGTCAGGTACCTCTGCCTGTACTTTTCTATTGTTCTGTCTTCCTCATGCTTATCTCTAAATCTATTCCCTTTGACAGCGTCATGGTTTTCCCACTCCAGTCCAAGCCATTTTGCCTACTTCTAGCTCTCAGTAGCCTCTGCACAATTCATCTGCAGTTTCCCTACCTTAACTTTGTTTTCCTCTCTCCCACAGACTGTTTGATCTATCTCTTCCTTTTATTTCCCCAAGTCAAAGTCACAGTTTTTCCCTTCTTCCTGTTCCTTTGCATCTCCTTCGACCCCTTGCCCAGCCCTTCCCAGCTCTGCATGAGTTCCCATGATAATTTATATCCAGTTTTCTTCCATTTCTGTTTCCCACGTCTTTTTCTCTAGAGTTGCCCAGGCCCCAGGACAACCATCATTACAGATGTGATATGGCAGGCCACTTGCTATAGCTCCAGCCTTGTAAAGGTCTCCTGGCATTCTTGTAATTTGAAAGGAGATGTAGTTATGCTCTAGAAAGTTAAAAGCAAAACGTATGTCATTCTAGCCTGTATGAGGCTGTTTCAGATTTGAGGCTGTTCTGAATTCCTCCTTCTATCAGAAACTCGTGGCTGTTTTTGTTTTGGTTTGGTTTGGTTTTTTTTTTTTTTTTTGGGGGANTTTTTTTTGGGGGGGGGGGCGTGGAGGAAGGAAAAAAGAACAAATTAGGAATGAGATGTCCATTTTTATGGTGCAAGAATAAATTAATTCACCACTGTTTTTTCCCTTCCGTTGCTGAGATGGCTTTTTGTGTTGATAGAAGCCTAGAAAGAGTCTTGGCCAGTCAGTGCATAGGTGATTTAAAAAATAGTAGTTCTGCCTTGTTGACCTCACATTTGTGAGACCTTGCTCCCCACACAGATGTGGCTCAGCCTGTTGCTGGTGTGCACTTTTCCTCTTCGACTCCTCTTTCCCAGTTCTGAGGGTGCTGTTTCATGTTACGCTGAAGTCAGCAGAACTGAGGGCCGTAACTCAGAATTGGAAGTGGGACCTTGGCCATGTGTCTCCGTTACTTCTTTTGTATCAGACGGGAGTGGGACATCCCTTTTGCTGATGCTGTCTGGTTATATCAGATTATGTGTCATGTGAAACCATACCTGCTCTGCCCTTCACCTGTAACAGATGACACAGATGGATATAAGCTGAAAGTGACATTATATATAGGGGGATTACTCTTTAATGATTTGGCTTTTGTAAGCATTTTAGCCTCCAGGACACCTAAATTGATGATAAGTGTGAAAGCACTTCAGCAAATCCCGGTATTTTTATTTGTTTCTAGTTTCTGAAGAGAAGTTGAACTAAGATGTTCTGAAGATTGTAGAGTGGGAATATTTGCCAGGTGCAGCCTCTCAGAGGCCTGTAGATCCCAAATCTTTAAAGAGCGAATTTTGCAAATACTTTTTTCTTTTGTGGATTCCTTTGAAGTAATTTATTAAGAAGAATAATAAGAATTTAAAAAGATGTTTTGTACCCCCGTTTATGCAACTTCTAAGATTTTGTGTTCTGGAAGAGGTTAATGTTTTTTAGCCTGCTTGTAGAGGAGTGATAAGAAAGTGTCAGTATTTCTGTTACTTTTGTTCTTCCAAGTTCCATCTTCTTCTATGTGTTGTTTCACAGGATGGTGCCCATTGTGATGTTTCCTGTGCGATAACCCCTTGCTATTATGCTAAGTACATCCTCAATAACTATTTTAAACCATTCCCTTTCTCATTTCTTCTACAAGTCTTTGAGCCTTTTTTTAGCACAGGAATCCCCAACCATTTATCCCACTTTTCTGGACTCTTTTTGATAAGCTGCCTCTGGACTGAAAGCAGAAGTGTTGTACTGAATGAGAAATGTAAGGTTCAGGTGGTACACTTGGATCTGGTCTGGCTGGAGTAGTATGCAAAGATCTAAAATGAAAGAATGAACCACCTCTGTTCTTGATTAATTCAGTCGAGTGGTACATGCCATTTAGCCTCTTTGCCTCATCTGTAGGTAATTAAGAGTTCTCAGTGTGGTTAAACCTTGCAAATCAACATGAGTGCTGAATGAAACAACACAGATTTCAGGTTTTTTATTAGAATTTTTGATGCTTAGAATGTCTTACTCCAATTTGGAGCAAAGCAAAAATTCTTCAGTCTAGAACTTGTATTAAAAGCAAATTACATTAAAAATATTGATACAGTATTTCTTTGAAACAAAATGCACTCCTTCAGGCTCCAGCAGTTGCTGACTGAAATGGAAACTGCTGATGGTGTTGGTGTTATAGTTTTAAGAGTAAAGATGAAAATGATAGGAATGATAGTTCCACTTACTAGCTGCTCTGGAGTTTCAAGATTCTAGGCCAATTATACTTGTTTCTTTTTTCAGGTGCAGATCTTGCCTTTCCTGCTTCAATCCATGACAATGTAGTTTGCAGTAAAACATTTCAGATTCTTTACAAAAATGAGGAAGTTTCTGTGAACGACGTGATGATTTTCAAAATAAAAATGCTGTTAGATGAGAGGAAGGTAATCTGCTACTCAATTTACTATATTCAGATAATTAAGTCTTTGTTATGTACCATTTGGATTAGTATAAATAAGAGACCTGAAAAGATTTCGTGCTTCTACAATTTCTTTTTAGATTGAGGAGTCTCTTAATGAAATGAATTTTCTGCTAACATTAGATCTACACTTCACGGATACAGACTATTCGTAAGTTTAAATATAGAAAATTTTATTAAAGCAACAATATATGTTAACTTTTTTAATTGATTAAATCTGTACTATATATAGATGTAGTGTGTTCATATTAGACATATATAAGGGTAAAAAAGAAGTCCAACACTGAAATTTGTTAAGATTTCATAACTGTTTTTTCTCATTCTGACACTTTTTTTCATTTTTGTTTTTCCTGGGGGAGATGTCATTGCATTCCAAATTATAAAGCTAGGCTAAATTGCTATCTGCATCAGTTATTGAAAACTTGCACTTTAAATATGATTGTTCTAATTGTATGTTGTTTTGTTTTAATTTCTTTTTAGACCAGATGACCTGAGCACACTACAGCCAATTAGTAGCCGAACTTTAAAGTTGCACTTTAACTTACACCGGGGCCTTCATCATTACGTCAATGTTATGTTTGATTACTTCCACCTTTCTGTCATATCAGTTATAGTCCATGCTTCTTTGGTTGCTCTGCATCAGCCATTGATAAGGTAAGCTCTTATTAATAAAATGCAAATAAATTATTGAGTGTCCAAATGCAAATGTTATAAAAATAGTATACTTAGGAAGGAGTTAAATCTTTGACCAATATAGTTTTCTTTATGATGATTTTGGAATTCAGGGCCCAGAGGGATGAGAAACTTCTTGTTTTCAAAGTTACCTGGAACAAATTTTGAGTTTGTTTTTGTTAGGAATACGTAGTGTAGAAGAGAGATAATACCCAAGACCAGAGAAGAGGAGGAATGCATAAATATCTGTATTTATACATGTATATTTACATGTATAAATATTTATACATTTTCTTAATTGAGAAGATCTCACTCTAGTTAGTGACTGAAATAGGTACCATTAATACAAATAGGGCATCTTCTGTTCGCTGTCTTCACAGTTTTCAGTTACTACTGTAATGGCAGTGATGTCTGCAAATGATGCATGTACCATTTTCTTAAGTAAATGGAACTCAGCAATTTCATTTTCTCTTTTAAAAAGCTTTTGCCTGATTTTTACTAAAGCCTTTTTATTTCATTGGCTTGTGTCACCCTTTGCAATCTCTGTTTACCTTGCTTCTCTGTCTCAAAAGTCAGTGTGAAAAAGGGCCATACAGTCAGTCTCATGTATGATGTGCTCTTTACACAGCTTTTTCTTTAGCATATCTATTTTTACCTTCTTTCATGGTCTTCAAATACACCGTGCTACTTCCCCAAGTTTCTTCATATTGAAATTCAGGCTGTGCCATAAATGTCCAAACCTTTAGCTTAAGTTACTCCCCCTGCTTGTCCCTGTCTTCACGCAATGGAAAGCTAAGTCTGTGTCTATGTTAGACAGTTGTTCTGTGCAGCAGGACTGTGCTGGTTTGGAAGATTCAGCTGGCTTTTTTTCTTTTTTGGCTCCTTTTCCCCTTCAAGTTGGATTGTTTTGGTGATGTGTTTTAGGCATGGTTATATAGTAACTGAACTGGCACATCTGGTGCAGCATTATTTGGGAGAGGAACAAGTAGTGAGGAGGTGGGAATTATCTTAAGCTAGTATTGTTGTTGAAGACTTCATCTGATAAAATAATGCACTTAAAGTAGCTGCATGTGTGTGAAGTGTCACACTGTACCACGAGTGAAATTCAAGTGTTTCCCCTGTATTCATTCCACAGCTGTAGGGTCAAACTGCACTTCGTTATGAGAAAATGAAAAACAGGTTTTGTTATTAATTTTCAGTCAGAATTGTATTTGTTCCTTCTGATTTTTTTAAAAGGCTACAGAAAATGTGATGTTTTTAATAAAATTCTTCCTCTGTTTCTGGCTTTTCAAGTGGTGATACACTACTGCTGTTTAATTTGAACCTCAACTTGATATAGCTTGTATAAAGAGATACTGAAACAAAACAGCAACTTCCATGCTGCTTCAGTTATCTTTAGAGTAGAATATTACTGGTGTCCACAAAATTATTTTATGAATCCAAGTTGTCCTTTAAATCTGTTTGGGGTGGAGAGAGGAAGAAACCTTGAAATTCACAGTATTTTATTTCAGCTGGGCTATCACATACTGTTTAGTTAGTTAGTTTAGTCCTTGTTACTCCTCGAGGAGCGTAGGGCTGCAACAACACTACGCCATCGGACCCGGTGGTGTGGTGTTGTTGCAGTTTCTGTAACAATCACATATTGTAGTATTTAGAAAATACTTTATAGTTGCTATAGCCATATCACGCTTGCTTTTCTGGAGTACCTCTTTCTGAAACACCTGGACATTGCAGACTTCACTCCTCTTCATCCTTTGGGCTTTCCTGGGTGACAGTTTGCTTCTCTGTTTGGGTCATGCTCACATTATTGGCACACCTTCCTTTCTTAGGGGGTCACTTTCTGAGTGTTTTCATTTTCAGTGGCAAGGTTCTCCTTCTTTTGGGAACAGCTAGTATTAACACTTTACTTGAAAGAGAGGAGATAATTCCACATGGTTACAGCCCCGGAGTCCTGTACAGTTGAGGGTAATAATTTCTTAAATTTCTCCAAATAGCTGGAGACAAGCTTTGAAGAGAATTGCCTTAGAAGCACTACTCCTTTAGTGCAGCACCAGAGACTCAACTGAGGTATCTGGGCCGTCCTGAGGGATTCTAAAAGGGCAGCCCACCATGCTAGAAACTTTCAGAATATTACTGAAAGTCCTGCTTTCTACTACTTTTCAAGAAAAATCAATTATTTTTAACTATGATAGATCTGTGACACATAGTATGTTCAAATTACAAATTCATTTGTGTTTTTTGCAGTTTTCCTCGCCCAGTGAAGAATACATGGTTGAACAGGAATGCACCAGCACAAAACAGGGACTCTGTGATTCCTTCTCTTGAAAGCGTGGTCTTTGGCAATAACTACACAAAACAGTTATCAGCAGATGTAAGAATATATCAGTATCACATTTTATTTTGTTGGGCAGTGTGAATTTTATCTTTTCTGCAGAAATATTACTTGACAAAGAATGAACTTTTTTAAACTTACTGTGGTGTGCAACGTGATATGGGAAATGAGAAGAATTGTTCCAAAAGGCTATGTTACATGCTTCAGGAACATGCAGAGGGAAAGCTTACAATATTTAGTGTTTAACCTTGTTTTTAAGATATCAGTCTATTGAAAACTGCAAAAATATGGATGAGGTTCTTGAAAAGAGACAGTTTGTGTTATCAATCTTTTTAGATACTCTGTTAACACTTCATTTACCGTACAAAATCTATATGTGCCTCATCTTTTTTTTTTTTTTAGGGATGCAGTTTTGTTGTTTCAGAGTCTTTCCTCAGCCATGCCTATAATTTCCACTATACGCTTTGTGCCAGTTTGCTGCTTGCTTTCAAAGGGTTACACAGCTATTTCATCATGATAACAAAGGAGCTCCCCTCTACTCACCGAATTGAACTGGGTATGTTGAATTTAATAAAACACATCACTGTCCTCTTGATGTTTTTATATTAAAAATACCCTCTTCTAGACTAAACTGACATAAATTTCATACATCTTGTATATCTAAAATCTTTTTGCTTGAACTGTGCTGGAATTTAATAAGGAAAAAAAAACCCAAGTACTGTCACATTACTAATCAAATGAGGAGGTAACTGCCTGAATTTATGCAAATATATTTTTTCATGTTGGTCTTGATTTGCCCTGTTATTTCAAACCACTGTGTTTAGTGGTGAGAAAATTAGAGAAACTCTTAAGTAGCGTGCTGTACTTGGTTTTTTGTTCTAAGGAAACATTGTATATTTCTATAAAAATTGGAACCCTGTAAGCTTTGATTTTTACAATGGAAATTTATCTGAAAAAAGACCTACAAAAAGAAATTGCTGCTGACTCAATTTGTAGTGTAACTTTTTTAATAGACTTTGTCACCTAAGAATTAGGGAAAGACCTGAATATACAAGAACTGTTTCTATAAAGCTGAGTAGTTAAAATACACTTTCAGAGAAGCTATTTCTTTAAATAAAGTTAAAATTAAACTCTTACGGGACAGTCATTTAGAAAGAAATTCAAGTTCTATGGCAATGAAGACTGCTAGTAACTACATTTGATAAAAATAACTGTGAAAATACTACATGAAATATAATGAATAGAAATGTGTGTTACATTTCTGTAGAATGCAGGTGTATTAGAGAGCCCAGCCTCAACTTGTGAACTAGGAGAGCAGTGAAAGTAAAAAAGGAAAATAGATTGGCAATATAAAGGATGGTTTAGACTTTTTTTCTCATCAAGTATATACCTTTTTAGTCATGTAAAGTTCTATTTAAATCTGAAAAAACAGGTCTTTTGGAATTTACATTAATTGTAGACAGCATTTATTGATTTTATATTGTTTAATTTTACCAATGTCAGAACTAAGCATTATGAAACAACAAGGTTGGAACTTGAGATATGAAAACTATTGTAAAAATGTGATGTGGCCAATTAGTGATTCAAAGAAAGAATGTTTCATTTGTATATTACAAAATACAAAGATATCTTTTGAATTCCTTTTTTTTTTTTCCCCTGAGGGAGGGAGTGCATTACAAACCTGTACATATAAAAATGTCAGAAACAGAGTTTTTCGTTATAGAGGCAAAAATACTGCTACAGTTATGATGCAAAGAATATTTCTGTGTCAGTTAATCTTGATATGGAGGGGAACACCCTTTTAAAGGACTGACTCAACTCTTCGTCTTCCTTTTAAGGGCAAAATGTGCTTCTTCCCAAATAGAATCTGTTGGCATCATTATTGTAAGGACAGGCTTAGACTAAATCCAGATACTTAAATGTTTCAGATAGGACCTTCAGTTCCCCATAAACACTCTTACAAAATACATACGTAATAGAAAAAAGCCAACCATTGAGTAGCATAGTTGGGTTGTATCTTTCAAACCTCATTGAAGTCACCAAAAACATTTTTGTAAGCTTCAGTGGAACTTGAGTCAGACCTTTTGTCATTTCTGTGGGTAATTTAGCTTACCTTTAGGAATGCAAGCTTGAACAGAAATGCTCCAAATAAATATGTGAAGAGAAAATTACTACTTACATTTAACATTCGTTGTACATATTCTGCTGACGGTTTGTTTCTGCTGGGTTTTATTTTGTTATTTATAAGTCTCTGCTAGAATTACTTTGTTTTCTTATTTGTAAATCTTTTTTTCATTTATTTCAGTTATTTTGTATATACATTGATTGGAAAAATTGATGTAACAAAAAGGACTAATAATGTAAATATTAATTATGCTACTATTACTCACCTTTTGCTCATGAAAAATAACTAATGCCTACCATTAACACCACTTTTTTTTAAATCCATCAGCAGTAAAAAAACCCAAAAAAACCTAAACTGTGTTTCTGTGATGTCTATAAAGAAATTGAAGCTTTCTGGACTTCACAAAGTACACAATTGTCATTTGCATTTATTTTTACTTTTTAAAGTAAATGAACTGTTTTGTAGAGGAGATTTTATGTGTGAAGATTAAATAGGCATTGCTGAAGAGAATCTCAAGTCCTGTTTAAATCCCAGAATCATCACATTTTGTTTTAAATTAAATTACTATCTTTTTAATTTTGTTTCTTCTGTTTGATTTGCTATTGCTCTGTCATACAATTTTAACACAAGACAGTGATTTTGCAGAAGCATGTGCAGACAACTGTTGGACTCAATAACTGTAATTGAGCATTTAAGTATTATTGGTTTCAGGAAATAAAAAATGCTAGCATAATGTATATCACGAGTGATATCTAATCTAGAAACTACACTAAAATTATATGCTTTCATGTACTGATCTAACTGCACTAATTGCTAGGCTAGCAATAAGCTTTTTTACTAACTTTAAGGCAAATAATAAATCAGAGATGAAAAAAAGGAGTGTAGTAACTAGTCATGTGTGTGCAATCCCTATAACTAGCCAAGGCCAGCATGCAGGTCCTTTATGAACGCCTTCTCAGAAGAAAATATCCACGAACCCAGAGAGACGCCTATCTAGGTATGTTTTCAAAGCAAGTGATATAACCCCTCAGATTTTTACTAATAACACAAGATATTATATTTTTATTAATAACCTAAAATATTATATTATTTTGTAAACAGGAACACTATTTCACCATTCAGCCATAGTGAACATCTGTTAAACTCTGATGAAGTCTACAGAATCGAGCTACTTATTTTTAGACTGAATATAGATAATAAAACAAGAAATTACTACTTTTGGTTTAGTGTTGTTCTATTTTACAAAACAAAAATGAGTGAAGAGTTCAGTCAGTTGTCACCATTTAAATAAAGTAGCTAAAAATTATACTTTCCATTTAATTCATCACAGAGTCCATTTTTTAGATAACTTAAAAATAACCTGAGAAATCTTTCAGGTTACTTCTGGTATCTCAAGGCTTGATTCCTCCAAACACTACACAAGACATTCTCAAAGCTTAAAGTGCGTTTGTCCACATCTAAATGGCCAACTCTCCCTTTGGAGAGTGTCAGTGTTGGCCTGATGCTGGACAAAGGACGACACTGCTGTTGAAGCACAAGGAAGTTTGTGATGGGAAAAGAATAAAATGGCAGTTCAGTCCTTAGCTTAATTCTCTATAGTTGCATTTTGTTTTTTTTCTAAAAAGAGAACAAAACTATTTTTAGCAGGGCCAGCAAAATTCCATCAGATGATTGTTGGATGTTAATATTTAATTAATTTAATTTAATCTGCCGTAGAATGTTAATATTTAATTTTTTTGTCTTGTGTTGTTTCTACTCTGATTTTGGTTGCGATTTTTTTATTTATAACGTAGTTTGGGATTTTCCATAATGATTTTAGACTTCAGAGTTTTAAATGTTGTTCAAAGCCTATTCTCAACTGCAGTGTGACAAACAAGATAAATAACCAGTAATGTCCCAAAAGTAGTATCATATCTTCAACTGTTTTCATATATTTTCAGAATAATTATTTTCAAGTACTGTTTGGCTAATATAGGTGTCTGTAGTTTCTTCAAAAACATTTTCTAAACTTGTTTCTGAGAGCTTCATGCATTTCTGCAATTTGCATGTTTTCTCAGAACTTTTGTGTGAGTTAATTTGTTTGGCATTAAGCTTAAACCTAAGTGTAAAGGATGCAGTTAGTTGAAAATCAATATATACTTACCAAATCTAGGTAGTATTATTCGAAGACAAGTTGAGTAAACACACGGTTGCCATTCTGTAAACCTTTGTTAATTATCTATATCTTAAATTTATTATTGTGGCTTTCAAGGCATGTTTTGTTGGTGTATGCTTTCAAGAAACATTATAGGGTTTTTCCTTAACACTGTGTTTCAAAAATTAATTTAAATTGAAATATTTGTTACAGACAATTTTAAGGTTTATAAATTGTTCCCCTGTTACTGGTACCTCAGGTGTAGAAGAAAATCAAAACAGTACTAAATTGTTATTTAATTGATCAGATTTCCTTGAGTAGAATAGGAACGATTAACAACAAAAAACATGTTACATGAAGGAATAAATCTTTTTTCTTTATAAATAAGTCATTCAAGGTTTAGATCCAGTTTAAGCTGCAATACCATGGAAGATTGATTTGCTCTTAACATTGAGCTATGGAGAGAAAGATCAATTAAAGAACAGCTTTATTTGACTAAAACATAATTCCTCAGACAATTAAAGAATTGTATTTATATTCACGTAGCTTGCAAATCAGGTAAATAATATACCTGTAGAAAAATGGTATGGAAGTAAGGTATCTCTGGAAAGTCTGAGGTAGAAGAGGAATTGTATTGCCTTGTATGTGAACAGTGACATTGCTGCTGAATAGCTGAGCAGCTCTCAATGGACAGTCTGCAAACTGTATCATCTAAATTAAAGTATTGTCAAGTATAATTTTGAATGGAAGATGGGTGTCCTTGACAAATTATCATCATAAGTGATCATGACACTCAATTGCAAACCTTTTTTTTTTATTAATTGTGTTTTGTCTTCAATCTCAGAAATTAGTAAGAAATTATTTTAATGGGAGTTCCTAATTTACTTCATTTAAAGTTGATTGTGGCATTTAGTATGGCTTCAAGTTTTATTTGATGGGTTCTTTCCGTTTAATGTTTTTAAATTGTTTTGTGAGATAACTGCTTTTACTTTGCAACTTGGAAAGTACATTTTTCATGGTTATGTCCTCTCATCTTTCAGAAAACATAGATGTAGAAGTTCGTCTTACAGAATTGTGTGAAGAAGTAAAGGTACATTTTTTTCATGTATTAAATAAGTGAAATAACTATAAAAGTAGAGTGCTGATTTCATATGCTACTTGGGAATAAACTGTTTGTTTCAGTGATAACTTCCTGTATCTTTTTTGCCAACACTTATTTCAACTCTTCCTCATTCAAAGAGAAATTGCTGAACTGATTCCAAAACTTAACTATTGATCCAGTGGCTGGGTATGTCAGTAGTAGCTGTGGTAACTTTTGTATATCATGAAACTGAAGAATATAGAAACGTGGATTACTTGTGGATTCCTGCATTTATAATTTGAATTCTTTGCGTTTGGTGGTATCACCTAACAATGTTAGAAGATCAAGCCGTAGTAGTAAGTTGTACCAAAGCATCCAAGTCATCCCCTCATCTGGAAGGTCTTGTCCTGAGGCTGCCTTTCTGTGCATTCTCAAGGAAATACTGTCTACTTCAGATTACTTAGATTTGTCTCGTCAACTCTCTCCTTAGTCAGAACTAGCCCCAGCTGAATAGCTAATTTCATTGTCACAGCAAAGTTGAAAGATTGCCGTGCTTTGCTGCTGAGTGGACTGTCTGCCCAGCTTTTGCAGAACAGTAGATTTACCTTTCATTACTGTAGAAGTAGTATAACTGCAAGGAAATAGAATACTGGCTTTGAAAGGGTATTACTTGTATAACTGGAGACAGAGGCACCACAGCTCTCTATGGGCAGCTAATAATCTTACTTTATATATTAGAAGTTTTTCTACATTTACATAGCTTCGGTGAATTCTTTAGTTTCTCCCTTAGCTTGCAAAAGTATGTTTATATTTTTTCTTTTTTCTCCTTTTTGTTCTTTTGTGCAGCTCTCATCAAAAGTTCTTCCTCCTCTTATTTCCATGCTCACCTGCTAAGTTGGTGTTTCAGTATTTGCAGTTCTTTTTTCTAATTGCTCTTTAGTATTGCTGAAGTTGGGTCTTTACTTCTTAAATTCCTTGCCTCAGTGCCATATGTGCCTGCAGTTACTTTCTGAAAAACTACATTTCTGTGAAATGGGCAGGGAACTTAAGCTTAGCAGTCTACAATTAACTTGTGTGGCACTATATCACAGGATTATAGTACATTGTTGAGAAAGAAAAACTTGTTTCGCGCTGAATTTGTCTTTGTGTGATCTGGTTCTAGGAAGCCGATACTGTAACACTGCTTCCTGATTAGGTATAAAGTGTATGTAGATATATAGCGTCATATAAATGTTATTGTAAGTTGTGGCTATTCTGAAATGGAGATGTCTTTATTAAATTTTTATGATTGTATCAAGTTTAGAGTAACATACCGAGTATCGTTTTTCTGTTTTCTAATTCTAATCCCTTTTAGGCACACTGTATTTTTGCATGTTAGAAAATACAACAGTTGCAACTCAGTTATGGTTGCCATAAATGGAATTGTTGCTTTAATTTAAGGTCAATTAATTTAATTCTAAGAGACAATTGGATAATATTTAAAGCAACGTAAAATAATTTGTTAGTGTTGTAACATAGGTGAATTCAATTCTGATACTTGGACTCATTTGGAAGTTCCTTTTAAAATTAAAATTCTCATTAAGACAAAGTACGTTGTTTTTTTTTTTCTTATTCTTGTCTGTGCATTCTGGTCTTATCTGTTAATCATGTAAATATGTTTTCCTGACTTCAGAAAATGGAAAACCCTGATGAACTGGCAGAACTTATAAATATGAATCTTGCTCAGCTTTGCTCACTTCTAATGGCTCTCTGGGGGCAATTTCTGGAGGTCATTACCTTACAGGAGGAGGTCACAGCATTGCTCGCACAAGAGCATCACACGTTAAGAGTAAGTATTGACTCTGGCTTTAGAAACTCTGGCATGTTCATGCTCTTACTAGGACAGACTGTTCGGGAAATATGTCTCAAAATGAGACTCCAGGTTCTAATTTTTCTAGTTTTATTTGGGAAGGTTAGTTGGAATCATAAAGGGAGCTGTTGTATTGCATTTGTTAGCTTGTGTATCGTGTTGTTAGAGCTTATTCTTGGAATATAATACATAAAATACATTATTTATGTTTACAAACCAACTAATTCATTGATCTTTTGAATAAGAAATGCAGTTCAGAAGGCAAATTGCAGTCTGTGGAAAAAGATGTATTTGTACAGAATGATGTATTTTTATGCAGGAGCCATGCCTAGTGCCCACCCTGCATTTTACTTCCCTACTGCATTTAGGCTGCCTGCTTACAACATAAAACAAAATGTACTTTCCTTCTGAAATGTGAATTTGTAACATTCACAAGCTTTGAAAAGTCTCTTAAGTGGGATTTTAAAAAAAGAACAGATGCATCAAAACTGATCTGGCATGTAAGTATGTGTGCATATGTATAAAAATACATATAGCGAGTACCTACACACACAGTTGATCTGTATATGTGTATATACAGTTGCTGTGGGCTTTCCACACATAAAACCCACAGCAGTGCTGGTTCCCATAGTGAAATATTTTCAAATATGAACTAAAGCATTACCCTCACTTTCTAATAAATAGATATTTTCTTCCCATCTTTTGTGACCATGGATTTGAAGAAAACAAACATTTGAAGGTTTTCAGAGAGTAAGATTCATTAAACCAAAACCAAATAAATAATGACACCCACCACCCCTACTCATAGCACAGCTTGATCTTCAGCTGGCCTGGCATCTTTACTGTCTGACATAGCAATATGTGTATTTGTCTCACACACATTATAGAGTAGGTCATTTTAGGAGATTATCTAGAGGCACTTCTTGTCCAGCCAGTTGCAGAGAGCTTGTTAGAAGGTCTGGTATATGAGAATACACCTTATCACTGCTTTGCAATAGTCACAATCCAAAACAAAGCCTTTATTTCTGGAAGATTTTATTTGTCTCATTAGCATTTCTGTCACTTGCATGAAGACCCTTTCTGTTTTGGTTCTGGAGGGGAAACTGATTATGAAGGATACTTGGACTGTGGTCTTATGTACAGACTTGATAAATCACATTATTTAATGAGGGAATCATGGTTGTGGAAACAGCCTATTCTGGAGAATAAATGGAATCTTTCAGAAGGAGCACAAGGATTATTTGTTAGACATGCTAGGCATAGGAAAGTGCAAGCATTTTACTGGCTATCTATGAATCTTACCACCTTTCTGTGCTTTTCATATAAATTCTGGAATCCTTCAAGTTAACTAGCAGAAGGTATGAAATGAGAATATTGTTTCACTTAACCTGCACTTGCATTCAACTGCTGGTATGTTAGTGTTTAATAAAACCAAAAAAAGTATTAATACTTTTATTGCTCCAACTTTTTTTTTTTTTTAAAGATACTTCTAATATGGGTGGTTTTGAAATCTCTGTAAGTCATTCTCTCAAGGTCTCAAATACCTTTACTGAATTTTACTGCAGTTACTTTAGGGAATATAAATCAAAGTACTTAATTATACTATGTGAATTGAGATATTGTGCATATTATAAGTTTGTCTGTGATGCTTTCCAGTTTTCACAAAATTTGAATAGGAGTTCACTTTCTCTTTTGTTTTAAAGTATCATTTGATTTCACGCCTGCATTTTTTCCCTTGCCAGTTGCTGTTAATCCCACTTGTTTTGTTACCTGTCACTATGCATAAACAAACTTACTTAAAGCACTACATCATATTTAATTTTTTCTTTTTTTTAATAAGGAAAACCCAAATTATTCTGTAATAAAAGGTGTAGAAATACTCTTACCTAGAGATATGAATCCACACTTGCAGCATAATGGTGTGGGGATGAAGAATCTTACATAGCGCTCAGTATAGCTTGCTAATGAGGAACACAGAGTCTCTAAAACTTAGGAGCCTTCTAAGTTGAGCTCTGGTGACACTTGTTATAACTGAAAAAGTTGACCTTATTTTATTTTTTAAAGAAGTGGCTAATTGCTATTTCTTGCTGAGTTCTGCAGTTACTGGATACTGCATTATCTACCCAAACATCAAAGACTGAAAAAGAGACGCAGGACATGGGTAATCTTAAACTTACCTTTTTATTTAGAGCTTGATAGTGAAGAGCAAGCAGGCTGACTCTAAAATTCAAATAATAAGGCACTAAGAAGCAAATTCTACCTTAGCCAACTTACCGAGAACCAGCAATGTGTTGTTACTTAATTTTACAAGCACCAATTTGCAAATGTGACACCTGTTTTCTGTACTCCAAGATGTGAAGAGCTTGCGTGAATACTTTGCAAATATGTGTAATTAAAATATATGTAAAAAGATGTAGCTCCACTGGGCTTCCCACATGGCAGTAGGGCGGGAGCCAGCAAGCCATAAATTCAGTAAACTTTTAAATTAAAAAGAGATGGTAAATTTGAGCCTTGACATTTTAAAAAACATGTTTGGTAGTTGATTTTGGATCCTGTCTTGCAGTGCGTAGTATAGTTGTTTGTAATTTGTATTAAAAATCTCTTGAGAATTTATATTCTGAGGGCTTGTGTAAACTTCTGAGAAATGTGCAATGACCATGTTTCACTACAGGCATTATCTGCACATGTCAAATGAGGCAGGCTTTCTGGTTAATTAATTTAGTTGAGATTTGAGAGATGACCTCCTAATTCTCTTCTTGAGAGAATGTCTGTCCTTTCTGGAATAAGATTTTTGTACTACATGAAAATCTGTCCTTCTAAATAATCCCTTTTATTTTCGAAATTGATATTCTGATGTATTCTCTACTGGGTGCTAAATCTCTTTTAATTTTACTGTTTCATCTTCCAATATTTACAGATTATACATGGCACAGGAAATTTAGTATTAATCTAAGATGAATAAACCCTTTCAGGGAATCATTCATCTAACTGGTTTAGAGACTTGTATTAAAATACACCCCAGAAATGCCTGTCATCGGTATTTGGTCAAATTACTTTCACCCTCTTTGCACAGATGCTTGTTGTTGTTTGGTCCTTGTTACTCCTCGAGGAGCATAGGGCTGCAACAACACTATGCCACCGAACCCGGTGGGATAGTGTTGTTGCAATTTCTGTAACAGATTTTGGTTTTTACATGATTGGGTTGTTAGCCCAAAACAAAACCCCCAACCTGGAGGGCCAGGGTGCAACATTTTAGTCTGGCCTGACGAGGCACGCAAGCCACCACACCACCACAAGGTAAGTTGCACCAACTAGTGGTGGGCACAGATGCTTACAGAACAGGTATTTCTGATGAAGTGTTGTTAGAAAATAAGGTTATAATGAGTTAATAGATTTTAAGTATTTAAAAATATTATTTTAATAATTTTACTTATTTTACTTGAGTAATTAAATACTTAAATATTTTCAAATATTTTGAATATTAAGCGCTACATTGAAAAATCAGAACATCCATCAACTACATTATCACTCTGATAAGGTTTACAACTGTGTTGTATTGAAAAAACTGCTTAGAGTATGTTACTTTATATTACAAAAGATTTTCCCACTGTTCACTGTTTCCACTGTTTAGTTCATGTTTGTTCCATAGTGACATCTTCTGGTAGGTCAGAATGTGCTTTTTCAAAATTATTTCCTTCAGGGTGATTAGTCCTGAAATAATGAAAACTGAGAATTAAGATCTCGGACTGCTGCTCATAAATGTGCAGGAACTCAATATATATTCCACAGCAGTTTTTCTCTCTGATTTTTCCTCCTCTTCTGTTTACATTGGAAGACCATAAAAATCCATAATTTTGGGGAGTCTGGAGGGACTAGGAGTAGCAGATACAATTTCCTCCTGCAAAGTCCTTGTGAAATCGGCCCAAGTGCGTAGCGCCTGAGTCATCAGCACCAGCTGGCAGTTGTTCTGGTTCTGCAGAGCCTGTTTGACAGCATCCTAGTAAATGCCTTGGTCTTTCCATAAGTTAAGAAGTGATTAAACATAAGAAACTACTCTTGGTTTGGTTTTTTTTTCTCCATAACGTTGATTTATGTGGGCTTTTGGAGCTTGCTTTCAACTAGTTCTTTACTGTTGCTATTATTCTAAGAGCTGTCTGGAGCTGGTAATCAGATTTGCTTCAAAAGTACCAGAATTACTTAAACAATTATGAGTGGGATTTATTGCAAACAAAAGCAAGCCTTCTTTTTCTTCTGTTTGAGAGGGTGGCAGAATTCTAAAGATCTGGTCTCCATATAACTCCAGTTACTTTATGTGGTAAAGTAATTGCTTGCATCTAAAGTCAAAACCATGTTGCTTGCCTCCTGGGAAACAGCTTTACGCTCTCTTCTTGAGTTGAACCACAGGCATCTACTAACTGAGCAATATTCCTGTTATTGTTTCATTTCCTATTACCTGATTGATTAGGATCTTTATTTCATTTTTAAATTGCTTAGTTTAGAACAATAACCAGTCCACTCCTCATGATCAGTTGTTCTAAAATCTAGTTTTTAACCTGTAAAATTGTTGTCTCTAAGTGTATTGTGTAACAGCCTTCCTTTTTAGGGGAAAGGTTGGGGATTAGGTCTGACAAAATCATGTATTTGCAAGGTGGATGTCTGTTTAGAAAAGCCAGCTGGGAAGACACAGAGGAATACTTAGGAACACCAATTCTAATCCCACATGTGCATGTGTAAACTCCTAACAGAATTTCTGAAGGAAAGCAGATAACGTCTTTTGTGTGGGTGTCTGGTAACTGTTGAGAGTGGAAGTAACATTTACGAGAAAATACCGAGTTTAGTGTTTTCTTTTTACTGCGGAACGTTTTCCATTACTATTAACAGATGATGTTATCACTGAAATTTAATTCTAGGAGGTTGGGACAGGACTTTTAGCTTCTAGTGCAGGTTAGAGATTGGGGGTTTAATGTTTGTGGTTTGGGGATGGTTTCTTTTCTTAAGCACCTTGGAGCAATTTTTTTCCAGTTTTTCTTTTATTAAAAGAAAACAAGGGCAAAAAGTAGAAGCTACAGAACATAAAACTTCATCCAAATGGTATTCTCTAAAAACACTGGGCATTGTATCAGAAAAGAAAAGTAACTCCCCTGCAAGTGCTTATCTCTGAACAGAAGTTAATGTGGTCTTGAAAGTCTGATGTTTGGCAGTTAATGCACGGGATTTGGCAGATAATGCTCAGGATGGACACAGATGCTGGCTTCAGTTCTGAGTGAAGTGAGAGAGCTGAGGGAACTGAACTAGGTCTGATGCTCCACCAGAGACAATGCAAATTCTGATGGTCTGTTTGGGAAATTAGATAAGAGGAACATCCAGAGTATATTGAGAAAATAAAGCAGTAGGGGGCCCAGAAGTGGCTGGTAAATAAATAATGGATTAAATAGACTAGATACATATGTGGTTCTCTAAGTGGGATAGAATTTGATTTTTTTAATTGATTTTTAATTGATATAAATAAATTGTCATTTATGCCCAAGTTAATGCACAAGCAGTTGGCAACAGCCATCGTACAACACGTTCTCTTTTTTGTATGTTCTGTTACTAAAAACAAGACAGTGTCGTACTTCATTGAATTGCCCTTTTTTTTGTTGTCGTTGCAGGTAGTTGGGCCATTGCAAAAATAAAAGTTCTAACAACGCATCTAGATTGAATTAATATTTTTATGTAGTATTAGAAATGAGAGAAATCTCATCTTGCAAAACCTTAACTTTGGGGTTTCTAAATACTGCATTTTTTGACACATTGATTATGTTTTTATTTGTAGTAAATCACTGTATAATTCAGACTCTATTTCCACACTATGTATTTGATGACAAAAAATATGCTTCCCTATGTTATAAAATACCATTTTATTATTGTATGGCTTATTGACTTCAGGACAATCAAGTCCTGAATACAGTGCTTGTAATTAACATATATTTTGTTATTGTCTTTGTCATTTACAACCAAAATCTTTACAAACAAATGATTTTTTTGCACAGTAGTTTACTGTGGGCTAGAGAGTATTCATGGAAAGTTTGAAATACATACTTCTCTGTATTTTGAGGCTGCAGAATATCTAGTGGGTTTCTACTTCTGAAGGTAATCCTCAAGTACATTTAGAAGTGTCGATCAAACAGTCATTTCCTTTCTTCTCATTGAAATGTCTCTTTAATATTTTTGCGTGTTACTGTTTCAGGTGAGCCCTATTTGGATGATCAATTTCTAGGCAATCAACTTTTCAGCAGGCAGTTGAGTCTCATATAATTCCCCTCAGTCATCCAGTGCACAAATTAAAATTCTCATTTCAGTCACTAGTCTTGTCTATGGCATCCTCTTCCTCCCAACTCAGACTTTTAAAAAATAACTGTCTATATAATACATACGAGATAATAACATTGCTGTATAGGAATGCTGGTAGTTTTTCAAAAATTGTATGTAGTATAAAATAAGCTCTAACTGTATTTGGATCTTGCAGGTGCGCAGATTTGCAGAAGCATTCTTTTGTCTGGAGCATCCTCGGCAAGCTGCCCTTGCCTATCAAGAACTACAGTGAGTAACTGCCTTTTGAAGGGCACAGTATGTAGCATGTAGTACTATTATTCTGTAGCTTATGTTGTGTAGAAGTACTGTCTTGCAAAAACACATAACAAGTTCAAGAGAAACTTAGGTTCTAACTATAGATTTGAAGGTTTTAAATGAAAGTTATGTAAGAAGTTATAAAATAACTATTAAAGCTATTGAATAACTAATTAGTAGAAAATCTTCTACTAAAGTGAATTAAACTACTGCTAATTTCTGTTAATATAAAAATCAATAGTTCTATTTTTTTCATGTAGGACTACCTCCTTTTTTTCAGTGCACAAAGTCATCTACAGATGTGTGCAGCTATCAAAAACACTTCCTTCTGCAGTTCTCTTCCACCCCTCCCTATTGAATGCAGTGAGCTAGATGGAGATATGAACTCCTTGCCTATAATCTTTGAAGATCGATACTTAGATTCAATTACTGAAGGTAAACACACCTCACAGTGCAGTTTTCTTTTCTTTTTGAAGAAATGAGCAAAAATTATGCTTGAGTATATTTCTTTACATATCTTGCTGGCTTTAAAGTAGTACATTTATTTGTTAGGAAATGTTTCTTTAGTTTGAGTTTTGAGGATGTGTAAAGTTCTATAATTACTAGTGTTTATATTATAGCTTCAGTTACCTGCATAATCTTGTTGTAAACAATCCTTTTTCTTATTTTTTTTCCCCTTGCTTTATTTGGTGAAAGATCTGGATGTACCCTGGTTGGTAGTTCAGAGTCTTCCAAGGTCGGAGTCCAATAAACTGGATAAATTTGAAGCTGAAGAAGGTTTTGTAGCTGGTTTTACTAGCCCAGAACTGAAAATTAGACCTGCAGGTGCCTCCAACCTTTGGCATTCAGAAAGTGAAAAGACACTAACAAAAACTTTGAAAGGGAAAAATGAAGATGCAAATAAATCCAAAGTTAAGGTTACTAAGCTCATGAAAACAATGAAACCTGAAAACACAAAGAAAGTTGTGAAACAGAACTCTAAGGACTCTGTGGTCTTAGTAGGCTACAAATGTTTGAAAAGTGCAGCACTGGAAGATGCCTCTAGAAGCTCAGAAGGCAGGCCTTCATACAATGCTAACGAAGGGCTGGACCCTGCATTAGGTGGATTTCCTTGTGATACAAAGACCTGCGCCAGGCAAGTAAGTCAAAGAGAACTTCTTTTTTTGCCGTCTGGAACTGAGGAAAAGACTGCCAGGATTGAAGGTGTCCAGCCAGGTCCAGGTAACCCTGAGCACTGTGAAAATGTGGCTATTTTTGGTAGACTTACTATCTCACAGACAGATTCTGGAACTATACAAACAGATAGTGCTCTACAACCCAGAGGTACACCTGAAGGTTGTCATGGAGGTCAACCAGCTTCCTCAGGAGTCAGGACAATTGAGGTCAAACCAAGTAATAAGAATCCCTATGAAGGGGAGAAAGTGACTGTTCACATTGGATCATGGGCTGAGTTTCCACAAGATGGAATGCAAGGAGAGAATTTGCTGACACCAAATATTCAGTCTTCGGAGTCTAGAAATAAATTGAATTCAGGAGAACAGGAACCAGCACATGACAAGGAAGATGTCCATGAAAGAAACTTCCGACATACCAGTGACATCCTGACAAAAATGAAAAGTAATCAGCCTACTCTTTCTACAAAAGAAAGTCAACTTTCTGCAAGTGGAGACATGACTAAATTACCAGATGTTAGCGTGACATATGCCTCTTCCAGGTTTTCAGATTCAGGTGTAGAAAGTGAACCAAGCTCTTTTGCAACTCACCCCAACCCTGATCAGGTTTTTGAAAATGTTCAAGGGCAAGGTGCATACAATGGTGAGAGAGTATTTCCTCAGCTGTTACTAAAACCGGACTCAGCTATAAAAAATGCAATAGAAAGCCATTGCACCGAGAGTACTAGTGCTGTAAGTGAAATACAGTCATCCCTGACATCCATAAATTCTCTACCTTCAGATGATGATGATTTGTCACCTGATGAGAATTCAAAGATATCTGTTGTACCTGAATTTAAGCTAAGTGACAGTAAAACAGTATTGGATCTTGGAGCAATTGACTTGCCAAAATGTGATGATGGCAAAAAAGCAAATGCCAATTTGCAGCAACAGTGTGTTGTATTTTCAGGGCACTTGGATAACAAACCCCTGTCTATACATTCCTCACTCTCAGGAACAAAAGATCTTTTACACTTAGTTGTTTCAGATGAGGATACGTCTACTGATGTGAAAAGTTACAGCCCACAGGCAGATCTTGGCACAATCTGCAAGGACTCTCAGGACCTTGAAAGGCATCTTAACACTACAGAAGAAATGGTTAAATTGCATTTGGAAATTACTTGCACAGGTGAGCCATCTGTTGTTTCAGGTTCTTCATCTGTAAATGCAGTGTATGAGGTTGAAAAAAAAAATGAAGGAAAACATAACGAGCCTTTAGAACCAAAGGAGACAACTGAAGAACTGTCAGTAGCTAAAAGTGAAACTGGTACAGATAATCCTTCTCCAACTAGTAGTACTGACATGGTAAAGCAAGGGCTTGTTGAAAACTATTTTGGCTCTCGAAGCAGCACAGATATTTCAGATATTTGGCCTATGGACAACAGCAATCCTGTTAGCCCTCAAAAGGAAACATATGAAAAACAAATAATTTGCTCTTCCCAACAAGATGAGGAAGAAGAGGAGGATCAAGAAATGATTGAAAATGGGTATTACGAAGAAACAGACTATAGTATATTAGATGGAGCTTCCAGCGCATACCAGGATCATGGCTCAGCAGAAGAGAGAGCCCTGAGATCTGAAAGGATTGATAGTGGGCATCTGCGAGATGGAATGACTGTGCCTCCTGTCTGCACTCCTGGTTGTCTGGCTTTTCCTTCTTCTCTGAGAGACTCTCCTTGCAATGTTATCTGTTCTTCAAGGAATAAATCTGATGCAATTACACAACAGCCAGGCAGCACATCCTACAGCTCAGCTGCATCTGTTTCCTGGTATGAAAGCTCCCCAAAACCTCAAATGTTAGCGTAAGTGATTGTTTTAAAACAAAGTTTCTACCTTTAGAAATGATGTTAATATAGTATAGAAGGGGAAGAGAAGTATGATTAGGCTCCAGAGTGCCCTCACGACTGTGGCTTGCAGATTAAGTACACTCAAGGAACATCATGGTTTAGATGTTCAGATAGAAAATCTGTTAGCACTGAATTCCTTCTCTCAGTTATCTTGTAATTTCATGTGGTTTGATAAACTCCAAAACACGATTTTTTCTTTTTTTCTCTGACCCGTTCCTTTTTAAAAAAAAAATAATAAAAAATCATTCAACTGAAAAGTGATGCTCCAATGGCTACTGAGCATAAAAATGGTAGTTTATGAAATAGAAGCTGTTAAAATAGTAAGCATAGGAAAACATGCTCGGAGTTTAAAAACATGAAAACAAAACCATTCTATAAGTGGTTGTCCATCTAATCAGTTAAGTGAAGCAAATCTGCAGTGCTAGCCAAGGTGATGGCCTTACTTTTCAATGTTAGCTTAAAATATCCAAAATGCAACACCTGAAAGACAGTAATGCTCTAAATTACACTACAATTTGGATACCAGAAAAGCCAAATTCAAAGGAACATCAGGGATCACAGATTGCACCTCCTGTAACATAAGAGTTTCCCTGATAACCCCCTGCGGCTAACTGAACATGGGAAGCTGCAGCTTAATGTGTTGTATTGGAAATAAAACATTGCTATCAGAAAGAAGAAAGCTTAGAAGAGAGGTTGTAACAAGGAGAATGCTAAGCAGGCAGAAGAGATATAAAGACCAGATAGTTTGCGGTAAGCAGCAGAGAACAGGAGGAAGGATTGAACAGTGGTGGAAGAAGATAGGTTGGAAGTGGACAGAAAAGTAACTTGTGAAATACTGGAGCGTGAGTACTGGAATGGAATGAGAGGAATGAAAAGCAGAGACTATTTAGGGTGTTCTGTAACAATAAAAGAAAGAGGGAACTCTGAGTCAAATCAAGGACTTGGCCTTGAGGAAAGCAGAGTTTCCCAGAGTGTGGGATAACTGCAATTCCACAGGGCATGATCTGCTCCACAGAGAACCAACCTCAGTACGTTCAGTTCAGAAAACGTGCCTTGAGTACAAACTAAGTAACTTCTGCTGTGGAGTGCTAAGACCACCTGCAGTGGTTTCTGTTTAGGCTGACTTCATTGAGGCTTGCTCTTGCCAGTTAGTGAAGAATGACCTAAAGATAAAGCTGGGAAAACAGAGACCAAAAAGTAGAATGGGAGGAAAACAGTGAGCAGGCAGAAGAGAATGGAATACAGCATGACGCTGTGAGGGATCATGCAGAGGAAAAGAAGCGTGAGGAAGCATAAAGCTTGAAGTGCTGCAGGGACAATGATAAGCAGTTAATTAGGTAGGAAGGTCATACACAAAAGCTAAGGGAAGGAGAAGAAAGGGAGGAACACAAGGAACCCCTAGCATGTGGGGAGCTCAAGTATTGGAAACCGTGTAGTGTATCCCTTCATATAACATGTAAAAGATCAGAGGTCTGGATCTGGCTGCTTCTGAAGCAAGTATCAGTTATTCAGCCTACCAGAGGGGCTTTCTGTTGAGCAGTTGCAGCACTGGCTCCAGCGCTCTGCTGACCTCGGAAATAGGTTTTTAAGTTTGGCAAGAATTATCACAAGTCAGTGGAAATCTTTAGCTTGACTTCTGATTAATTATAATTCCTGTAATTTTGTTATTGCATGTGAACAAAGCTGTTGCTTACTCGAGACCAGAACTATCTCAGAATGTTAAGTGGGTTCAGAAATACTTCAGAGTTTGCAGAAATGTTCAAAGGACAGAAAAGAGTAGAGCTTGGGTATGGATTTTGTTACAGAGGAACAGAGGCTATAAGAAGCTGCAATAAAAAATATTTTGCGGAACTGTGGTTTTTGTGAAGAGAGTAATTTGTTAAATATGTTATCCTTTATATTAATTATATAGAAGACAAAGTAAAAAGACAGTAGAAAACTGTGTCTTAGGAGACCCTACGTTTGTCTGGCAATAGTAAATGTTGTTTTATCATAAATACAATTTTGTTCTAGTTTTCTGCAGGCTAAAGAAGAATTGAAGCAACTCAAACTTCCTGGATTTATGTATAGTGATGTTTTCAAACTGGCTTCTTCAATACCTTATTTCAGTATGGAAGAGGATGACTGTTCAGAAGAAGGAATACATCTCATAGTCTGTGTCCATGGCCTAGATGGTACGCTGGGAAATGTGATACTGATTGAGATAGCAGTTCAGGTTACCGGTCAGGTTTAGCTTTTGTATTTGAACTCTGAACTGAACACTTCTGAAATAGGTCCACCACAGGGAAATGGGAATCTGACGTTGTACTGCTACATTTGACAATGTGTTCCATAGAATCATTTAAATTAAGAATTTTATGTAACGTTTGTCTTTAGTAAAACTTTCATGCATATAAACCCATTTTATGCCATAGTTCACGTTAGATACATCTTCAGGTTTTTTAAGTCATATAGGTATATGTCCATATCGTGGTAATAGAATGGAGTCACTAACAAAACAGCTTTGTTTAGAAGTTGTAATGTTACATTGTCAAGGAAAATAAAATATGTGTATCTTGTTAGGGGAAAAAAAAAAAAGTATATGTAAAATGCAGTCAAGTGTTTATAAGGTTTTAAAAGATTAGATTACTGAGTCACAGAGTGGTTGAGTTTGGAAGGGATCTCGGGAGATTGTCTAGTGTAACTCCCTGCTCAAAGCAGGGTCACCCACAGCAGGTTGCCCAGGACCCAACCCAGTTGGGCTTTGAATATTTCCAAGGACAGAGACTCTACTGTAGTAGAAATGAGAAAATCTCTTGCTAGTTGAGAGGAGGATTGGAAAGTTTAAATAGCTTAAATATATTCACCTGCTTTTAGTTCAAAACGTGCATGTTAAGAAATAATATCCCCTCTAGTTAAGATGGTCACAGCTTTCTGCCATCAACATTTTTGTCTTTTTTTTGAGAAGTTTCTGAAAGTAACAATGTAAGGAAACACAAGAGGGCAATAGATAGAATATTGGACTGGACTGACACTGCACAGCCTTTTTGTTCATTTTCCAGATTCCTAAGTTTAAAAAAAAAAACTAACAGAATAGCTTTTCTTTCTTCCTCTGGGCAGAAAGCATCCTTTGGTAATTGCTTTTAAAATGGTACTCAGAAGTATTCCTTCTTACTAGTGCAGATGTTCAAGTGCTATTGCGTGCCTAGAATTGACACAAAAGTTAACTTGGCCAAAAAACTGTTGTTAAAAAAACATGTATTTGAAGCCTTAGAAAAATCCATATAGTTAGAATTTTCCTATAAAATGGTGAGTTCATACAAGTTCTTTCGTATTAATAACAGATTTAAATAAAAATCTTCTTCTTTAATTAAGGCAGAAAGGGTACTCTTTCTTCAAAAGCGTGCATGCTCATTGATGTAGAGAAATCTTCAGGATGCCAGTTAAACTTCAGCATTTGTTGTCTTGGGTACCAGCCTAATGTAGCTTTATCTGCTGACAGTCCACTCTGCCTTCTTATTCTATGAAAATGTTTATGACTTGCCCTTATTCCTTGCTCGTTCACTGAATTCTTGTAAGCTAGCTCTGAGTTCTTTAATTGATTTTCATCAAAGTTAATTAGGTTTTCAAGAATGTAATGTTCAAAGTGCTGTGTATCTATTGGACACTAAGACAGAATCAAATATGACTTCTCAAATCCTTGCTTTTTTTAAACTGGTGTCTGCATTGAATGTAATTTTTATAGACGGTTTTGTCACTAAATTTGGCATTGCAGTTTATCTTCCTGAGTCTTCCTGAATTTTAATTAGGGCTGAGAATATACTTAGCTGTGTTTAAATATAAAGTTGTGCGATAGGTTCGTTTCAGTATTCTGAGTGCTTTTATTGCAAGTTAACTTTGCAGTATCTAACTCTTGATTCTTTTTCCTTTGAAGGTAACAGCGCAGATCTAAGATTAGTGAAGACTTACATTGAGCTAGGGCTACCTGGAGGGAGAATAGATTTTCTTATGTCCGAAAGGAATCAGGTATTTGCCAACAAAAAAAGAATTTTTGTAAAGCAATAAACAGTGTACATCTTCAGACATGTTTATTTAATGGCACTATCATGTTGCAGTTTACCACATTCTGTATATTTTTACTATATTCTCACGGAATCCATGATTTGATCTATGGCTTTCGTTAAACTAACTACAAAACCTAGTATGATATTGAAGGTAAATGTTTAAGGAGTAACATCTGTTGCTGCCGTTTTGTTGTGTGTATTGATATCTCGTATGTTCTCACCATAATCAGTTAGGATTGTAGATTAAATACACTTGATATTAATGGTAAAAATGGTGATTGTGAAAACTGGTGTGGCAAGAAGGGAGATCTGTTCTTTCACAGGATCTGAGAAATACAAAATACCTGTCTCTTGTTCTTTTGTCAGTGCACTGTAAGATCCACATCATGGCACTGAACCAGTATCTAATTACCTCTTGTGTTAAACTTTTGTGAATTTTACTATTTTCAGATGAAGTAAACTTGACAAAGCACAGGAGACCAATTTTTTTTTTTTTTTTTTTTGTGTTACATATTGTATTAGACATACTTCAGAACAAAAAGTCTCTTCAATGGCTCGAACAAAAAGTTCGTTTAGTGCAGTAGCGTTTCCTGGCGATAGCTTTAGTGCAGTAGCGTTTTTCTGGCAATAGCTGCTGGGATGCTTTGTGAAACAGGCTGGACGGGCACCAATTCATGCTTTCTGTTCTCTAGCCCTGTAGGTTTTGGCAGTCAGCAGTTCTTAAACTTTCTGATTTGGGAATTCCATTGAGTCCAGTGAGCCTAATAGCTACTGATGGACTTTTCTCCTTAATGTTGGCCGATTCTTTTTGAATGTTTTTAATTTCAGTTCCCACAGCATACAGTTGAGATTAATTCTCTGGGTCACATACATTACTAATTCAGTTGCAAACAAGGAAATTGAAACAAATTGCCCCACAGCTTATTTTGGAATAAAAAAACCAAACCCATTGTCAATAATCATTCGTTATTTTCCGCTGTAGTAATTAAGTATTTTATAAACAAGTGTAATTTCTTCCTCAGGAGGCAACTGAAGAGACTTACTTCATTCAGTATTTCTCAGGATCACATGTGAAACAGTTTCTGGTCATCCATGATATCCTTCCCTGACAACTTTCAGACTTCTTATCATTTAACATAGGATGATCAGAACTAGACAGGGCATGTAAGATGCTTGTGCACTACGGACTTACAAAATGCTGTATTGATATTTTGTATTCTTTCCTTGCTTTTCTAACGTAGCTGATTATATAGAACACAGATGTATAGATTATTACTTGCATACATGTTTAGGGCTGTTTTTCCCTATGTAACATTGTTTTGCATTTCTTGCCATTTTATCACCCAGGCATACAGTACTGTAAGATTCTTCTAAGTTCTGGTTGGTTCTAGATTTGACTATCCTGGATATTTGATTTTGTCTCCAAGCTCTGACCTCTCATTATTCTCCTTCTTCCCTTTCCCAAATCGTTTATCAATATGTTGAGCACTGCAGATTTTTGCACAGATCCTTTGGAACTTGTGTTCAAAAGTTTTAGGCAGCCTTTGCCTACCTCTTTTTTAATTTCTTACTGCTAATTGTTGTAGAGAATCAGCTGTTAACTGGGATAAGGCTTTCAGGGTTTTTTTTTGTTTTGTTTTAGATAAACAGTACTAATGTAGACTTTTTTTGCTGTTGCAGTAATTGTCTCATTTCTATTTCCTGGGCAGTGTGATTTAGTTCTGAATATGCGGTTTGGTTTTCTGTTTCCCTACAGATAAGATTATGTGTAGGGGAAGGCTTAGAAGTAAGGCTGGCAGTGTAATGTTAAGATTTGTTTTGGTATATTAGAAGAAAGTAGTCTTACAGTAAAATGTGTATCACTTTATTCCATGTTACAAAAAAAAAAAACCCTTGAAAAAATTGTAACTAGCTGTAGTGTTTGTATTCAAAGTTAATGTGGATGCTTTTATTTGTGTGCTGTTGATCAAAACACTGGGGAATAAGAATTCAAACTGAATGCAGAATGTATATTGCTGCATTAGAAAATACAGTTATTATTTTTTATTTCTTTTATTTTACAGAATGATACCTTTGCTGATTTTGATTCCATGACAGATCGCCTTTTAGATGAAATTATACAGTATATACAAATTTATAATCTAACCCTTTCAAAAATCAGGTAATATCTGTTCCATATTATTTCTAGAAATAAACTTAAAACTAGAGCCCTGTTTTGTTCTGAACTGTGATGCTCAGGAGCAGGCCAAAAGAGAGGTGGGAAAGAGAAATTCAGTTGGGGGGGGCGGGGGGAGTAGAGGAAAGGACAGAGGAGAGAGGGAATTCCCAGCTGAAAGGAAACTGAACAGTTGTAAGCTCACCTAGTCCTGTTGGTGGTTTTTTAGGGCAGAGTTAAGCATTACATTTAAGCCTGTGCTTCCTCAGATCCTGTGTGGTAGGGTCCTGCAGAAAAACATAATATTTTGAGAAAGTTGAAGGAAACTGTAATAGTACTATGTCAAGATAAAGGTAGCTTTCTTCTGATTTTATAGTCTCTTCACCAAGTATGACATAGCAGACTGTCTACTGTGTCATTCCAACAAGGAAATTCCATCTTATCTGTGACATTGAAGGGCAGCTGTATGAAAAAAATATTTCATCATTTTGATGTTTTCTGATCGTTTCATCTGCTAAAAAGTGTGTTTTACATCTTAATAGAAGGCTCATCCCAGTCTACACATTCCTGTTTCCTTTTTCAGTTACTTCCAGGGAATACCCATTCCATTTATTTTCTCCAAGTAGGATACACTGTTTGGGCAGACTGCCTTACTGACTCAGCTGTGTTGCTGGAGTTAGCTCATCGATAGATGAAAGGAGCAAATTCAAGCCTGACTTCATCCATTTGTTTAGGCATCCTCAAACTGTACATCTGGAAGTTTTTTTTTACTTGCTAGTCACATGCATTTCCTACAAGTTTCTGCATACTCATGTATTTGGTAGGCCTTATTCAGCTAGATAAGACATGTAACATGTTTAAACATAATCTCACTTTTTAACAAATGTTTCTATTTTGAGATGGGCAAGATTTGACATGGTTCATTTTGTCTAAATTTAAAAAAAAAAAAAAAAAAAAAACCCAAAACCAAAATCCCCAGGCACCCTGTGGCTGTATTTGTGTTATGCAGACTGCACATTAGCACCCTCAGTGCAGGGAGAGGAGAGTTCTGTAACCCACGAGCACCCACTGACATCTCTCTCATGCTGTGGTCTGAAGGCTGCAATGAGCAGACCCACCCAGATACCTTCTTGTTGTTCATACCAGAGAACTGAATTCTCCTTTGCTTTCGGTTTGCTTCTCTCATAAGATTTTCAATTTGTAAATAATTTTTTTCAGTTTTATTTATTTATTGTCACGTGAAAGAAAAAATAATCAATTTTTATTTTGGTTTCCTTTCAAAGTGTATACTTGTGTTTGGCCCTGCCAAAGCAGAAGTCTCCGTCTCTCAACTTTACCTTTTCTTGTGTGACACTTAAACTTATTAGCAAATCCTGCAGCTGTTTCCTGGTAGCTACATGAGCGAGCTTTCAGAAGGAGATGTGTTTCTATGCAATTCCTTGAAGGAATGACCCAGAAATCCCAGGAAAGTACTATTGAGAATTCTTGTGTTCAGATAGCCGATGCGTTCCTATCTTGTTTTGGCTATCCCACTATAAAGAAAGTGGACTTTGTGCCAGTTAGCCATGCTCTCCTGAATGATTCTAGCTTTTCCTCAAAAAATCTCCCTGCCTACTAAAGGAAGTGTTCTCTGTACAAGTGCTGCTCAATAGCCGAGTCAAATTAAAAATCAGTCTCCAGACCTATAACAATTTTGTATGTCAAAAAAGCCAACAGCATTGTGTGTCAGCAATACCTGTTCAGTCCCTGTTTTACATTCTAAGTCTCATTACAGGCAAAAGGTAACACACTTCATATGCAGAGCTAAGAATTTATTGTTAGTCTGACTAGTGTTTTAATAATCTCATTAAAAATGTGGCAAAAAATTACTATTAGTCTAGTTATAGAACTACTAAAATTCATAGTCAAAACTAACGCAGAGTCCCATTATTAGTATGGCTAATGTTGTTACACAGAAAGTTTCTAGTATCTTTTCTCAGGTGGTAGGCTCCCCTACAACCAGTTGTCTGGCTCCTAAGATTGGTGGTTTCTGTCTTCCTTAAGCAGTGGGACATCAGCATCCTGGGGCTTCACTGTAAGGAGAATGAAGTTCACAGTGGGTGTTTCTGCCTCCTTGGCCTTGGGTCAAAAAGGATTTATTTTCATACTTCAGATTTTCAGTCTGTCCACATTCTCTTTCCTTTGTTTCCTATTTACTCTTCCCACCACCACCACCCCCCTCCTGGTTCTCTGTTACCCCTAGTACTGCCTTTCTTTCCTGAGTTGTAAGATTGTGCTTCTGCAGTGACCATTAATAGACTGTTGAGGACCTCACCTGAATTGCAGTCTTCCACACCGCACTTTATTCTAGTGATACACAGTTCAAGCCACATAGAATAACTACTTGTTATTAATAGAAACTATAGTGAAACTAAAGCAACTGTAAGGCTCACTTGTTACTTCACTGCCAGACAATTGTCACAGCTAAAACAAACTAAAATCTGCTCAGACCAAGACAAGTCAAGAGAAGTTCTGAGATGCTGTGCTGTCGGGTCAACACAAAGCCTCTTCCCTTCAAGTAATGGCAGAACCCTATTTATTGTGCGACATTCTTACACTGAGATAAGAAAAGGCACTCCCTGTACCATCAGAACCCAGAGCCATACTGCAGTGTCAGATTCAGTGAACCAACATTTTTGGTACTATCAAAGCTGATACCAGTTACTGGACCAGTACACTACCCAACGTGTGCGTTCATCTCCTCTGAACAAAATCTTTATGCTCACTACAAGTGTGTAGCAAGTGTGAACTGGAAGCTTGATTCAAACCAACAGCAATTTGTCTTCTAAAACAACTGTCTGGTGAAGAATCACAGAATACTCCAGGTTGAGGGGACCTCTGGGGATCATCTGGACCAGTTACCCACTCGGACTAGTGCCACCTTTAAGGTTAATGCAACTTTGAAGCAAGTCAAATTGCTCTGTCATACCTCTTCAACTTTTGAGTATCTGTGAGGATGGAAGCCTTCCCAGGTCATCACATAGCTGGGAAATAAACCACATGCTCTTAGAGTGTAGTTTCAGAAACCATTTTCCTCATGTCAGGTCTTACGTAAATTTCTGATGACCTGTACTGGACTTTCACCTCAGTTGGGTTATTCAGCTTGTCATCCTCTTCCCTAAGTAACATTGGCTCACAAATAAAGAAAACTATTTTTAATGCTATGCATATATTAAAACATCTCTTCATTGTTTCATCACCTTTTTGATTATGGCTTTTGATGGATTTTTTTTTTTCTTCCATGAATTTTTATAGTTGGACAGGATTTTTTGCAGTTTTACTGTGTCTGATTTTCCAGTATGATCTGACTTGGTAGACTTGCACCATAAAGTGCATACAAATACTACAGTGTAATTTTATTACTTCAGCGTGTTAGTGTCTTGTATTCAAGAGATGGTAATATTGCCACCTACTGTTCAGACATGCATTGGTTTTGCAGAGCATCCCACAGTTGCAGGTTTCTGAAACAATGGGTAGGATGGATTAGGTTTTTGTCTTAAACGTTCAAACCCCTTTTTTGAAGGGTTTTCCTTTTCCTCCCTTTTCCTTTTTGATTTGAGCAAATCCTTAAACCTTTCTCCACTAGAAAATAATGTTAAAGGCTTACTACGTGTACACCTAAACATCTGAATTTGAACATATTACTGTAACCTTTGTTATTTTTCTTAAGTCTTTACAAATTAAGAACAAGTGTTAATCTTTGAGGTACCTTCACATAGCTAATTGTGAGCACCTTTTTTTCCTCAAATGGATCTTTCATGTTTCTGAAGTTTCAGTTCAAGTATGCCTGTATTCTTGAGGATTATAAGATTGATTGTTGGATCACTGTGTTTTCCAGTGGTTAAATTGGCCTTTGTTATGGTACAATGTAAGCGTTTCTCATCCTTTTATGACATTTCCCTCCTAGTGGATGAACTGTCAGAGAACTGTCAAGAGAACATGTCTGCTAATGTTCAGATCTTCTTTAGAAAATAATCTCTTTTATTCAAGAGCAATTGTGTGATGCAGATCATCTTCAGGATAAACTCACTCAATTTCTGTGGACGTTGTCTTGTTCCTAAAGAAATCTATGGTTTTGTTTTTCTTGTGTGGACTTTATGATGTATTCTGAGAGAATGGGTTTAAATTTTAGTATTCAAGAGAGTCAGCAGCTCAGTACTTTGTTTTGCAAATGTGCGGCTGTTGTGCTGACACCACAGAGGATACATATCTTTCATTTCTAAATTAGTTAGGCAAACATGGCAAGCTGCGGCAAAGAATTTCTGATATTGCAGCAATTTTGAAAATTTAGTTGTAAAAGTGAATGAGAATAATATGTGTATATGCTTAAACTATGTATTGGTAAGGAACAAATAGCCTATTCTGTCATAGAAATGTATAATTATGTCAGAGTTTAGGAGTTCAGGAGTGGCCCTGCCATTCTATAATCTCGTGTTTGAATTTTTTTTTTTTCATTTAGCTTTAAATTGGAATTTTCAGAGTCAGTCATTCTTGCATGGGAAGCAATTAAACAGTCAAGTGATTTTTTTAGCATTGTATTTTATGCAGATGTTACTGGTAGCTTTGTTTTACCTATTTTTGTTGATGAATGTGGTGATACAGAGCAAACAGGAAGGATGATTTTATGGGTGGTATGTTGTGGCATATACATGGTCCAGCCATGATAGTTCTATATATTTTTGCATGGTTGTCTGTTCTCCCCATGTCCTGAGATTATGTTTGTGAAACAGGGAGACACTTTTTCCTTCTAATTTTGTTAGTCTTGTCTCTACCATATTGTCTTTAATTCACTGCCTAGGAGGGTGTGGTCCTTACCTCAGTAGGAATCTGTAGGCATAACTGCATAATAACTAGAATTGCTTTACTTTGTAGTGTCCCTTCTAAAGAAATGCTTTATACGGACTTGTGGGTATGGCAGTGAGCACCTCAGATTAAGTAATAATTATTCTTACGTACAAGAAGCTAAAGAGTCCCATCCATCTTTCCCCTAACTTGCTTAACCAGGGAAACAACTAAACGTAATGTTCTTCTGGCAGACAGATATCTTTCAATTGCCCTGCTCAAGTTGATCATCACTTATTTTGGTCCAACTGCTAAGCAGATTCGAGATGTTGCTTCTCTTTTAAAATAATCAGATCCAGTTAATTAATGGTTTTCCCTCTTGTAGGAGTACTTTGGGAATCCTCCTCCACTAGGTTGTTTCAGTAACTCATACTGAAGGCCATCACATGCAAATGTAGCGATTCATTCAGTCACGCTCAGCTCATCAAATATTTTCTGAATACTTGGTGCTAGGGGAAATACAACCAGAAATAATCTTGGTTTTGGGTGGGAGATGCTGGTGGAAGGATAGTTGGTTTTCACTAGCTTTTCAAAAGTGATGTATAAAATAGTGCTGGAGGAGCTCAAAACATGTTTGTAATGAGTTTGTACAGCTTGGGAGATACAGACAAGTGTTTTCTGTGTGACCTAAAATACAGGCTTCTGAATAGAAACTTTTCATAATTTTTTTTTTTCCTATGCTCTTTCAGCATTTTATGACACCAGTTTTGTTTTTCTCTGTTTAAAAGAAAAAGAAAAAAAAAGATTGCCATCAAATTCTATGTTATGCTGTTTTTTCTTTTTAAACAGCTTTATTGGACACTCACTGGGTAATTTAATAATCCGTTCAGTGCTCACGAGACCTCGATTTAAATATTACCTCAACAAACTTCATACCTTCCTGTCTCTGTCTGGACCACATCTTGGTACCCTCTACAACAGCAGTGCTCTTGTTAATACAGGTAAAGTATTATTTTCAGTAGTATAAGTTTAGGGGAGATTTGTCTTTGAAATTTACTTAGTTTCATGTGGGGGGCACATTTCTGCATTACTTTGATTATGAGAGAGTGCACATTTCACTGTCTTAAGAAGAGCGAAGAGTTAGAAAGTATCAATAGAAGGATGTGCAAGAGATGGTTGACATAAAAGGTTTCCCGTGTCTTTGATTCAGGTTTTCTATTACATCACAAAGAAACTCCAGTTTTAATGTGTTGAGTCCAATTTATTATAAAGTGAATTTTAATCTGCAAAACAAGTAGGTAACACGCATTAAAATAATTCTGAATTACTCGTAGTGTCTTTTGTTTCTCAAAAATGTCCTACAGTAAACCTTGCAACCTGCAGTGCATTTCTACAGATGTGTTTGTCCCTTAGGAATGTCTGTTTTTCTAAAGAGTAAATGTAGGTCTAGGAGAACTTGTAGAAACTACTAACTTTTGAAATAAATGTTAGAAAATATTTTCAGGTTGCATCAAATTTTTAAATGCAAACTTGTTTCTGAGTTTACCACTTACCTTGGAGAGCCCAAACCCAGAATTAGTAACACTTATTTTCACTAAATACAAACATGCTCATTAAACTCTAAAAAAATAAACCCACTCTAAAAATCATTAATTACTTTGTTTAGTGGCCATTTGTTTATTGATGGTTTTATTATTTTGTTTCGTACAAAAATGAGGAGGAAAAACTTTTAACTCCCATGTGTTGAGCTTACGAAAAGTGGACAGGAATTGCTGGCAAACTGGAATTATTGTTGAGTTTAGAGAAGCAAGGGGAACGTTAAGAGCTCTTTGGATGTGGTTGAAATGGTACCCTTTATAGCCCTCAATACACTAGCAGTGAGGTTCACTTCAGGATTAAGGTTAAAGCTATGAAAGTATAATCCAGAATATTTTCACTGAAAAAATAAGGATTTCTGGAGTATTTAATCTCTTTTATAGTTGGAGACTGTGCAAAATGTCCTTTTCATGTAGTAATCTTCCTCTACATTTCAAACTCATTAAGATTTTGGAAAATACCAAGATAATAATGAGTAATGGGTATTGAAGATTAAATTACAATATTGTGTGTATACATTAACGGCCTTCAATAAATTCTGTCAGTAAGAGGTAACTATTTGCTTGAGGGTTGAATCAACACATTCTTGAGGCTTTTGCTTGGCATGGGAGAGAAGATTTTCTGAAGGGCCAGTTAGCCAGCTGGCTTTGCTCATTGACTAATAAAGAGGGTACAGCATCATAGAAAATAGAATATTATGATTTTCCTCCCAGAAAATTCTGCTTCCTTTATTCAAGTTATATTTAATGAATTCAGTGGTTCTATATAGTTATTTTTAGAAATCTGAGAAGTAATGCTTGTTGTTTAGTGCTACATATTTCAAGATCAAAATGTTCTAATAGTCTGTAAATTATTGGAATAGAGTTTGTATATTGCCTTATGGGTAACTTACTAATGTATTTTCACTTTTTGTAAATATAGTTATTTTTTTCTAGAAAGGCATGTACACTAGTGGAAATAATGGTCTTCGTGCTTTATTATGTATAGGCAGGAAAGACTAATGAATAAAACTGTTAAATGTTTCTGGGCTTGACAATGCTGACATGAGAAATAAAACTAACATCTGAGGAGCTAAATATGTGGACTTTACATACTTAAGTTTAATCAGTTTTCATATTTCATTGTGGATCTGTACTTATGTTGTACCTAACAATGCAGGACTGTGGTTTATGCAGAAGTGGAAGAAGTCTGGATCTTTATTGCAATTGACGTGTCGAGACCATTCAGATCCACGACAAACATTCTTATACAAACTTAGTAAAAAAGCAGGTAAGCTTTGCTAATACTTATTATCTGTTAAAGGCCACTGTACATAAATGTGAATAGGAAACCTAGGAAAAAAAAAAATTCCAACAAGCTCCTGTTTCAGTTTATATGAGAGTTACTTTGGGTTTGCTCCCATATTCTTCAAGTAAAATAAACAATAAATCATTTTTGTGGCAGAGATGGACCATTGGTTTGATACTTTCCTTCCTAACTAATGAGCAGAAGTTCTGAGTGCAGCCACTATGCTGACGTATATATGTATATGTGTATGTATGTGTGTATATATATCTCTATATCAGCTTCTTCTTGAGCCACTGAAGCTAGTGATTTCATTGTGAGAAGTCAAGTGCATACGCATTTAGGATTACCTCTTTCTGTATCTATTTTTCTTACCTATTCTATAAATGTAAAGTTCTGCTTTAAAGTTTTTGCTAACCTGTCTTTTATTTCCTCATTAAGATGGTCAGGGAAAACAAAGACTCATTTTGATAGAGAAAGGAGAAGTTGTACTATAGCTAAAAAAACAGACGAAATTATTCATACCATATAATTCATACAGTTTTCTTTGGTTTGAATAACAGTTGAACTCGATGATCTTAAAGGTCTTTTGTAACCAAAACAATTCTGTGATTCTATGGATATTCTTAATTCAGGTGTTGGCTGACAGCCAGTTTCAACAGTGAAGAATGTGCCAGTTGGGGGGTAGTTTCTATTAAACATTACAAAGTTATTGAAGATTCATCTGGCAGGTCTTTCTAAATGTGTGTTAGGCAAGCAGTTGTGGGCCAGAGATACTCTTGGTGGTTTGTGAAAAATCTGAGCACGTTTCTCCATCAAAATATTTGTAGAGTGTCATAGTTCTAATTTTGTTGAGAGCAAAGCAGTACAAAGATATGTGCAGAAGACAACTGACATCTAGCTCTTGAGAATATAAAACTTACAGGACTTGGAAGAAGCAGAAAAGAATAAGGAGCAAGAAAAAAAAATCATAGATAAGATAGAATGTTGATCAAAAACTGATTTTAGAAAAACTTGGGATTTTTTCCCCTTCTGTTCAAAATCTACTATGACAAAGTGATTTTTGTTGCTGATAAGGTGATATTTAAGGCTGAACTGGTATTTAAAGGTGAACTGCAAAGTTAAAAATGATTGGAACAACAGGATAACCTTCAACTGAAGTACTCTCAATGTAGCTTTTCAGTCTTCTGAAGATAAATATTTGATCCTAAACAGAAGTTAGGAGCTTCTGAGAAGTTACACAGTGGATGCTGGGTAAGATTGTGGGACCTGTGTTATAGAGATCATCAGACTAATTAATCAGGTTGCTTTAAAGAATTTGCTATTCCTTGGTTTTTTGTGTATATATCTCAACACGACTAGAGACACTTTATTTATGTATTGTTGTCAGTTCTAGAAATATGACATATTTTCTGTCCTGCCATCTCTTTGTTCATTCAGTGGGCATACAGTATTGGCTGTGCTTGACTCTCCAACACCAGCTGAGAGGAGTTTGGGATTCCCCTAAATGTACAGTTTCTCTTCAGATTCTTGATCCAGAGAATTTGCATACTGTTTTCTATAGGGATTCTAAACATAGGTGTTTCCAGAAATTACTTTACCCCAGGCTATATGCAAGAGATTGACAACACTGTTGAGAAGTATAGCCCTGATCCTGCAATTTCTCTTGATTTTTCTAACTCTATAGAAAAATAGGAATCTTAAGATGCAGAAATAACTGTTGCTGCTTAATGTGGTGTCTTCTTCAGAAGAAGCTTTGCAGCTGGGAAATTCTGTAAGGCAGCAAAACTTGCTACTATTTGGACTCTGCTGTGGTCCAGTTGGTTTCAAGATTATCCCTAAAAGTGGCTGTGGATCGGCAGGTGATGTTTTGAGTGTCTAGGTCTCAACCACGTGGTTTGTGGCTCTAGTTCTCAAATTTGGCCAGAGGGCATCTCTGTTAAACACATTGTCTTGTTGCTTACCCCCAAAATGGATTAATTTCCTAATTTCTGTCAAGCATTGTAGATGAAAGTCCAGTTGAGCATTTACTCTTCCTCCCTTAAAAAAGCTCCAGTAAATACCGATGCTTAGCACCATTCAGACACAATAGAACTGTGCTCATATCCGTTCTCTGTTTTTAGTCCTGGAGAAGGACCAGTTAAGACCAGAAATTTTGCCATCATGAACACATTTCTTTCTTCTGAGAAACATAAGTCTTTCTCAGTGCTCTTTCTCTGACAGAGTCACAGAACAGTGGGGGTTGGAAGGGTCCCCTGGAGATCATCTAGTCCAACCGCCCTGCTAAAGCAGGATCACCTAGAGAAGGCTGCACAGGATTGCATCCAGGCGAGTTTTGAGTATCTCTAGAGAAGGAGACACCACAGCCTCTCTGGGCAGCCTGTTCCAGTGCTTGGTCACCCTCAAAGTAAAGAACTTTCTCCTCATGTTCAGATGGAACTTCTATCACAACAGTGCATCTAGGAGGATCTATGACAAACATGTTTACCAATCTTGCTTTTTCCTCTCCATTTGGGGCCAGGTTGGGCTTCATGGCTGGACATCACCTCAGGCTCTTGGATCACATAGTCAGAAGCAGCACCAGTCAGTTTCTCTGCTGCTGCCAAAATTTCTGAGCTCTTTCTCTTCTTAGAGATCCCTCTTAGAAGAATCTGTTCTAGAAGGAGTTTCAATGCTTTAATGCAGAGAGCTTACAGAGTATTCTATCAGGAGCAGGTTTTATGCAGGTGACTGCAGAAAGAATTGTGAGCCTTCTGAGCACATGCAAAATTGTCACCTAATAATAAGTTCAGACCTTTTAAAGAACCTTCACAACTGAAAAATGAAACTGAAAAATTATAAATATATTATGAATAAATCCCTCCCATCTACATCATGCAGCTCTTCCTTAGTACAGTGTAAGTCAGCCTGTCATTACTTGCTGAGGGAATACTTACCCAGAACTTGCTCTTTTCAGTTTCTTTAGGTTCTCTACTTCAGTTTTCCTTTACTGTAAAAATCTTTTAATAGGATTTTTTTAAAGCATCCAGTAAGAAACAAATAGATTTTCCTAACAGTTACAGTTGTTACAGTGCTGCTATTTGTGTATTTTATTTCATCCTTTGGTAGGATTGAACAATAATTACCCAGTTCTGAGATAAAAGCTGAAAGTGTGACATATATGTGGTTCATACTCAAGCAGTAGATGCTTATTATCATTAGTCATGGCCTGATTTTTTTGTTTGTTTGTCTGATTGTTTTAAAAATAGCTGGGGCCAAGTCAAGTTGGTTATTTTCCAGAAAACTTGGCCTAAATTGGTTAATATGCTATGTTGTGCCTGGTAGATACAACTATGTGCTGGAATAGTGATTCGTCTAAGTGACAAAATTTTCATTAAAAATTGCTGTTGTCATTAATTGATGTTAATATTCCTAAATGAAAAGGAAATGCATTCACGTAACCACAGATATCTGTGATTTAGAATGTGATCATTTGGTTGTTCCTTTAGAAGTGTATCTGGAAAAGAGTTTTGTTTGCAGAATTTCCTCAGATCTAGTGTTAGACATACAGTTAGCTCTCATTTAGCAAGTGAACTTTGGGAACATTTCAATTTCATTTTCAAGTAATTTGTCAAGGCAGAATGACAGATAACTTGTTTTAGCAATTCTCTGTATCTGTTTCTGGTATATAAATAGGAATTGATTCTTAAAATTGTAAATGCCTTTTGAAATGATTGATTCAATAAATTACAGCAAATGACAAGTGGTGATGATGATTAACTGTCTGCTTTTCTATATCTCTGTTTTTCTATGGCATTGTATACGGCTTGTCTGTCAACTAGTTTTGCTTTTATGCATTTCATAGATTGTTGCAGTTGTAGAATGTTTTTTAGAAGTCAGGTAGAACTCATTCATTGCCCAGCTATGAAGTTTGTTAAAGCAGAAAGAGTGACTTTAAAAAGTTAATTTGTTCAAGCAACCTTAAAAAGCCCACTTATATGTTATCTTCAAGTTTAAGAATTACAAAACAAGTAATTTTTCAGGCCATGTAATATGTTACCCTATGAAAAGAAATCTTTATTTCAGAGAATAATAGCAGGTTGTGAGAAGAAATTGAGACTTTTTCTGATTGGATTGTTGTTTTTGAAAAGAATCAGGGTGTTTTCTTTCTAGACTTGACCATTCAAAAGTCTAATAAGTTAGAGCTATTTTCTGTCTTACAATTATCGACATTGCTAGTTGCTGGTAAGGAGCAAAAGCTGATCTTATTTACTTATAAGGAACAAAAGGTAATACGATTATTTATTCAAAATGAAGAGAGTTAAAGTTTGTGCTATTTCTTGAATTTTAAGTTACTTTAAGCACTGGTCACTTTATGTTGGCAGTTGAGAGGTTTATACTGTCTTTAACCCCGTGGAGAATGTAGTTTTCTGATCTTGCTTCTTCATAATGATAATGTTTAGAATTATATTATTTCACAGTAATCTCCTTGAAATCTGCTTGTCATGTCTTCAGCAGCCACCGTGTGTCTAGTAATTTCTGGGGGCCTTGGAAATGATTGTTGATTTCATACTGTGACAAACACCAGGTTGCCAGCTATGAGGACATGTGTTCAATACAACACATTTGTTGTTGCATAGATGAAAAATACATGGAAAATTCTGCATTGTGTGTAGTGTTTCATGTTGTAGTATTAAGGATTCAACAAAAAATAAGAATTTAATTTTTTGAAATTAACTTGATAAGAAGATTTTTAGACACAAAAATAAAAAATATATGGTTATCTATTTTCTGATTGCTTGGATTTTAGATGTTATTATGGTCTATTCACGTAGCAGAAATGGGTACTTTTTGTAACTGAGCAGTTGACATTTGCCATAAAACTTACAAAATGTAATTATGCAGACCTGTCCTTAAAGGGATAACAGAGAATCAGTTAAGTATTATTAGAAACTAGTGCGGGAATGAGTTGAGCAGCAGAGCACCATGTAGGGATTCAATGACAAGTTTTGGAATTTGCACAGCTCCTGATTTCTGTTTCCACTTAATCTATTGGTTATGCTCAAGTATTTTCTACAAGTGATAACTACACCTTCATGTTTACTTTCTAACATCAAGTGTAAAAAGCAGCTAGCTTGTGAAATGCCAACTGTTTTTTTTGGCACATCATCAAAATGATAATAATCAGAAGATTATTCTTTTAAGAGATTAAGGAAGGATATGCATTTGATCAGTGTATTCAAATACATAATTGTATTACAAATATTATAATTTTCATCTGTGGAAGCGGAAAGGGAGTAGCTCCAGTGAAACTGAAGATGCTTCCAGGAGCATCTTGAGCACTGTCCTAAGCACTTCTCCCAGCTCCTCTAATTCACTTTGTTTTGTGCAAGGTAAACAAGAGAAGTTCTTTCTTTTTTTTTTTTTTTTCTTCCCCTTTTCAATTAGAATATTCTGATACTTACCTTATTTACAACTTATACTCAGCTAGTTACATTTTTCATAAAAATTAACATATTCCAGGGAGTCCAGGAAAATAAACTGTAAATTCTTGATTTGTAGCCACTGTCACTCAACAAATCTGCCCTTTCTTGTTCATGGTACTTCACATGGTCATTTTGATGGGTTCAGAGACCCTGCCTTATGTGTTAAGAAATTGGTAGTGAGAGTACAGTTTCATTTATATGTAGGCTGGTTTTAATGTTCTGATCGTCTAAGAAAAATGTCAGTAACCTGTAACATTTAGCTTTTGTCTCAGTCAAGACTTTTGTGTGTGAATACCTTGTTTAGAATGCCAATACACTGGTCTGTACAAGCATGAAAAACAAAGAGCCCAGTTCCATCAGTTGGTCTTTCCCTGCAGAAACTTGAGTTTGTCAGTCGCTGGAAACAACATTAACTGAAGACCCTGGAGGCAGATCCCAATTTGATATAAATTGTGATTGATCGTTTGCAATTAAGGACTTGGCAAGTAGACTGAGTCCAAAACTTTGGACAGAACACATTCTCCTATAATGAATAATGATGTGTGCCAGAAGCCAAGACTGGTTTCTGTGAAGCAAACCTCAAAATTATGTTTTCTGTCCCCGTTATGAATTCACTCACTGGCAGGAGTGCTTCCTGGAACAAACTTCGGCGCTGCAAGTTCTTCTACTTCAGCTTTAGTTCTGAACTTTAAGTCCTATTTCTCAGCCATAGAACGTGCCCACATTAGCACTCAGGAACCCATTCAGAATCAAATCTCTTCATGATCCCTGTTTACTTTAGAACACAATGAATCAGCTTTAGCAGCCAAGGCACGTTGCATCCACAGGACCAGACTGAGCTAGTCCAAAGTAAACTGTCATGAAAATGGGCATTATAATGGATGAGGGAATCTTAATACCAATGGGTTTGCTCTACAGTTCTGTTCCTCTTATGCCACAGAGTTCACAAATGTGACTGTACAGCCGTAATCTCTTCTGGGATCATTTTGTACTTATGTAGGTAGGCTTAGATTCATATGTCTTGGTACTGCCACAGGTCTTCAATAGCAGAATTCTAATGTGCTTGTTTATTGTCTTATCTCCCCCCTTTAAAATGTGCATTTTCCTAACCTATGAAAGGAGTAAGACGTTTGTTTTGGTTTTCATTTACATCCATGTTAACGACAGATCAGCAGTGAATAAGCATGATTGACAGGTTCTCTTCTTTGCAATGTCTGTTATGTCAAGGATGTCAGCTTAGTTTACTTGGAGCGATCTGGCTTTGTGGAGGGGAAAAAGTATTTCAGCTCTTGACTTGAGGGAGTGCCTGTTCGTATCTCATGATGAGGATGAGGCTAGAATTGAAATAGCATACCTATTGGTAGCATGGCATGGAGACTAACTTAATCGGCTCTGTTAAGAGGAAGGACTTCGTAGCCCTCAGTAGGTCTGTTCCAACAGTGTTGGAAGAATCTGGTAGGTTTCAGAGCATCTGGAGCCAAGTTCTTTAAAGGAAAATCTGGAAGACAGAGTTTGAGCTGACATGAAGCTCTTGAGTTGATGTAAATCTAGCTCCTTAATAAGTCTTCTTGCGGGGCTGCAGGCTGAAAGTCTGAGCTTCCTTGCATCTGTACCATGGCATCTTAACCTCAGACCTCAGTTGACTCAGGATCTCAACGCTTGAATTTTTGAGGCACGATTCTAGCTGTGTGTGATGTGTTAACTTCACAAAGCAGTGAGGAAGACCAGCTGCAGGGGGTGGCTGGGCTGTATTCCAGGGGGTAATTTTTGAAGTCCCTAGTTCCAGACTGCATTTTTGGGAAAGCTTCCAAATCCCTATTTCCAAACAAGTAAATGGACAGAATTGAAGAAAATGTTGGGAGTATTGTACCTTGACAAAATTGAGACAGTTCCTTCAAGTCAAAGCAACCAGGTATAAGGGGGTGTTGGTTGATGAGAAGCTCAACATGAGTTGGCAATACGCGCTTGCAGCCCAGAAAGCCAGCCGTATCCTGGACTACATCAAAAGAAGCATGACCAGCAGGTCAAGGGAGGTGATACTCCACTCTCATGAGACCCCACCTGGAGTATGGCATCCAACTCTGAGGTTCCCAACATAAGAAGGACCTGGAGCTTGTTGGAGAGAGTCCAGAGGAGGGCCACGAAGATGAGCAGAGGGCTGAAGCACCTCTCCTGTGAGAACAGTCTGAGAGAGTTGGAGTTGTTCAGCTTGGAGAAGAGAAGGCTCTGGGGAGACCTTACAGCAGCCTTCTGGTGCCCGAAGAGGGCCTACAGGAAAGCTGGAGAGGGACTTTTTACAAGGGCCTGTAGTGATAGGACAAGGGGTAATGGCTTTAAGCTGAAGGAGGATAGATTTAGATTAGATAGAAGGAAGAATTTTTTCATGATGAGGGTGGTGACGCACTGGAACAGGTTGCCCAGAGAGACTGTGGATGCCCCCTCCCTGGAAGTGTTCAGGGCCAGGTTGGATGGGGCTTTGGGCAGCCTGGTCTAGTGGAGGTATCCCTGCCCATGGCAGGGGAGTTGGCACTAGATGATCTTTAAGGTCCCTTCCAACCCAAACCATTCTGTGATTCTGTGATTCTATGACCCTGAGCTACCTGTAGTGTTGGCTCTGCTTTGAGTAAGTGGGTAGGATCAGATGATCTTCAAAGGTCTCTTCCAACATAATTTACTCTATTCTAGCATTCTGTGATTAGTATATTCCTAAGGAAAATGGCAGCTTACTTAATGGCATCAGATTGTTGTACTTTTTTTCTTTTTTTCAAAGCTTATCATAAGTAATTTTGATTTGATTATGCTCAAGAACTCTGTGGTATTCACAGTGAATATTGTCCATTGCAAATAACTGAAGCCTTGTTTTGAATTAATTAAAGGGCAGTAGTGTGGTATTTTGTTATCTTTTTTGTCATACAACTCTCAGAGAATATCAGCAGCCCGTTGTACCAGTGGCTCCGTCTCCCATTCCTTGCTTGGATGTTGGCTATAGCTAGAGGGCAGACTTAACATCTGATTCTGGTGCCTGAATGTATATAAAATTTTATTTCTCTGTGATTGCAATTAGTTACGAGTTACTATGTTTCTGTACCTGCTGTTCCAGACATATTTTTCCACTTGGCATATTATTTGGAAAAATTGTTCATGAATTCATAGATATCATTAATTCAATAATGACTAATTCACTGGCGGACATGAATGGCACGATGATTAAATGACAGAAATTGTGCTCTCTGTGTAAGCTTAAATTCACTTTGACTGAGATTGAAGTTCTATTAGGTGATAAGGATGACCATAAAGATTTAGAAAGCCCATTAAACGTTCGCTACTACAGGAAAGAACATTCTGTTATATGGGACAGAGCTTGTTATTTCAGCAGTGATCTTTCACTTGGATTGCTCTTTCCCAAGCTATCTCAAATCCTGTTGAAAAATTTAGTCAGTACTTTCTAGGTAATGACAACCTCAGTGTTTTTTATAGTACTCTGCAAAAATGTGTGATCTATTCAGGAGATGATATGATGTGATGAGTTTCAAATGTATTTTGTTCTGATAGAATTATGTTTTAATCTTCCAGCATTTTTGCCTAACTACAACAATCTGGAAATGTTGGCCTAATTAGATTTTGGAGTTGGTTTCTTAATTCAGCAGCTGAAAATTTTGCTACACAAGAAATAATGGTTCATTAATTCCTTGGAATAATTTTAAGTTTGGGATTTTTTTAATATGCATGACAGATCTTGTGTTATGTGTGGTGTGGGAAAATAAAGATGTGGGTCATAGGAATTAACTGAGCTGTATTCTTGTTCCCAATTTATTCCGGAATTTTTAATTTAATTAAAGGCAGAATGTATTTAAAGTCTAGAAAGTAAGTGAAAGAACAACATGTAAAGGTGACTGGTGAGCCAGTTTTTATTGCTACATAAATGAAAGATTGCGATAAGTTGCTTCTTTGTCCACAAGTATGCTTAATTTAGGCGTAGTTTAGGACTGCACACTTCCATATTAGAGACCATTTTGTGCCTATGTCCCGAGTAGTCCCATAGCCCATCTGGAGAGCACAAAGGATGCTGTTGAACACCATGCAGTTCCTTCTCATTGGCAAATGGTTTGAGTAACCTCATGGTGTACAAATCCAAGGGGTTCTAGGGTCTGTACATTTACATATACCATGTTGACGCCTCTCTTTCCCATACATATAGTCGTATGTGGTCTATACATGTCACAGAAACTATGTCAGAATAAACAACTTCAAGACATAAGACTTGGACTTTTTTCTTCAAAATAGGCACAAAGAGCAACCCAAAGAAAAGCCACCCAAGAATATTTAAGCCGTAAACCCCATGTTTATGAGATACCCTATATGCCTTCTTTGCTCCTACTGAAGAGTTCCCTCAAACCATTTTTCATCATGAAAGATTCCTGATATTTATCAAGCCTAAAATGGAGGGAAGCACAAAACATTATTTTTATGGACCAGAATATAAAGCATAAAAAGAGTCACTGTGACCAAAAGAGGATGCTGAATTTACTAGACTGTGATGTCCTAAGCCTGATTTTGGGGTGGGGTTTTTTGTTTGTATTATATCACATGTGAGGATGAAGAGAATCTATTTAAATGTTGATTGATGTAGACTGATGTTCCTCCAAAGATTCCACAGGATATCTCTTCCTACTTCAGGTTGATTAAAACATCTAGGCAGTCCACTTCTTTGTACCTTTTACATGATTGCTAATGGATATTTCTCTAGGGAAAGTGCGTATCAAAAAAAACTTAATATAAGATAGACAGACCCCCAAGGAATTTTCAAAACTATTACAGATTAGCCCGCAGAGAATTCCTGTGCTTGATTTATTCCAAATGCATTCTTTTCAAAGTTTTGGAACTGGCATCTGCATCTTCGTGTAAGATTCACTGCAGTCATTTTTCATCAGATGTCAAATAAAAGACTCCTGTGATTTAGCTGATCTTTTGAGGTAGTGTTTTTCGATGGGCATAGGCAAAAAACAAACCAAAAAACAAAACCCACAAACAAATTTCCTATTTGAAGAGGACAGGAACCAGGATCTAGTTCGGATGCATTTTCTGTGGGTTTTTATAGATTTACAGAAATAACTTTTTTCCATTTTCTGTGAAATCTGCGAAGATACGTTTACTTTTTCACATGCTAAAGTTGTTCAGCATTGTTTCTGTAACTGACTTGATTTGGAGATGTAGTCTTCATCACATGCAGTGTACAAAATATTGAAAGTTAGGAAATAACCTCTGAAAAAAAGGAAAGATTTTTCACTTTGGGCTCCATTGACAGCTTTAGGAACAGATATGTATTAATACTTAGTAGATGTTTGGTGTGAACAGAACAGGGAAACTAGAATCCAGAACTTTATCCTGGAAGTATAGCTTCTGAAACACAGGTAGGAAAAATTTCTTTTTCCCGCAAAATCAGATCTCTTTTTTTAATGAAAGAAAAGTTTGATTTGCGGAGGTAAACATAGAAAATGTTTGCTGCAGATTCTAAGAAGCACTTTTGAGGAATGACTTTATTTGCACAATATCTGTAATCCTCAGAATGAACAAAGTACATTTTGTAAATTAAAAACTAATGGTTACGTGTTCTGACCATTATTCTCTGGAAATTAAAAGCAGGGCTAATAGCACCAGTGCAAAATGCATTACCTCTGGTGCGGAGTTCGATCAAACCTACCAATGATAAGATGTAAGCACCTAACACCTAGGAGATTTCCAGAGAGCTATTCAGGCTGGCTGCTTTTCAGTTTAGCTTACCTTTACATATGCCTCAACTGTCTGAGCGTTTTCCGGTTTTGCCTAACAGTTGCCTTTGTATTTAACTGTAGACGGCTGCGATATTCAGAAGAGGCTGTTCTAAAGCAAAGGCAACCTGTTTTCCTGAAATGCTCCACTGCATTTGGCCTAAAGCAGATGGGCCACAGCGGAAATCTGCTGAAGCTTTTTAGAGAAAACATAACAGTTAAATGTCCTAAGGACTGTAACTCCATCATTACTGGGGGTTCCTACCTTTGCACCATCTTACTATTAGAATGATTTTCCAAGAAGTAGGAGGTCTGGGTTTAGCTATAAAGGTTTAATTATATTTGGGGGGTTGTGTTGGATGGACCCCGCACCTGTGCTTGAGCTGGCCAAACCTTACAGTGAGGCAGTGCCTGATAGGGGCACCTGCACTAGGAGGGTTATGTCATGTCCTTGTTGATGCTTAGGCATTAATCTTGATTGACTGAAACATCAGTGAAGACAAGGCACCATCCATCTTTAGGTTTCTTTAAGCAGTACAGAGGCTTTACTCCCTTCTGTCAGCCAGAAGCCGACCACTTTATTCCTAAGGAGCAAGACAAAGGTTTGAACTATACTCTGTTTAAATGGGAAACATCACAACTGGGTCACACCAGTAGGTATTGAAACATGTACAGAGGAAAGGCCGGTACTCAACATTTCATTATTCTGTGGCTCTGTTGTAATTTATTTTTTGCCTTATTGTGCAAGACCTTGTAATAAATTGGTCCCAAATTTCAGTTGTAAAATGTTTATTCTGTAGCAATTGTCAAGGGATTCGTTATAATAGATACTTTTTTCTATTTTCCTGTAGGTCTTCATTACTTCAAAAACATCGTGTTAGTAGGCTCTCTGCAGGATCGTTATGTTCCTTATCACTCTGCTCGCATTGAGATGTGTAAAACAGCTTTAAAGGATAAACAATCAGGTAATAAATATCCTGCAAAATAAACAGACCACTCAGGTTAAACTTCATGGATCTCAGATTTATCCCATTTAATTTTGGGTGCTTAACTGAGGCACCTCTGTTATGTGTATAGACACTCTGGGCTTACTCTGTAGTAATGGAGAGAGAAAATACATGTGGGAGATGAATTGCTTTCTGGATCTGTCCTGTTCTATTAAATGCAGAAGAAGATGAGACTGAATAAATTTCCAGCTTACAGACTTTGCTGATAGTTACGTGGGATGAACACAGCCCCTGGTGTGTTACTCTGTGAACAGGGAGGACAAATAGCTTTGATTTTTGAGGACATCAAGTTGTAGCGTTAAGCGTGTGGGCTGTACTTAGTTGAAGCTTAATACTAGCACTGAAAGAAAAGGTAGTTTTCCCATTTTCAGTGATGGTTGGTTGTTGTATTCACTGTTGAGACATCCTAAACATTTGCATTCTTGCATTATGTATTGACAAATAAATACCTTTTTCATAGTGTAATAAATTCATACTGATGAGCACATTCTCACTATAAATGTACAAATACTAAAATGCATACCTTGAAATTATTTTTCCAAGATTTCTGAGGAAATTAAACTTTCTGTATATTTTATCTTAGCAGCAGCATAAAACATATCATTACCTCTCTTCTTCTGGAATGTATTGAGTTCAAGGTCAAAGAACTGTATTTGTTTCTGGTGATTCACATAGTACAACTTTCCTTTTCCTCTACAGGACCAATTTATGCTGAAATGATCCAGAACCTGCTTCTGCCAGTTCTTCAAAATAAGGAATGTAATTTGGTTCGTTACAATGTAATTAATGCATTACCCAATACAGCAGATTCTCTCATAGGGAGAGCTGCACACATTGCTGTTCTTGATTCAGAAATATTTTTAGAAAAATTCTTTCTTGTTGCTGCCCTAAAATATTTTCAGTAGAGAAAAGCATTGTAAGAGACTTGGTTATTACCTCATTAACAGATGAATCAAATAATGTGTGGTATTAAAGTATAGCTACAGCTGTATTTTAAGAGATATTTATACTTTTTATATGGAAGATAATTTATATCATCCACACTTAGGGCTTTTTAACATCAACTTTACTTTCTAGGTAATGTGGCTGTGCAATATTTTTTTTTTATTTTGTTCTTTTTACTTTTCTATTACTTTTTCTTAATTTTGGGTACCTAATTATTTGGAGATTAAAGCACAGTGTGTACTTTTGGTTGGTTTATTATTGGCTCTTCAACTACAGAAGTCAATGTTACTTGGCTACATTTTACAAGAGGCTTTAGATGCCAAAATAAATTGGATTTTAAAATTCTAATAAGGTCTTACACGTTCAGTTGTCGTATTTTAGCACTATAGGAAGCTTAACTGGAAACACAATGAGCTGCTAAAATACTGGATATTTTAAAATGACTATATCTGTTGGGTCTTACAAAGACCATTACGGAGTTGTCTGTTCAGATATCACTACAGCTTAACAGTTTTCTACAAAGTCATTATCATCATTGTTAAATATGTTATGCCTGTGGGAATATATTTTCTACTGATCTCAAAAACATGTTAGTTTACATACTCAATTTTATTACTGGAACTTTGGTTTTCAGAAGCAAATGGCAACTAAGGATTTTTGAATGTTAAATGATAGCTGCCTTCAAATAATTGGGGTTTTGCGAAATGTATTAAAATTGCTTCTTTCTCTGTCAGTTCTTCAGATGAACATGGACAGTTTTACATGGACTTACTTGTATGTACGTAAAATAAGTAAATGTTATAAATTTCTGCAATACTTTTATGAATTTAAGCAATTTTTAAATATTGTTAAAATGTTTTATTGACTACAAAGTATTGTAAATATAAATCAATACATCTTCAAATGGGACAATATTGTAAACTTTACCTGTTCAGTGATACAGATAAAATGTTTTTGATATACAGGAATGTTAAAGGTCTCTTGACTTTCTATTGGTGCTGAATAGCATTAAGTTTGGTTTCTCCTTCCTTCCCTTCTGTCTGTTGCAAACAATAATTCACTAAAGGTGGAGGGAAAGAGTTACATGTGCATTCACTAATTGTAATGAACATTTTTTTGAAAAATAGAAATTTGTTGTATAATGCATGTTTATTTTTAGCATTGTGTTATTGCATCTGGTGTTAATAAAATGAACAAATTACTCTAATGGAAGCAATTAAAGAAACTGAAATGTTCTGCTAATTACCAAAATTCTGGGGAGGCTTTTTTGTATATAATTAATAATTTTGTATTATTTGAAATGAATATAGCAATAATAGTTTATAATGAAGTGGTTTTGCATTTGGTTTGTTAATACATTCTTTGTAAAAAAAATTTTTTTTTCTTTCTGTAGCTTCTAAGTTTCAGGTGGCGACCTACAGTTCAGCAATGTACACACGTAAAAAAGTATTTTATTAGAGTTGTGTTAGGCAAGTCTTTATGACAAAGATATCTTAAATGCATTCCCATGCTAACAGTACCTACTTTTATTAATCTTTTTTTTTTTTACATTATGATGGTGCTAGTATGTGAATATTTAAATTCCGACATCTCAACTGTCTTTTGTTTAACAGTATTCTGGGAGTTGGCTAGTGGCTAAATTTTTAATACCAGTTTAGGGAGCTATATCTAAAAAATTCTCTTCAATTCACAATGATCAAGTTAAACTACTCTTAGTAAGAGTACTTACTCTAGACTAAGTATTCAGAATTTTGTCACTACTGAAAATTATCTGTCTTGCTGCATCTCTCTGGAAATCCAAAAGCCTAAAGCATGCTTTTGTGATTAGCAAAGCGGAAATATCCTGGCAGAAATAGCCATCTTTTTTTTTTTTTTTTTTTTTTTAAATATATAT